>ML782183.1:2078169-2106996 GCA_009831015.1 Picea engelmannii
ACTTATCATATAAAGAAAAGAGGTTTTTACCCTGTATGGGTTTCCTCAGGAAATATCTGTCTCTGTGTTTCTCATATATGTGACTGATGTTGAATGTGCCATTGTTTATTTCCCTGCATTATTGTGATCATCATTTAGTGTTTTAGCAAAGAGTTTAAAAGAAGCATAATTGTTTAAGCACGGTAACAACTGATTCACCCCCCCTCTTAGTTGTCCAACACACCCAACTATCGAATGTACCCGCCTAGTGACTATTCGCGAGCTGGCAACCTAGTTACCTTTATTTTAGGGACTTACACAAGTGACTGTGGGGGTATACCATGGTACCTAGGGAAGACGTCAGGCCACACTTTGTAGAGTATACCCAGAGGGTGCTTCCGTGTTCGAGTTTCATTTGCATCAGTGATTTTATCTAGTGTTGTTTGGCATAATTATTCTTCCAACTAGATAAGTGTTTGCTTGATTTATCTCATAGGGAATTTTCTAGTGTGTGTCGGTCTTCAATGTTAGAAAAATCCTTACAGTGTCGTTGATCTTCTCACACAGTGGAAGATCGAGAGCCCCACCGGTCATGAAGGCTTCTGGGCCTACCACCAGTTAATTTGGAGCCACCACCTCCACTGTTACAATGAAGACTTGACGAACAAGGGTAATTTGAGGCGACCAAGCTACAGGAAACTGTTCCCAAACCATCCCCGAGAGGAGAACACTCGAATCTGAAGGAGCCTGTTGTCTCTAAACTTGGAGCAGAAGCTCTCGGGCCAGACAACTCTTCAATCATTGATTTGTCGGTGCCTATCATGGTACAAGTTGTCCATTCAAAGGTAACTTATCACGAGCGTCAGATATTCTTGCAAGAAATGATGGAATAAAATGATGCTACTTCATCAGGGAGTCCTCATACTCCCTCTATGACTGCCATTATTGGGGGTGTTCCACATCCTAACTCACCTTCATAGGTCAGGACCACTATGGTCTCAACTGCTTCTACTTAGGGAAGCGGTATGATTCTATCTATGGTAGCGATCACTGCACCGTTCAAACATAGTGTGATGGGTCCTCCATTCTCATATGGGATGCCCGACTTTGATACAAACTCTATCCTTACCTACTCCACCCTATAGACCATGGGTCTGGAGAAAGGGAGCTCCAACACTCCTTTGCAAGGGTCTATGGGAGTCACCTCATCCCCCTATAACGCTTTCCCTTATGGCGGGGGTCATATACCTCCCTCGTTCCCCTCACTCGATGATGCTCACCAACATCTCGTCTGACCAAACATGAGATCCATCTTGTTCGGAGCAGGTATTCAAGGACATTATCCCTACACCATGTCGATGGGTTCTTTTTTGTTCTCTTTGTTCGGTGCGTTTGGAAACAACGTGTTCTCATCAGTTGTCGTCTCGGCTGGGGGAAACCCTGGTTTTGGAAAACAAAATCCTATGCAGGGTACTATTCCTGCACAGGGGGAAAAAGAAGGAGTCTCCTCCTCACAAGGGCCCTAGAATTCATGGCAGGGATTAGTTCCCTCATTAGATATGTCGACCAGAGGAAACCCATTCCATGATCAATGGAACCATGGGCAAGGCTCAATACCTATGCCCATTGGATCGGCAGGGGGAAACCCTTTCCAGAACCTTTGGAACACAACCTCAAGATCAATCCCTTCCCAGCCCTCAACATCTAACTATGGGAGTCAGTCGACGATGTCTCAACAAGCGCAATATACGAATGTTGGCCATGACCATGGTTTTTACCATAACCCTGGCCAACAACCTTACTTTTCCTGGCAACCTAGTGCCAGTCAAACTCCAGGCTCCTTTTTCCCTATACATAATCAACAACCCAAACTATCATTTCTGGCGGCATTGCATTTTCCAGACTTGTCAAGATTTTTAAACAACCCAATCTGTCACGATCCCTGTTGGCCTCCCATGCCGACGAAGTTTCTCTAAGACATTCCAAAGTTCGAAGGTAAGCCTAATGAATATCCAGGCGATCATGTGACCACTTTTAACCTATGGTTATTGTTGAACTCTTTGAGAGACGACTCCATACAGTTGCATCTATTTCAATGCAATCTCATTGGGAGTGTCACAAAATGGTACATCGAGCTCAACTGCTCAAGATACTCTACTTTTGGCGAATTGGCAATGGTTTTCTTAAACCATTTTCAATTATCTGTGAGATAGGATGCCAACACCTTTGCGTTGAAGTATATATGTAAGTATCCATGTAACCTTTGCATGGAAGACCATCCAACTCACCTGTGCCCTCGGCTTACAGAGCCCCAAAATTTATTGGCACAACAACACCTTGTTGGGTTAACAAACCCATTTTCACATGGGAAAAATTTGACTCAAGCCTCTTTGAGCGTGGATGGGGGCAGTCAGAGACCCCCTTCGTATTCTAGTAATCCCTCGGCCTCAAATGTTTACATGTTGAAAGGTGACGCTCACATAGCGACTAGGGCACACGATTATAGAATGCCAAACACTGCTAAAAAGAGAAAAAAAGTCGAAAACCTGTCTGTTCCTCTCCAGAGTGAGAAGACGATGGGAGAAATAATGACATGCATACTGAAAGGGGCGTTCAAGAAATATTTGCATAATCCAAACACAAGGGTTGCCTATAACTACTCTGTGGTGGAGGATTTGTCACAAACCCCTTGTGCGATGTTTTCTTTGGAGGTCCTCCAGAGCTGCCCTTCGCAGAGAAAGGCTCTGCTAGCTGCCTTAGGATCTGCTGAGACCTATAATCTGGGAACGATCATGCTTGATATGACCGACTTGAAACCTCATCTCCCATACCACATTGTGTTTCAGATAGTAGTGGCTCACTTCAAGAAATCGTTTACCTGAAACATTTTCCGCATGTTGGTTGATGAGGGAGCCTTGATGATGAGGGAGCCTCGACATGCGTGATGTCATTGGCATGTTGGAAGGCCATTGGCCAACCTGTTTTGTCTCCATCACTTACTCTGCTTACTACTTTTGACATTTGTTCTTTTAGACCACATGGAATCATCCCTTCTTTCCCCGTGCAGTTGGGAGGGTAGACTGTGTGCATTGAAGTTGAAGTGGTCGATGTGCCTCTCGACTACAACCTATTGTTAGGAAGGAGTTGGAAATATGCAATGAATTCAGTGGTTTCCATAGTTTTTCAGGTCTTGTTGTTCCCACACGAGGGCCAAATTGTAACCATTGATCAATTGTCCTTCTCCAGACCCGACCCTTCATTGGGGGCATCCATGGTCTCGATGATTGATAACCCACAACTCGACATCATCAACATGGGGGTTGGTTTGTGGGCACCTCTCATGGGTACTTTCGATTACCCTCCTCCTTCTGATGATGTCAAGATGATATCGGTTGTCCCCAACTAGCCTAGGACTGAAATCATTCAAGTTTCGTCATTCCGAACGACTTACTTTAACAATATATGGACTCTTCCTTCCCCATCGACCATGATGGAAGGGACATGGCATCATGGCATGTCCATTCCCTTGTCTGTGGAATAATTTGTGTACTCTATTGTCCAGCAAACTTCAGTCGACCCCGATCCGACTCCCGCACAAGAGTTAGATCAAGTTCTTGAGCCTATTTGGGCTCAAGGTTCCCTCGCCACTTCTGATTATTTAGACTTTGTATTTCCCTCTGACAAGGTGATTATAGAGGCATTGACTGGTCTGGACAGACCCTGGGATGATTTCCATCATAGCTCTTATTTCCTCCCAGAGTTAAGAAGAATAGAGGCAGGAGAATTCATGTTTACTATGATTGGAGATAGGCCTTTCCCTACTAATCCTCTGGATACGCATGCAGTTTATGCCGAGGGTAATATGGAAACCATCACTGAAATGATACCTATTGATATCTCCAGAATCCCTGGCATCATGGAGAATGTCTTCGTCGGAGAGGACTGCTCCCTTGAGGAGATTCAAATCTACACAAATTTATTTAAAGAATTCCACAATGTTTTTGCCTAGTCTTACGAGGAAATTCTAGGCATCGATCTAAGATTCATCAAACAGAGATCACGACCTATCCTGATGCCAAGCCAGTCCAACAAAATATTCATCTGGTTCATCCTAAAAAAGAAACAACTATTAAGGATGAAGTAGAGAAGCTACTCAAAGTTGGTTTCATCTGCCCCATTCAATTGACTCAATGGGTGTCAAACCTCATTCTGGTCAACAAAAGGTAGGGAACGATTCACATATGTATGGACTTCCATGATTTGAACAAGGCATGTCCAAAGGATAATTTCCCCACCCCATTCATTAACCAGATTTTCGATGAGTGTGCAGGCTGTGAGGTATTTTATTTCATGGATGGTTTTTTGGGATACAATCAGATATAGATTAAGCCCAAGGACCAATATAAAACAATTTTTATCTGTCCATGGGGTAAATTTTCTTATCAAAGGATTCCTTTTGGCCTAAATAACGCTAGAGCCAGTTTTTAGCGGGCCATGTTTTTTTCTTTCCACTACGTAAGACACATAGACGAGGCTTACCTTGATGATTTAGCATCACGATCTCATAAGAGAGTTGATCATCCCACACACCTCTGACGTATATTTAAGTGATGTCTCTACTATCGAATTCGCTTGAATCCAAACAAGTGTATTTTCTGCGTGATGTCAGGTCATATTCTACGTTTCATAGTTTCGACAACAGGGATCATGGTCGATCCCCTGAAGGTTGAGGTGATAGTATAGTTTCCTCCCCCATGCATAGTCCCTCAGCTTCAAATCTTACAGGGTAAATCCAAATTTCTTCGATGTTTTATCGAAAACTATGCCGAGATCACCAAAGGGTGTATGCATTTACTGAAGAAGGGAGTCCCTTTCCATTGGCACGAAGCCGCTCAATGCTCTTTCAATGCATTGAAACATGCCCTCACGTCTGCCCCTCTGCTTTGGCCACCCAATTATAATAAATATTTCTTATTGTACTTGGTCACTACAAAGTCGACTATCGGTATGGTCTTAGTTCAAGAGGATGATCTGCTTGAAGAGAATGTGATTTATTACCTGAGCTGAGGCTTGGTTGGACCATAAATCAACTACTCCCATGTTGAGAAGCTTGCGTTGGAAACAGTGCATGTTGTCCAGCAGTTCTGCCATTATATTCTTCTTCGAAAGACCACCTTCATTTCCATTGTGAATCTATTTTAGTATGTGTTGACATGAAGCATCATCGACAGAAATATTAGTAGATGAATTGTCGTCCTCCAAGAATTTGAATTGTATTTTTTTCCGTGAAATAAAAAAATTCATTGGTCTTTGTGGAACTCATCTCAAAACTTTTGGTCGAATTAGGTGATGTTACGCCCAAGGAATCACTGATTAAAGTGTTATCATCCTATAAGTTATAGGATCAACTGGTGACTGGGATATTATCTGTCTCTAGTGTTTTTTTTGTCAAATGATTTTTCATTCTGCAAATAATTTGAAAAAGAAAGAAAAAAAGAAAAAAGAAAAAGAAAGAAAAGAAAAAAGAAAAAAAGAAAGAAAAGAAAAAGAAAAAGAAAAGAGGGCATAAAAGAATCAAATAAAATCCCCATGCAGTAATAGTAACTTGGTCCATACCTTTCAAGCATTTTAAATTTGATGTTGATAGGGTAGTGAATGAATTTGGCTAAACAGTTTAATCTTAGCCAAAGTGTCTAGGTTAGATTAGTGAATAAATCTGGCCAGATTGTCTAATCTTGGTCAGATAGCCCCAGGGTAGAGTAATTTCTTAACCCAACAGTCTAATCTGGGTTAATTGTCATAGGAAGATAGGCTAGAATATAGGCTAGTTGCTTTGTTGCTTCATTTCAATAAGAACCAGTTTGATGTAAGTGTTGCACCATGTTTCAGACACTTAAAAGATCATTTGGTCAAGCCCCATGGTGGTGTCTACTTGAAAAACCTTGGAAAAACCCATAAAATGCATTTATCCTAAATTTTTCCCCAGCACATGTGTTTTTCGCTCCCCACTTATGCCCCTTGCACATATCAATGGTCTTGATCATGGCGCCCAGATCTATGGTGGACAGATCATTTCGGACCCCCACGACCATTCTGCTTTTAACTAGGGGGGGTCCAGAATCGATGATAAGACTCGCGCGCATCTGGAAATCTTAGGATCGAGCACTCAAATCTACGGTCAGTGTTGGATTCCAAACCCCCCCATCCATGCTACCTTTAATGGAAGGGGGGGGGGGTCTAGAATGAGTGATAAACAGAGTGCAGAGATCTGCGGCTCATAAATAGGCACACAGATCAACGACCCAAAATGGATTTCGGACCCCCCTCGATGATCTGCTTTTAACTGAGGGGGGGAGGGTCTAGAATGGTTTTCTTCCTTTGGAAGGTCCCTTGTTATACATGGCATCGATATATTTCCCCAAGTCCCATCACCATATGCTATTTGACAGACCTTCGTCACCTCTAGACGTCACCTTCCACCTTTCCCAAACTGGTCATGTCCCATAACTGCTATCAGTCCTTCCCCCCTATTCGCTCGTAGCAAGCCCCTTATTATGACTTTTACCTCCAATCGATAGCCTCCACGTCACACATCCATATCACTTAGCCACCGTCACCCGCCATCTCACCCTCAAAATGATTCGTTGGCCATTTATTACTAGATAACCTATCCGTTATCCGGCTGACCTGTCTCCCGCGCCCAACCGACCCCCGTTTACTTAAAACTACCGTTATTCCCCTTACTTTCGCTATTCACCCATCTCACCAGAGAAATTCATCACTTACTCCTCTGTTACAGTCCGTTTCCCTCATCCACAGTCAGTCGGCCCCACTAACGTTGTGTTTTATTGCAGGTACTGTTGCAGAAATGGCACCAAAATCCAAACAAGCAAAAGGAGAGGAGAATCCGTTTCTCCCACCTCCTGTCGACCTCGACAGTATCCCACTGGTCGACAAAGACCGATTAATCGTGGATACTAAATGCAATTTTGATTTCTCAGACCTCCAGTCGTGGCTCAGGGAAGTTTTCCTAGACTAGAGTGATGAAATTGGACTCTGGGAGTCTAATTTACCCCTCTACCTTTTCCCTCAGATCCACCATTTTCTCGAGTTCGCTCTCAAGTATCAAGATCACTATATTCTTGAGCAAACAGCCATCATCTCCTAGTCTAGAGATATCATGCTCCTCATCACACCCAAATCCATAGAACTAATGATGCAAATCCCCCTAGCCGACTCTGCGTCTCCCTTCAACCTGGAAATTCTCACGGAATTATACCAAAAAATGACCTTCCCCCAAAGAGCTCAAATATTCAAGCTCTTCCTTCCCCCATCCACTCAATTTCCCTCCACAAATCCTCCTTATCCATCTTCCATGTTCTCCACTAAGGGAAACCAGGTCTCTCATCCCTTTGTGCTTTGTTAGGATACTATTCTGACCAGTGTGTAGATGAACCCATTATGGGTTTTTTATCTATCTTCTCTACAGATGAAAATCCCACCACCCAGTTTGATTTCAGCACATTCTTGGCAGACAATATTCACGAACAGTTCGTGAATTTCAGCACTGAAGGCATGTTTAGATATTCATCGATACTAGCATACTTGTTCATCTTCTTCCAGGAAGAAAAATTTGGCTTTTCCATGCAGAAGATGGATGGAGATGGTAGACCTCAGGCAGTCACAGCGTGGACCTCCTTGCTCAAGCAAAACTCCACTGATTTCAGTTTCAAGGAGTTCATCGACCAGTTCTACGACCCTGTGGTAAGTATGCTAGGCGGCAGGCCTGAGCCTCAGATAAATGATGAAGTTCATAGGATCCTGCACCTCTCAGATAACACAAAGATCGGGGATTGGTACTTGTATAAATATTACATCGAGATCAGAGTATACTGGTGTGAGTTGGCACTGTATAAGTTGCCCAAGTACCTGCCTGTCATAATTTTCACATTGGAATATATAAGGAAGATTATAAATTAAGATGATATCCATTTTATATCATTGAAGAAAATGCAGCAGCTTAGAATCAAGGGGCAGATTGGCTCCTTCATCTGCAATAATCATGGCGTTGGGGAAGAAGCAGACAGGATGTTGAGAGAAATGAAGTTCTTCATGAGCTTCCCATGGCATTATGATCCATGTGGGATCATCTCAGAGATGATGGTGAAGAACAAAAACATCGCATATGTTCATTTGCCCAAGCCTGAAGTTGAGAAGTTCACAAATCATACAGCCTAGGAGCCTAACACATTGATCGAAGTAGAACAACAGGATCCCCTGGCCACTGTGTCACAAACGACCACTCCACAGGTCCCTAAAGAGAAGAGGCCGAGGCAGGATTTATCTCCGCCTGTCACTGAGGTATCTTCCGAGGAATTCCAGCTGCATACCAAGAGGCCTAAGACTTCGTCAGTCCCTGGCCCGACCGGGGAAAAAGAAGCCTCGCCTACCACAGTGACCAAGTCTGCTATTCCACCCTTTGGTTTGAGCCTCCATAAGGTCATTACCCCAACATTTCTGAAGAAATCCACCGACTCCCCATTGACCACCCAGCCAGGCAAGGTGGCACCGAAACTGAGCATCTTCAAAAAATATGAGCTGATCAAAAAAATGAACCAGACCCTGACCAACAGTACTTGTGCCCAATTCTGGAATCAGACATCGACACCAAAACATAGGTTGTTATCTGCATTCGACATCGAGAAGGGTAGGATTCATATGGCATTCCTCCAGGAACAAGTACCAGATCCAAAGGTGATCACCGATTATAAAAGGGCCACCTTCGAATTCTAGACGAAGGATGTGCATCCGGCCGATCAGATGGATCTGCACAAGTAGACCGGGGAAATGGTTTTCTATAAATTAGCGCATGCTTCCACTTCTATGTCCAAATTGCAGGTGTCCCTGAACAATGTTCAAACACAACTCAAGCTGGAGAAGATATCATCCTTTGCAAAGGACAATAGGGTCAAAACTTTGGAGGAGATGGTCCTCAAGATCGGTTACGATCCTTCAAACATGAAAGCAGCTGAGGAAATGATAAAGAAGAAGAATGCTAACATAGCATCCTTGAGGAAACAACTGAAGCTCCCTCCCATAGAGGATTCGTAGGTGAAGGAGATAACGGAGAAAGAAGACGAGAAGGATGAAATGCTCAAGCTACTCATGGAGTAGAATGCACAGCTTAAAGAAATGGAAGCTGAGATGGATAAGCTATCGAAAGAGAAAGAGAAACTGAAGATAATGGAAGTCATTCCATTGAGTGGTATCCCAATTTCAGGAGTGAGCATAGCCTCAGTGACAAAAGTCCCATCCGCGACTCCATTGACATCCCAGGAGAAGACAGTTGACCTAGCTAAGTCCATGGAAAATATGAACCTACAGGAAATAGAGATCAACAGGCTTAAAAAGGAGATTGAGAACCTTCAGGAACTCAAATATTCCTTCCAAACCAGCCTCTCCAAGGAAAATCAGGTGACAGAGCAGCTCAAGAAGGAGTTACAACAGCTCCAGAAGCGAACAGTGGCAGGAAAGACATTGGTTGAGGTTAAAGAGAGTGTATGGACCAACATCACTAAGTCCATGAATGATATATGGCCCATGATCTAGATCATGTTTGAGTAGAATGAATTGGTACAGAGAAGAAAACAGGCCATCGAGAAGATCAGAGTAGAATTGGGGGAGATGCCAACACAGGCAAACGAATCATCAAGTTTCTGAACTCTAAGACCAGGGAAAAGCTGGAAGAGCTGAAAATTGAAGACAGGACTGAGACCATCCTTGAGGTCAAAAGAGTTTTGACCAAGAGAGGATTAATGCTTCAGCTGGAAGAAAAGGTTCAGGCCATGGACCTAGGGGTACAAATATTCTTTAGTAAGATTGAAGCTCTCCAGAAAAAGGGTCTTCCTGGTCTGAAGGTAATCAATGATAAATTGATGACTCTCCCTGATTACAAGAAGAGATTGGTTGATGTGTCTAAGGAAAGTTCGAAGTTTGCAGGGATTCAAGGGAGCATCACTGGCAAGGAATTTCTAGATGCCCTTCAGTGGGACATCAACATCCAACACGAGATTCGATACATCTTCCTCACCAAGCCTACATTCGCCAAGTACACAGAGATGGACGAAGTGTATCGAAGGCTGCTCAAAGTCAACGTTCCCAGTCATCTTAGATGGGAGGAACTATATGATATGATCGATTAGCAGATGATTTTTCCTAGTCCACTCAGCTATCTAGTCAGATGAGGTCATGCAGAGGCTTCATCAACAACCCACCTAGAAATCAGCATGCAGTTACACCACATCATCAAGCAGTTCCTAGATTTAGGAAATTTGTTAAATTAGTTAGGCTAAAAATAGATTTAACATGACCTGGTCATTTATGACAGGAACGTTTGTAATTTGAGTTATAAATACTTCACCTTTTGAAGTATTGAGTGTTGTTGATCTTCACACCTTGACGCTATCAGACTGTAATATTTTTGAAGAGATCTTCCATTAATAAAAAGGAGACACTTTTACAGGATTCTTGCGTGTATTCACTCGTGATGTTTTCTCTCTAAGTTGAATGTTATTCTCGCTTTGTTATCATACTGTTTTCTAAATCTAATCTTTAAGAATAACGAACGTTGCAGGATTTATCTTGTATACCCTGTTTCTGACTCGAAAGATTTTAGTGTTTTATCTTCTGGTGTTTTCAATAAAGAAATTCTTAACTGCTTCTTTGCTGAAATTATCTTTCTCATCTTTTCTACTATTCATCATTTATGCTATTAAAGAATCCAGTGATTTTATTATCTCGCCCCTGTGAAAGCTTTTTCCTTTGTGTTTCTGGTTCGGATTTCATATTTTATTAAAACATAGACCCCATAGCCCAATGGATGTGTAGACTGTCTCAACCAATTCAAAAAAACACTTTGACAACAAAACCGACCTTTTTCTTTACCTAGCCTAATATTTAAAATTGGAAACATAGCTAAATCATATAGAGATATCCCTCTCTAAAGTTGGAAGGGCTAGATCCCAGCTTCAAAAGTGGTTGGATAAAGTTAACTTAGTAGATTTCTTCTGCTGTCAAGAAGGCCTCTGAACCATCTGCTGAGAAGATTCCTGACAAGAGTACTGTCGAAGTTCCTGTGAAGAAAAACCTTACTATTCTGAAAATATCGTCACAGCCCGAGGTTTCACCTACTACTCCACCCAGTGCTTCTGGAAAAAAGAGTGTGGTGGACAAACCAGAATTGATGAGCCAAAGCAAAGATCCTACACCATTCAGCCTTGAGGGGGAATTAGCCAAAGTAAAAATTCCCATCCCATTTTCAGAGTTGATGAACAAAGAGGTTTATCATTCACAGGTGATTAAAGCACTGACCATTGAACATCACATAGGCACAAAGGCCTTAACCATTGGATCCGTGAATCATTCAGATACCGTGAACCTTACAGATGATCAACCCGAACTTTTGTTCGGACCTGAAGTAGATGGTCGAGATGATACTGGTGAGGTCGCTCCTTTTTACATCAGTCTAAACATACATGACCTGATCTTTCATAATGCTATGCTGGATTCAGTTGCTTCCCACAATCTGATGCCTAAAGCAGTAATGGAGAAACTAGGACTAAAGGTCACCAGACCTTATAAGGATGTACACTCATTCGACTCCAATAAAGTTAGATGTATTGGTTTGATCAAGGACCTATGCATCACGTTGGTTCAGATTCCTGTGAAGAGAATGGTCATGGATGTGGTAGTTGCAGACATCCCTCCAAAGTATGGAATGTTTCTATCCCGGTCTTGGGGGGCTAAGTTGAGAGGAACCCTGCAGCTAGATATGTCTTATGCCACTATTCCAGTTTTCAGGCAACAAAGAAGGCTATACAGAGAAACATTGATGAAGTACATGGTCAGTAGCCAAGAAAAGCCGCACAACTATCCTCTTTACTCTGCACATTCCGATCTGGATTCTTTTATCTTGTACAATGATGGTGACACAGGACAAAATATACTTAGCTGGCAGAAGATACATCTAGCCAGGACGAAGGCCAAGAAATCATTGAGGTAGCAAGAATGAAAAACGTGATAACTGAAGAATTACCAGTAGACTTCTGGAGCATGGATTTTGATGAAGCAGTGAGTAAAGAAGGAGCCGGAGCACGAGTTTGGCTACATAATCACAGAAACAGGTATTCAGAAAACCATTCTTACAAATTAAATTTCCAATGCACTAACAATATTACTGAGTATGAAGCCTTGATTCTCGGTCTGAAGCGTTTGAAAAGAGTTGGTGCTAAACAGATTATGGTAAGAGGTGATTTTGAGTTGATAATCAAGCAGATCAAAGGTGAGTATGCTTTGAAACACCCACGTCTTAGAGCTTATAGGAATGTTTTTCTTGATTCCCTTAGATGTTTTATTGAAGTTGACTTGCAGGTAATGCCGAGGGGACAAAACATTCTGGAGGACGGATTGGCTACGTTAGTAGCCATGTGTAAGATTCCTTTCCGCTCGACTCACCCATACATAGTGGAGGTAAAATGCAGACCAACCGTTCCCGACAATATCAGGTACTGGAAAGATTTTGGTAATGATGATCAAATCAAGGACTTTCTGCAGTGTAAAAACGATTTTGAATGTACAAATATAGATTTAGAGAATGAAGATGAAAATGTAAATAGATCAGAGATTGAAATTGATAGTGTAAATAGCATAGATTCTGGAGAATTAGGCGATGATGAGATGGAGGCCGATGTTTTACATTTGAAAAGCAATGTTTTGCCTAGAGGTCTAGTTCCTTTAGAGGACTTGTTCGATTTTAATGATGTAGCCAAAAAAACAAAAATTGAAGCTAACGGACAAGAGGTAGAAGACTGTAATATAGGGACTGAAGAGAAACCTAGGATAGTCAAACTATCTAAATCATTACCCCCAGAGAAAAAAACTCAAATACATTGAGCTGTTCAAAGAATATTCAGATGTCTTTGCCTGGGGATATGAGGATTTGAAAGCTTATGATACCAGCATCATATAACATAGGATTCCAATAAAAGAAGACCAAAAACCATTTAGGAAGAAACTTAGGAGGATAAATCCCAAGTTGCTCCCTCTGATAGAAAAGGAAATAAAAAAAATGTACAATGCCAAAATCATAGTTCCGTTGCGTTTTTCCAAATGGGTCTCTAATTTGGTCCCTACACGTAAGAAATATGGGGAAATCAGACTTTGCATAGATTTCCAAAATCTGAATAAGGTCTCCCTGAAGGATAATTACCCCTTGCCTAAAATGGACCACATCCTTCAAAGGCTAGTCGGATCCAGTTGAATATCTTTGCTGGATGGTTTCTCAGGTTACAATCAGGTCCTCGTCCACCCAGATGACCAAGACAAAACCGCTTTCACTACGCCATGGGGCAATTTCATGAATGTGAAAATGCCTTTTGGTTTGATGAACGCTGGAGCCACTTTCCAGAGGGCGATGGATAGTGCCTTTGTGGAAGAATTGGGTAAATTTATTGTCGTCTATTTGGATGATGTAACTGTGTTTTCCCGATCTGATGACGAACACCTGCGACACCTCAGACGAGTTTTTGATAAATGTAGAAGGTTTGGGATTTCTTTAAATCCTAAGAAAATCCTTTTCTGGCTAGAGGAAGGAAAACTGCTAGGACACATCATCTCCAAGGATGGAATCAAAATAGACCCCAGCAAAATCGAGGCCATACAAAAATTAGAACGCCTAAGAAACCTCAAAGAACTGCAGTCTTTTATCGGGAGAATAAACTTTCTACGAAGATTCATTCCCAATCTGGCCGAGCTCTTTAGAAACATTACAAATATGATAAAAAAGGATGTGAAAATAAAATAGGACTCTGAGTCCAGACAGTCTTTCGAACAAGTCAAATGAGCACTCACAGAGGCCCCTGTCTTAATCAGTCCTGATTTTACCAAAGATTTCTATCTTTTTTCTTTCGCTTCCGAACATACTATAGCAACGGTATTACTACAAAAGAATAGTGAAGGGTATGAACAACCCATATATTTCTTTAGTAAAGCGTTAAGAGACACTGCTCTGAATTACAAGATAATGGAGAAACAAGATTTTTCCTTGGTGAAAGCTATAAAAGATTTCAGGGTCTACATTCTCCATTCTCATACCATTGCATATGTTCTGAATGCAGTAGTAAAGGACATTTTGACCCAGGACAACCCCGATGGGAGAAGGGGAAAATGGATTGTTGTGATTTTAGAATACGATATAGAGATTAAATCAACAAAACTAATCAAGGGTCAAGGC
The DNA here is from genome assembly GCA_009831015.1 of Picea engelmannii. Classification (NCBI taxonomy): domain Eukaryota; kingdom Viridiplantae; phylum Streptophyta; class Pinopsida; order Pinales; family Pinaceae; genus Picea; species Picea engelmannii. Next base: position 2,092,439 of record ML782183.1, read on the forward strand.
CTAGCAAAATTAATGGATGAATCAAATTTTCATTCTCTTGACATTAATTTTTTAGCTGCAACAGATGAACAGGGTGAGATGGCGACTCCAAGTGTCAGAGAGGTATTCCTTAACTCTCCATGGTACATAGACCTTATATTCGTTTTGCAAAATTTACAAGCTCCCCCTGGTTTGACTAAGACTAAAGCTAGATTTTTAAAGTTGAAAGTCTTAAAATTCTGTATTCTAGAAGGCAATTTGTATTAGAAAGATCCTGGAGGCATTCTGTTAAATTGTTTATTGAAAGATGAAGCTGACAACGTGTTACAAGAATTTAATGCAGGAGAATGTGGTGGCCATCTGAATTGGAAGGTCACAGCCAACAAAATACTCAGAGCTGGATTCTATTGGCCCACCCTATTCGCCGATGTACATCGTAAAGTGACCGCATGTCATCAATGTCAACTATTTGAAGGCAAAAGGAAACTCCTCCCTCTACCTTTGAAACCAATCTCCATTGAAGCCCCTTTCCAGCAATGGCGATTGGACTTCATTGGAGAAATACACCCCCCTTCTTCAGGCCAGCACAGGTGGATTCTCACTGCCACTGATTATTTTACCAAATGGATCGAAGCAGTACCCAACAGGAAAGCCACTGACTCTATTATTATCAAATTCCTTGAAAATAATATCTTGTCTTGCTTTGGATTTCCTAGAAAGATTATAACTAATAATGCAGCTGCTTTTTGGTCGAAGAAACTCATAGATTTCTGCAACCAGTATCACATTGGTTTGGGGCATTCCACATCTTACTACCCTCAAGGGAATGGGCTGGCGGAATCCTGAAACAAAACCTTGGTGAATATCATCAAGAAAATGTTGTAGGAAAACAAGAAATCGTGGCACAACAAGTTGGTGTTCGCATTATGGGCTGACAGACTGACCACCAAAAGATCAATCGGTATGTCACCATACCAGCTGGTCTATGGCACAGAGGCAGTTTTCCCCACTTCCTTAGGAGTCCCTGTCATGAAGTTGCTTCAAGATGTACAAGCTGAGCCAGATGACTCACAGAGAAGGATCAACCAGATGATCCATTTGCAGCAATCTAGGGAGGATGTTTTCAATAAGACTCAGGTAATCCAAGAAAGCATCAAGAAGAATTTTGACAAAAGAACCAAGGAAGATGATTTTGAGCTAGGAGATTTGGTGCTGAGATGGGACACCAGAAATGAAGACAAGGGAAAGCTGGAAAATTTGATAGCCTATGGAGAGGACCATACATGATCCAATCTTTCAGGGGAAACAATGCTTTCTTGCTAAACAACGCTGATGGGACAGATCTGCCAGGAGGACCTGTAAATGGCAGAATGCTGAAACATTATGTACCTCCCCAGTAAAGATTCGAGTTTTCCACTCTCCATTGTACATACCACTTTTATTTTTATTTTTGCCTGCATTTTTCTGAGTGAAGAACATTATTCAGTTGGTTGAAGCCCGAAGAGAAGGCCCTAAGCTGCTAACCACTGTTTTTCCAATTTTTGAGAATAAAACCAACGAAGGCTACTAGGCAGAAATTTTCAGAATGACAGGAACCAGGATTCTTGGCACTTCACAGGGAAAGTACCATCCCCAGGTGGAGCCACTGTTGTCACCCTATAAGTTATAGGATCAACTGGTGACTGGGATATTATCTGTCTCTATTGTTTTTTTTGATAAATGATTTTTCATTCTGCAAATAATTTGAAAAAGAAAGAAAAAAAGAAAAAAGAAAAAGAAAGAAAAAAAAAGAAAAAGAAAAAGAAAAGAGGGCATAAAAGAATCAAATAAAAGCCCCATGCAATAATAGTAACTTGGTCCATACCTTTCAAGCATGGCCAAGTTATTTTTAAATTTTATGTTGATAGGGTAGTGAATGAATTTGGCTAAACAATTTAATCTTAGCCAAAGTGTCTAGGTTAGATTAGTGAATAAATCTAGCAAGACTGTCTAATCTTGGTCAGATAGCCCCAGGGTAGAGTAATTTCTTAACCCAACAGTCTAATCTAGGTTAATTGTCATAGGAAGAGAGGTTAGAATATAGGCTAGTTGCTTTGTTGCTTCATTTCAATAAGAACTAGTTTGATGTAAGTGTTGCACCATGTTTCATACACTTAAAAGATCGTTTGGTCAAGCCCAATGGTGGTGTCTACTTGAAAAACCTTGGAAAAACCCATAAAATGCATTTATCTTAATTTTTTCCCCAGCGCATGTGTTTTCCCCTCCCCACTTATGCCCCTTGCACATATCAATGGTCCTGATCGTGGCATTCAGATCTACGGTGGACAAATCATTCCAGACCCCCCTGACCATTCTTCTTTTAACCGGGGGGGTCCGGATTCGATGATAAGACTCACACGCATCTGGATGGCTCAAGATCGAGCGCTCAAATCTACAGTCAGCATTGGATTCCGAACCCCCCCATCCATTTTTCCTTTAATGGAAGGGGGGTGGTCCGGAATGAGTGATAAACAGAGCGCAGAGATCTGCAGCTCAGAAACAGGTGCGTAGATCAATGGCCCAAAATGGATTTCGGACCCCTCTGGATGATGTACTTTTAACTGAGGGGGGGGGGGTCTAGAATGGTTTTCTTCCTCTCGCAGGTCCCTTGTTATAAGTGGCGTCGATCTATTGCCCCGAGTCCTGTCACCATCTGCTATCTGACAGATCTCCATCACCTCTGGACGTCACCTTCCATCTTTCCCGAACTGGTCATGTCCCATAACTGTTGTCAGTTACTCCCCCCTATTCGCTCGTAGCCATCCCCTTATTATGACTTTTACCTCCAATCCATAGCCTCCACGTCACCCATGTGTATCCCTCAGCCACCGTCACTTGCCATATCACCCTCAAAATGATCCGTTGTCCATTTATTACTGGATAACCTATCCGTTATCCAGCTGACCTGTCTCCTGTGCCAAACCGGCCCCCGTTTACTTAAAACTACCGTTATTCCCCTTACTTTCGCTATTCACCCATTGCACCAGAGAAATTCATCGCTTACTCCTCCGTTACAGTCCATTTCCCTCATCCACATTCATTCATCCCCACTAACATTGTGTTTTATTGTAGGTACTGTTGTAGAAATGGCGCCAAAATCCAAACAAGAAGAAGGAGAGGAGAATCCATTTCTCCCACCTCCTGTCGACCTGGACAGTATCCCACTGGTCGAAAAATACTGATTAATCACGGATACTAAATGCAATTTTGATTTCCCAGACCTCCAGTCATGGCTTAGGGAAGTATTCCTGGACCAGAGTGATGAAATTGGACTCTGAGAGTCCAATTTACCCCTCTACCATTTCCCTCAGATTCATCATTTTCCCAAGTTCACTCTCAAGTGTCAAGATCACTATATTCCCGAGAAAAGAGTCATCTTCTCCTCGTACAGAGAGATCCTGTTCCTCATCACGCCCGAATCCATAGAACAGATGATGCAAATCCCCCGAGCCGACTCTACGTCTCCCTTCAACCTAGAAATTCTCACGGAATTATACCAGAGAATTACCTTCCCCAAAAGAGCTCAAATATTCGGGCTCTTCCTTCCCCCATCCACTGAATTTCCCTATACAAATCCTCCTTATCCGTCTTCCATGTTCTCCACTAAGGGAAACCAGGTCATCTCATCCCTTTGTGCTTTGTTAGGATACTATTCTGACCAGTGGGTAGATGAACCCATTCTAGGTTTTTTATCCATCTTCTCTATAGATGAAAATCCCACCACCCATTTTGATTTCAGCACATTCTTGGTAGACAATATTCACGAATAGTTTGTGAATTTCGGCACTGAAGGAATGTTTAGATATTCATCGATACTAGCATACTTGTTCGTCTTCTTGCAGGCAGACATATTTGTCTTTTCCATGTAGAAGATGGATGGAGATGGTAGACCTCAGGCAGTCACAGCGTGGACCCCCTTGCTTAAGCACAACTCCACTGATTTCAGTTTTAAGGAGTTCATTGACCAATTCTACCACCCTGTGGTAAGTATGCTAGGCGACAGGCCCGAGCCTTGGATAAACGATGAATTTCAAAGGATCCTGCACCTCTCGGACAACACAAAGACCGAGGATTGGTACTTGTATAAATATTACACCGAGATCAGAGTATACGGGTGCAATTTGGCATCGTATAAGATGCCCAAGCACCTGCCTGTCAAAAATTTCGCGTTGGAATATATAAGGCAGATTATAAATTTAGATGATATCCATTTTGTATGATTGAAGAAAAAGCAGCAGCTTAGAATCAGGGGGCAGATTGTCTCCTTCATCTGCAACAATCATGGCGCTGGGGAAGAAGCAGATGGGATGTTGAGAGAAATGAAGTTCTTCATGAACTTCCCATGGCATTATGATCCATGTGGGATCATCTCAGAGATGAGGGTGAAGAACAAAAGCATCCCATATGTTTATGTGCCCAAGCCCGAAGTTGAGAAGTTCGCAAATTAGACAGCCTGGGAGCCTAACACATTGATCAAATTAGAACAGTAGGATCCCCCAGCCACTATGTTACAAACGACCACTCCACAGGTCCCTAAAGATAAGAGGCCAAGGAAGGATTTATCTCCGCCTATCACTGAGGTATCTTCCGAGGAATTCCAGCTACATAGCAAGAGGCCTAAGACTTTGTCAGTCCCTGGCCCGATCGGGGAAAAAGAAGCCCCGCCTACCATAGTGACCAAGTCTATTATTCCACTCTTCAATTCGAGCCTCCATAAGGTCATTACCCCAGCATTGCCAAAGAAATCCACAGACTCCCCATTGACCACCCAGCCAGGCAAGGTGGCACCGAAATTGAGCATCTTCGAAAAATATGAGCTGATCAAGAAAAGGAACCAGACCCTCACCAGTAGTACTTGCGCCCAATTCTGGAAGCAGACGTCGAGAGAGCAACATAGGTTGCTATCTGCATTTGACACCGAGAAGGGAAGGATGCATATGGCATTCCTCCAGGCACAGGTACCAGATCCAAAGGTGATCACCGATTATAAAAGGGCCACTTCGAATTCTAGACGAAGGACATGCATCCAGCCGATTAGATGGATCTGCACAAGCAGACCAGGGAAATGGTTTTATATACATTGGCGCATGCTTCCACCTCTGCGTCCAAACTGCAAGTGTCCCTGAACAATGTTCAAACACAACTCAAGCTGGAGAAGATATTGTCCTTTGCAAAGGACAATAGGATCAAAACTTTGGAGGAGCTGGTCCTCAAGATCGGTTACAATCCTTCAAACGTGAAATAAGATGAGGAAATGATAAAGAAGAAGAATGCTGACATATCATCCTTGAGGAAACAACTGAAGCTCCCACCCACAGAGGATTCGCAAGTGAAGGAGATAGTAGAGAAAGAAGGTGAGAAGGATGAAATGCTCAAGCTGCTCATGGAGCATAATGCACAGATTAAAGAAATGGAAGCTGAGATGGAGAAGATACTGAAAGAGAAAGAGAAATTGAATCCAATGGAAGTCATTCCATTGAGTGCTATTCCAATTTTAGGAGTGAGCACAGCCTCAGTGATAGAAGTCCCATCCGTGACTCCATTGACATCCCAGGAGAAGACAGCCGACCTGGCTAAGTCCATGGAAAAGATGAACCTGCAAGAAACAGAGATCAATAGGCTTAAAAAGGAGATTGAGAACCTTCAGGAACTCAACTCTTCCTTTCAGACCAGCCTCTCCAAGGAAAAGCAGGTGACAGAGCAGCTCAAGCAGGATTTACAGTAGCTTCGGAAGCAAATAGTGGCAGGAAAGACATTGGTCGAGGTTAAAGAGAGTGTATGGAAAGAAATCACTAAGTCCATGAATGAGATATGGCCCATGATCCAAATCATGTTTGAGCAGAATGAATTGGTACAGAGAAGCAAATAGGCCATTGAGAAGATCAGAGCAAAATTGGGGGAGATGCCAACACAGGCAAACGAGATCATCAAGTTCCTGAACTCTAAGACCAGGGAAGAGCTGGAAGTGTTGAAAATTGAAGACAGGACAGAGACCATCCTTGAGGTCAAAAGAGTTTTGACCAAGAGAGGATTAATGCTTCATCTGGAAGAAAAGGTTCAGGCCATGGACCTAGGGGTACAAAGATTCTTCAGTAAGATTGAAGCTCTCCAGAAAAAAGGTCTTCCTAGTCTGAAGGTAATCAATGATAAATTGATGACTCTCCCAAATTACAAGAAGAGATTGGCTGATGTGTCTAAGGACAGTTCAAATTTTGCAGGGATTCAAGGGAGCATCACTGGCAAGGCATTTCTATATGCCCTTCAGTGGGACATCAACATCCAACACGATATTCGATACATCTTCCTCACCAAGCCTACATTCGCCAAGTACATAGAGATGGACAAAATGTATCAAAGGTTGATCAAAGTCAACATGCCCAATCATCTTAGATGGGAGGAACTTTGTGATCAGATCGATTAGCAGATGATCTGTCCTAGTCCAGTCATTTGTCTAGTCAGATGAGGTCATGCAGAGGCTTCATCAACAACCCACCCAGAAATCAGCGTGCAATTACACCACATCATCAAGCAGTTCCTAGATTTAGGAAATTTGTTAAATTAGTTAGGCTAAAAATAGATTTAACAGGACCTGGTCATTTATGAAAGGAATGTTTGTAATTTGAGTTATAAATACTTCACCTTTCGAAGTATTGAGTGTTGTTGATCTTCACACCCTGACGCTATCAGACTGTAATATTTTTGAAGTGATCTTCCATTAATAAAAAGGAGGCACTTTTACAGGATTCTTGCGTGTATTCACTCGTGATGTTTTCTCTCTAAGTTGAATGTTATTTTCGATTTGTTATCATACTATTTTCTGAATCTAATCTTTAAGAGTAATGAACGTTGTAGTATTTATCTCATATACCCTGTTTCTGACTCGAAAGATTTTAGTGTTTTATCTTCTGGTGTTTTCAATAAAGAAATTCTTAACTACTTCTTTGTTGAAATTATCTTTCTCATATTTTCTACTATTCATCATTTATGCTATTAAAGAATCCAGTGATTATATTATCTCGCCCTGTGAAAGCTTTTTCCTTTGCGTTTCTGGTTCGGATTTCATATTTTATTAAAACATAGACCCCATAGCCCAATGGATGGGTAGACTGTCTCAACCAATTTGAAAAAACACTTTGACAACAAAACCGACCTATTTCTTTACCTAGCCTAATATTTAAAATTGGAAACATAACTAAATCATATAGAGAGATCCCTCTCTGAAGTTGGAAGGGCTAGATCCCAACTTCAAAAGTGGTTGGATAAAGTTACCTTAGTAGATTTATTCTACTGTCAACAATTTCACGTTTTCTTTTCCCTAAAAAGAAAGTATGTTCCTGAAAGATTGCAAATTTGAGAAGAAAGTAATGTTTATAGGTTCAGTAAAATTTGTACATATTATTTTCGGAATCATAAAACTAAAAAGTATATATATATAAAATCAAAAATAAATCTGGCTCCCAAGAAATTTGATACTCGATCTCATCCAGACCCAGAACCTGCGATAGTGACAGATAACCCAGAATAGTTGCTCAGGAAAAAGACCATAGTTGAAAGCTCAGTGAGTCATACTCCCTTGCATATGTCCTTTTCCTTTTCAGGGGAACCCATTACCTTTCAAAACCCTGAATTTGACACCTTTTCCCAACAAATCCTGATTAGAACACGGTCCGATAGTTTCATGACTGGAATCATTTTCGACCCAACCATTTTACAACCTTGAACCCCTAAAGTTTTGTCTCCCACTGCTAAACCGCAAATCACTCCCTCAGTGCTATCCAGTCCCTCCTCATCCTTGTCTTCAGTCACTACCTCACTGATCATCTAGTCTATTATCACACCTCCTCCACACATCATGGCAGCTCGATATGCTCCCTTGGTGTTGGCTGCGCCTCTTCATGCCATGCCCCAAGACTATCAAACGAGACTTCCACGGTTCGATGCAACAAGACCTTTGAGTGCACAAGAACACGTAGATAAAATGAATGATTATTATGATTTTCATGAAGTAGATGAAGCTGACGTTCAAATGAGATTGTTTGCTCAAAGTTTGATAGGTGACATTAAAAAATGGTATAAAGGGTTGCGTGCCGCTTCACTCCTTGACCATACCGCATTCCAAAGAATTTTTCTAGACAGATGGGAGGTAAATAAAAACCCTTTGCAAATTTTGTCAGAATACGAAAATATCAGAAGAAATCAAGGTGAGACAGTGCAAGATTACTGCACTCGTTTCAACAACTTGTATAACGCAATCCTAGCTGAGTCAAACCTCCACAGGGTTTGGCATTGATAAAATTCCCCGATGGTTTTGACGCGGATATGTCATACCAACTAAGGGAAAGAAATTATACCACCCTGGAAGACATGCAGAAAAGTGCTATAAGTGTGGAGGCCAATTTATTGGCAAAAAGGGCACGTTAGAGGTCAGAGAGGAGAGTCACAATTAAAGAAGAACCTTCCACATCAACCTCAGATTCCAAATTGGATTCTTTAGCCAGAGCAATGGAAAGAATGATGGAAAGACTTACTGTGTCAGACAGGAATCATCCAAGAGAAAACCCACCAGCTCCTCAGGTTCAAAATCCAAACTTCAGAAGGAACCCTCCTCAAATCAGACAGAGAGATCCTAGGGATCAAAGAGAGCAGAGAGGTCTGGATCAGCAGATCAGACCTCCCCTACAAGAAAATTATGCTGATGAGGGAGAGGAAGTAATCGAAGAACTGGAGGACACTCACATAAATCTCATGGGCATTCACGATAACGAAGCTATTTTCCTTACCCAAGAAGAGCAAGAACTTTTTCTTCTCAATCAAACAAAAGTAAGTGAAGAAGCTAAAGATGCAGAACAACAGGCTTTCAAAAATGCCATTTTGGAGGTACACCGACAGTATAATCTGCGGAGTAAAAAGACAGAAGGGAGTTCCCCAAAAAAGATGATTGAAACAAAGAACGCAGTTGAAACCAAGAAGGCCTCTGAGCCATCTGCCAAGAAGATTCCTGAGAAGAGTACTGCCGAAGTTCTTATGAAGAAAAAAATTACTATTCTGAAAAGATCGTCACAGCCCGAGGTTTCACCTACTACTCCACCCAGTACTTCTAGCTAGAAGAGAGTGGTGGACAAACCAGAATTGATGAGCTAAAGCAAAGCTCCTACACCATTCAGCCTTGAGGGGGAATTAGCCAAAGTAAAAATTCCCATCCCACTTTCAGAGTTGATGAACAAAGACGTTTATCGTTCACAGGTGATTAAAGCACTGACCATTGAACCTGACATAGGCACAAAGGCCTTAACCATTGGATCAGCGAATCATTGAGATACCGTGAACCTTACAGATGATCAACCCAAACTTCTGTTCAAACCTGAAGTAGATGGTCGAGATAATACTGGTGAGGTCACTCCTTTTTACATTAGTTTAAACATACATGACCTGATCTTGCATAATGCTATGCTAGATTCGGGTGCTTCCCACAATCTAATGCCTAAAGCAGTAATGGAGAAACCGGGACTGGACGTCACCAGACCTTAAGAGGATTTACACTCATTCGACTCCAATAAAGTTAGATGTATTGGTTTGATCAAGGACCTATGCATCACCTTGGTTCAGATTCCTCCGAAGAGCATGGTAATGGATGTGGTAGTTGCATACAGCCCTCTGAAGTATGGAATGTTTCTATCCCGGTCTTGGGGGGCTAAGTTGAGAGGAACCCTGCAGCTAGATATGTCTTATGCCACTATTCCAGTTTTCGGGCAACAAAGAAGGCTATACAGAGAAACATTGATGAAGTACATGGTCAGTAGCCAAGAAAATCTGCACAACTATCCTCTTTACTCCACGCATTTCGATCTGGATTCTTTTATCTTGTACAATGATGGTGACACGGGAGAAACAGATACTCAGCTAGTAGAAGATACATCTAGCCAGGACGAAGGCCAAGAAATCATTGAGGTAGTAAGAATGAAAAATGTGATAACTGAAGAATTATCGACAGACTTCTGGAGCATGGATTTTGATGGAGCAGTGAGTAAAGAAGGAGCCGGAGCAGGAGTTTGGCTACATAATCACAGAAACAGGTATTCAGAAAACCATTCTTACAAATTAAATTTCCAATGCACTAACAATATTGCCGAGTATGAAGCCTTGATGCTCGGTCTGAAGCTTTTGAAAAGAGTTGGTGCTAAACAGATTATGGTAAGAGGTGATTCTGAGTTGATAATCAAGCAGATCAAAGGTGAGTATGCTATGAAACACCCACATCTTAGATCTTATAGGAATGTTGTTCTTGATGCCCTTAGATGTTTTACTGAAGTTGACTTGCAGGTAATACCGAGGGGACAAAACATTCTGGCGGATGGATTGGCTACGTCAGCTGCCACGTGTAATATTCCTTTCTGCTCGACTCGCCCATACACGGTGGAGGCAAAATGCAGACCAACTGTTCTTGACAATATTAGGTACTGGCAAGTGTTTGGTAATGATGATCAAATCGAGGACTTTTTGCAGTGTAAAAACTATTTTGAATGTACAAATATAGATTTAGAGAACAAAGATGAAAATGTAAATAGATCAGAGTTTGAAATTGATAGTGTAAATAGCGTAGATTCAGGAGAATTAGGCGATGATGAGATGGAGGCCGATGTTTTACATTTGAAAAGCAATGTTTTTCCTGGAGGTCTAGTTCCTTTAGAGGACTTGTTCGATTTTAACGACGTAGCCAAAAAACCAAAAATTGAAGCTAATGGACAAGAGGTAGAAGACTGTAATATAGGGACTGAAGAGAAACCCAGGATAGTCAATCTGTCTAAATCATTACCCCCAGAGAAAAAACTCAAATACATTGAGTTGTTCAAAGAATATTCGGATGTCTTTGCCTGGGGATATGAGGATTTGAAAGCTTATGATACCAACATCATACAACACAGGATTCCAATAAAAGAAGACCAAAAACCATTTAGGCAAAAATTTAGGAGGATAAATCCCAAGTTGCTCACTCTGATAGAAAAGGAAATCAAAAAAATGTACGATGCCAAAATCATAGTTCCGTTGCGTTTTTCCAAATGGGTCTCTAATTTGGTCCCTACATGTAAGAAATCTGGGGAAATCAGACTTTGCATAGATTTATGAAATTTGAATAAGGTCTCCCTGAAGGATAATTACCCCTTGCCTAAAATGGACCACATCCTTCAAAAGGTAGTCGGATCTAGTCGAATATCTTTGCTGGACAGTTTCTCAGGTTACAATCAGGTCCTTGTCCACCCAGATGACCAAGACAAGACCGCTTTCACTACACCATGGGGCACTTTCATGTATGTGAAAATGCCTTTTGGTTTGATGAATGATGGAGCCACTTTCCAGAGAGCAATGGATATCGCCTTTGTGGAAGAATCGAATAAATTTATTGTCATCTATTTGGATGATGTAACTATGTTTTCCCGATCTGATGACGAACACCTGTGACACCTCAGACGAGTTTTCAAGAAATGTAGAAGGTTTGGGATTTCTTTAAATCCTAAGAAAAGCCTTTTTAGGCTAGAGGAAGGCAAACTGCTAGGACACATCATCTCCAAGGATGGAATCAAAATAGACCCCAGCAGAATCGAGGCCATACATAAATTAGAACACCCAAGAAACCTTAAAGAACCACAGTCTTTTATCGAGAGAATAAACTTTCTACGAAGATTCATTGCCAATCTGGCCGAGCTCCTTAGAAACATTACAAATATGCTAAAAAAGGATGTGAAAATAAAATGGGACTCTGAGTCCTGACAGTCTTTCGAACAAGTCAAACAAGCACTCACAGAGGCCCCTGTCTTAATCAGTCCTAATTTTACCAAAGATTTCTATCTTTTTTCTTTTGCTTCCGAACATACTATAGCAGCGGTATTACTACAAAAGAACAGTGAAGGGTATGAACAACCCATAGCTTTCTTTAGTAAAGAGTTAAGAGACGTTGCTCTGAATTACAAGATAATGGAGAAACAAGCTTTTGCCTTGGTGAAAGCTATAAAAGATTTCAGGGTCTACATTCTCCATTCTCATACCATTGCATATGTTCTGAATGCAGTAGTAAAGGACATTTTGACCCAGGACAACCTCGATGGGAGAAGGAGAAAATGGATTGCTGTGATTTTAGAATACGATATAGAGATTAAGCCAACAAAACTAATCAAGGGTCAAGGCCTAGCAAAATTAATGGCTAAATCAAATTTTCATGCTCTTGACATTAATTTTTTAGCTGCAGTAGATGAACAGGGAGAGATGGCGACTCCAAGTGTGAGAGAGGTATTCCTTAACTCTCCATGGTATGCAGACCTTATATTCATTTTGAAAAATTTACAAGCTCCCCCTGGTTTGACTAAGACTAAAGCTAGATTTTTAAAGTTGAAAGCCTTAAAATTCTGTATTCTAGAAGGCAATTTGTATTGGAAAGATCCTAGAGGAATTTTGTTAAATTGTTTATTGAAAGATGAAGCTGACAACATGTTACAAGAATTTCATGCAGGAGAATGTGGTGGCCATCTGAATTGGAAGGTCACAGCCAACAAAATACTCAGAGCTGGATTCTATTGGCCCACCCTATTCGCCGATGTACATCGTAAAGTGACCGCATGTCATCAATGTCAACTATTTGAAGGCAAAAGGAAACTCCTCCCTCTACCTTTGAAACCGATATCCGTTGAAGCCCCTTTCCAGCAATGGGGACTGGACTTCATTGGAGAAATACACCCCCCTTCTTCAGGCCAGCACAGGTGGATCCTCACTGCCACCGATTATTTTACCAAATGGATCGAAGCAGTACCCAACAAGAAAGCCACTGACTCTGTTATTATCAAATTCCTTGAAAATAATATCTTGTCTCGCTTTGGATGTACTAGAAAGTTTATAACTGATAATGCAACTGCCTTTCGGTTGAAGAAACTCATAGATTTCTGCAACCAGTATCACATTGGTTTGGGGCATTCCACAGCTTACTACCTTTCAGGGGAATGGGCTGGCGGAATCCTAAAACAAAACCTTGGTGAATATCATCAAGAAACCATTGCAGGAAAACAAGAAATCATGGCACAACAAGTTGGTGTTCGCATTATGGGATGACAGACTGACCACCAAAAGGTCAATCGGTATGTCACCATACCAGCTGGTCTATGACACAGAGGTAGTTTTCCCCACTTCCTTAGGAATCCCTGTCATGAAGTTGCTTCCAGATGTACAAGATGAGCCAATGACTCACAGAGAAGGATCAACCAGATGATCCATTTGCAGCAGTCCAGGGACGATGTTTTCAACAAGACTCAGGTAATCCAAGAAAGCATCAAGAAGATTTTTGACAAAAGAACCAAGGAAGATGATTTTGAGCTAGGAGATTTGGTGCTGAGATGGGAGGTCGGAAATGAAGATAAGGGAAAGCATGGAAAATTTGACAGCCTATGGAGAGGACCATACATGATCCAAGCTTTCAGGGGAAACAATGCTTTCTTGCTAAACAACGCTGATGGGACAGATCTGCCAGGAGGACCTGTAAATGGAAGAATGCTGAAACATTATGTACCTCCCCAGTAAAGATTTGAGTTTTCCACTCTCCATTGTACATACCACTTTTATTTTTATTTTTTCCTGAATTTTTCTGGGTGAAGAACATTAGTTAGTTGGTTGAAGCTCGAAGAGAAGGCTCTAAGCTGCTGACCACTGTTTTTCCAATTTTTTAGAATAAAACCAACGAAGGCTACTAGGCAGAAATTTTCATAATGACAGGAACCAGGATTCTTGGCACTTTATAGAGCAAGTACCATCCCCAAGTGGAGTTGTTGTTATCACCCTATAAGTTATAGGATCAATTGGTGACTGGGATATTATCTATCTCTAGTGTTTTTGTTGACAAATGATTTTTAATTCTACAAATAGTTTGAAAAAGAAAGAAAAAAAGAAAAAAGAAAAAGAAAGAAAAGAAAAAAGAAAAAGAAAAAGAAAAGAGGGCATAAAAGAATCAAATAAAAGCCCCATGCAATAATAGTAACTTGGTCCATACCTTTCAAGCATGACCAAGTTCCTTTTAAATTTGATGTTGATAGGGTAGTGAATGAATTTGGCTAAACAGTTTAATCTTAGCCAAAGTGTCTAGGTTAGATTAGTGAATAAATCTGGCCAGACTATCTAATCTTGGTTAGATAGCCCCAGGGTAGAGTAATTTCTTAACCCAACAGTCTAATCTGCGTTAATTGTCATAGGAAGATAGGTTAGAATATAGGCTAGTTTCTTTGTTGCTTCATTTCAATAAGAACCAGTTTGATGTAAGTGTTGCACCATGTTTCAGACACTTAAAAGATCGTTTGGTCAAGACCCATGGTGGTGTCTACTTGAAAAACCTTGGAAAAACCCATAAAATGCATTTATCCTAATTTTTTCCCTAACGCATGTGTTTTCCGCTCCCCACTTATGGCCCTTGCACATATCAACGATCCTGATCATGGTGCCCAGATCTACGGTGAACAGATCATTCCGGACCCCCCGACCATTCTGCTTTTAAATGGTGGGGGGGGGGG
>ML782183.1:2126896-2138801 GCA_009831015.1 Picea engelmannii
GGTGCCTTCACTCAGTTGGTGCTGAAGTAAAAAGGAAGTCGGTGCTTCCACCCAGTGGGTGCTGGGAGTCTGTGGGAGTTGATGCTCTCAGCCAGTTGGTGCTGGCAATCAGAGGTTGTAGCCTCTATGAGTTGGTGCTCATATAAGATGAGATGTAACAAAGTTGAAGCTTGTTGAACATCTTAAGAAGACGAGGTTTTTTCCCTGGTTGGGTTTCCTCTTGAAAAATCTGTGTCTCATACTTGTGAATGAATGATGTGTGTGATTGCTGTTCTTTATACTATATGCTTCATGTTTATAACACTGGTTTTCACAGTAAAGACTTGGTGCCATTAAGATTAATGATTCGAAGATAAAATTGAGAGAAATTGTTAATAATTTACAATAACTGATTCACCCCCCCCCTCTCAGTTATTTCATACCTGTAACACCTTGGTATGGAGATATACTAGTCTATCTCTAGACTTTGAAGTTCCCCACCTCTGCTTCTCATGATGAGCATCAATGTATATGCCATCATGCAAAAAACGATCCTATACTCAATTACACTTTGTATCATTGAGGTGTAGATTGCATCCTTCACCGATGCATCACTCATGAAGAATCAAAACTCGTTCTTAATGACTGCCACACTGGAGCATGTGGTGGTCATTTTTCTAGGTTGGAAACAACCCAAAATATTCTATGATCCGGTTACTTTTGGCCAATGTTAATCAAGGATTTCATTGAATCGGTCAAGAAGTGCCACCTGTGTTAGATATTCTCTCGGAAGATGAGGACACACCCTGATCCCATGTTTCCCGTCATTACATTTGGTCCCTTGACCAAGTGGGGGATTGATTGCACTACACGCCACCCAGCTTCATCCAAGGGGCATAGTTATATCATATTAGCAGTAGACTACTTCACAAAATGGGTCGAAGTTATGCCAACATTCAATAATGATGATGATACAACAACTCTCTTTATTTTCAATTAGATAATAGCAAGGTTCGACATCCCAAAGGAGATTTTCACTGACCATGGCAGTCACTTTCAAAACAAAATGATGTCTGAGTTAATGTCAAATCTTGGTTTGAGGCAAGAACATTCATCACCTTACTACCCACAAGAGAATGGTCAGGTGGAGGATGTGAATAAGTCCCTCAAGACTATTCTACAACGAATGATCAATTAGGCCAAGAAAAATTGGAATTTGATGTTGTACTCGACATTGTGGGCCTACCGAACGTCTATAAATATTGCCACCAGTTTCTTACCTTTTCAAATTGTTTACAGGATGGAATTAGTCTTGCCAATAGAGTGTCAGATCCCATCTCTAAAGTTGGCAGTACAGTTATTGCTAGACACTTCACCTCTTGAGAAACACTTATTATACCTTGAGCAGCTCGATGAGAAACGACGTGATGCAGCCTTGGCTAATGAGGCTCGCAAGAAAAGAGTCAAGTGTTAGTATGATTGGTCTATTCATCCTCGGATTTTCTCCGAAGGTAACCTTGTCCTGGTCTATGACCAATATAAGGATCCCCTAGGGGCAGGCAAGTTAAAACCTATGTTCTTCAGACCTTTCATCATGAAGGAGGTACTAAATAAGGGCGCTTATTGTCTGGTTGACTTTGAGGGGAACGCTTTAGAGGATCCTAGAAATGGGCTCTACCTCAAGAATTATTACTCATAGGTGGGTCTCCTTGGGTGACTTCTTGTACATATGTATAGTTCTTATACAATTAGTTCGTTTTATCTATTTGTTTTATGGATGTGTCATTATTGATGTCATTTTTTTTCACTGTGGCATATGTCAAGTGAATCAGAGGTGTTTTTTGGGTTCGCGGATGGCGCTAGCCGATGTTGGTCACTATAATTGCTTATTTAAATAAACAATCAAGTGCTACATAAATTGTCAACCCAGGGAAGTCTGTTTATTTCAAAGGTAATCACGCACTATATATGCTCAATCTCAAAAGAAACCTATAGTTGTAGTAAAAACATATTAATCACACTTTGCCTTGAACAAACTGAAGTTCTAACTATGAGTACAAGAAAGCAACCTACCTATTGAAGAGTTCAAAGTTTAAAGGAATGATTAATTAAAGAATCCTGGATTACATTAAAATAACAACAAGATGTTGCAACAGGAAAGACCAACTATCTAGTAACATAGAACATGACCGTATTCCCAAAGAAGGAATCTTCAGCACCTGTTTTCGATCATCACACTTCATGAACTCATTGCTTATCTGAAATAATTGACACACACTGAAGGCTAACTATTTCTAACAGTGAACATGACCCTATTCCTGAAGCAGGAATCTTCAACACCTGTTTCTGTTTAGCACACTTTCATGAACTCATTAAAATAATTGACATCCACTGAAGGCTAACTATCTCTAACAGAGAACAAGACCCTATTCCGGAAGCAGGAACCTTCAACACCTGTCTCTGATTATCAATCTTTCATAAATTCACCAAGCAGGATTGCTAACTAGAATGATTAATAGTTACCCAAGCATGAATCATATGAAAACAATGCAATAGCAAAATAGAGTTCAGTAAAGTAGTGTTTCAGCAAAATAGAGTTCATTAAAGTAGTGTTTCAGCAAAACATAATTTAATCAAGGCATGAACATAAATAACACTAACACTCTACAAAGATAATGGGTGAATCTTGTGAAGAAGGTGGGCCCTCACTTCTCACAAGATTCCCCTGAAACGAAAGGAACTAGAGAGAAATGCTCAGAACAATCTTTTATTCATCTGTCAACTGTGTTACATTACAATCTGAAGTAAAACACGTCCCTCTCTGTAAATCCTTTCTTTGTAAAAACATAAGGTCCTCTCTAATGGTGATTTCCTCTTATTTAAAGAGGAGAATCCCTTCGATACAATTTGATCAACAAATTACAGGTGTACATCTGAGTCATATTCTTAGTCAGATCGACTTTCTAAACTGGAATAGGATATCCTAGTCTCCCGCAATAGAATGCTATTACAAGAGCTGAGTGAGGTGTTGCTGTTGCGGTTGGAGTAACAACTTATTTATTTGTCTTCTTGTTACTGTTGTTGTATGTTGTTTCAGCATCGCAAATCGTGGGTTGTTTCAGCCACGGGATTTGCGTTCTGACTATTCCAGCAACTTGGTCTCAGGAAGTAGTGATGGTTAATGCTAGCTCAAGGTGCGACTGTTGTGGTCAATCTGTGTGAGTTGTTGTTTCAGCATCGTTGACCACGGACTGTGTAACAACTTCTTTTTGTTTCAGCATCGTTGACCACGGACTGTGTAACAGATTCTTCTATGTGAGTTTCTTTTTCAGCATCATTGACCACGGAGAGTGTAGCGGCTTCTGTATGAGTTGTTGTTTCAACATTGTAGACCATGAAGAGTGTAACAAATTCTTTTGTATGAGTTGTTGTTTCAGCATCGTTGACCACGGATTGTGTAACAGCTTCTTGCTGTTTCAGCAACAGGCCTCAATGCTAATATGCAGTTTGAACTATTTCATCACTTATACATTTCTGATCAATGGTTAAGTACGAGAGTAATGTAAAATTATATGCAAAACAAATTAAACATATAGTAAAGAGAAGAGATGTTGTATACCTTTGGAAAGATAGAGTAAAGTGATAATATGAGTTTAAATGTGAGTGAAACAAGAGTGTAATGGTGGCAAAAAGTGTGGGAAAAAAGGTACATTGTATGGTCCTAACAACCGACACACTCGGAGGATGGCTTCCGCAGCTTGGGTGATCCTCACACCTCAAGGATAGTTGTTATCTTCTAGAGGTATCTATTTAGGTGATGCAACAAACAATGTCGCCGAGTACAACATAGTAATAGAGCTTCTTCGTGATGCTTTGTCACATGGTATCTCTCACCTTCGGGTCTACTTAGATGCACACCTGGTTGTGTCCCAGTTAAATGGGGTTTACCGCATTTATGATCCTACTCTACACCGACGGTTCCTTAGGGTGCGCATCTTAGAACACTGCTTTGATTACATTACATATATCCATGTTCCTAGGAGACTAAATCAAATGACTGATACTCTAGCTAATCAAGTATTATATTGGCATATTGCACACACATAGAAAGAAGCACAGACATACACATGTACATACATTGTAAAAATGTGATCCATAAGACATAAAAGATGTAAATACGNAAAATTCTCAGAGTACATAGGTGGGCGCAAGCGCCTCAAAAAATAATATATCCAGCATACATCATGGGGATTATTCCCTCAAAAATATACAAAAGAGTTCCCTCAGCACGTAAGTGGTCCACCCTAAGCTAAGCACAGGGCCTATTGGCCCTGCCAGAGTGAACAATGATGTTTTCCAAATGCCTAAAAAGCTGGACCCAGGTCCATGGGACCCCAACTAAATGAGGTTGCATAGATGGTGGGAGATCCTCGATCTCAGCCATGGACACTATATGAGTGAGCACGGTGAGGTTTTACTCCACCCGTCTCAACACTCTCTCAACCTCTCCGACTGGAGGTCCCCCTGTTGATGTTGTTGGTCCGGCGGCCGTTGTTGGTGCTGCTGGTCCGACGACTGCTGCTGGTGCTGCCTCTACCTGCTCCTCGCAGAACACTACCTGCTCCTCGCAAACTCTACTAGACACACTGGTCCCACATCTATACATAACATATACATAGTTTTCATATACTCTGGTACACATAAAAATGATATATATAAAAGGAAAATAAAAATTAATTTTTTTTTAAAAGAAAACGTACATATCTCTCCTCGCTCTACTCCGGGAGGTACGGGCATGTCAGGATCCCTGGAGAATTTATCGTTAAAGGACTCAATGTTCCTCCCTACCTCTTGTCGCATCAACAGTGCCAGTCACCTGTACACTGCTGGGAAGGAGGCCACGTGACCCCATACTGTCTCTTGTGGACTAAGATTGGGTACCCTCTCGAAGAAAAAAGAGCATAAAATAGTGTTGACCCCAAATTTTTCATTGCTCCGCCCACGACACTCTATGAGTTGTCTTTTCAAGCAGTCTAGCATGGTTTTTCTCCAGTCAAACACTCATGCATTTAAGCACTTTATTTCACAATGCATGTGTACCCAGGTGGCCTGATGTAAGGCCACAGATCCATTAATCTTCCCAATAAGTAAAACTATCACTTTTAGTGATAGGTTGGTAATATTGTGGATCAGCACCTGAGAACCCACTTTATCTGTGCCAACCTCACAGTGTATCTCGATCAAATTGACAATGTTGTGAGGCCCAAGGGAAAAATAATGAAGGTTGACTGGTTCCCCTCTCCTTGAGAGGCTAGTCAAAAAATAGATGTCTTTAGTCGTTGGAGTCAACGAATGCCCCTCAAGCATAAACACCTCAACATCGAAGTGCCAGTAATCTAGCAAGACATTCAACAACCTAGGTTGTGCCCTCATGAGTGGACACCGAAATAATTTCCACAACCCGCATTATTTTAATGTGGCGACATCAGCATGGTCTTCTGCGACCAAAAAATCAATGTCTTCATGCTCCCTCTCTCTCCAATGGACATACATCCTGTCAAATGACAAATTCAAAGAGAAAGTAAGATCTTGTATTTTCTATTTTTTATGTTTTTGAGGGCGTATGCAGAATGTAGTGAGAACAATTGTGTATGCATGCGGGAAGAGTATTTTTTGCCCATGGTCATACGCGAGTTGTCCTTGGATAGCCTGAGTACACACATGACCACCCCTTTTTAAGAGTGTGTGCTCCC
This sequence comes from Picea engelmannii, assembly GCA_009831015.1. Taxonomy (NCBI): domain Eukaryota; kingdom Viridiplantae; phylum Streptophyta; class Pinopsida; order Pinales; family Pinaceae; genus Picea; species Picea engelmannii. The sequence continues at coordinate 2,132,629 of ML782183.1, forward strand.
CCCAAAAACTAAAACTAATGCAAAAAGGAAGTATGGAAATGCAAGAGGAGATAGTTTGTACTTACTTGGTCCGAGTGGAAGTTCATTTCGTCCTTTGAAGCTCTCGAACTCAACTTTTTTAGCAAAGGGGTGTTTTTAGCTTTTTGGTTAATTCTCAATTTGCAATGGTGAAAATGAGTTGTCAGCTTCTATTTATAGAATTTTTTGGCCCTTTTTGCCACTTTTTGGACCCTTTTGTCATTTTGTCTGGCTTAAAAATCATTTAACATGGTTCTTGAGTTTCTCGTTGGATGTTATGAAACACTTCACTTTTGGTTTGGAAAACATTTTGGGAGATGGTTCACTTTTAAAGATTCTTTGGTAAAAGTCATTTTTCCAACTTTTTTCATTTAAGTTAGGATTCCACCTCCACTTTTGTATCTAGTCGTCTTTTCCTCTTTTCCATAGGATAGATCCCACTGAATTGTGACACAAAACCATCATTGCTTCTTTAGAAGTGTTGTAATTTAGTGGTAGATCCTACCTCCACATGGATGCCCTAGGTATATCCTCGTTGCATTTTGGTGTCCATGCCATCATTAATGACTTTAGGCTCGGGAGTCCTTGTTAGTCTTACCCTAATTATGATATGGAGCCTCATATGTTCGATGTGCTATCACTCTTGGCCTCACCCTCGAGACTCCCAAGAAAACGAGTCTTATTTTAATCCCTTTTCAGACTCTCTAAACATGAAAATATTGTCGAGCGATCTTGTTTCCCTTCATGCTTGCCAAACTAAAATTTGAAGGAATGTATGTACGATGATATTTTACCCCTTTTTTGGTCCAGATGGTCAATTGTACGAACAAAGGTATACTCTAGGAACTTTGGTTCGCTAAAAGAGTATTCTGAGGTATAAGTTTAACCCTTTTTCGGGCCTGAGGGACTAAATTTATGAAAAAAGAACCCCTACAGAATCCATAGTTAAGCTCTTTTCAGAATCCCTAAAAATGAAAATATCATCGAGTGACCTTGTTCCTTCACACTCGTTAAATTGGTCCAGAATAACATATTATACGAAGTCCATAGTTAAGCTATTTTCAAACTCCTTAAAATTGAACAGATCGTTGAGTTACCTTGTTCTTTCACACTCGTTAAAATTGGTCCAGAAAAACATATACTGGCATGAGTTTACCCCTTTTTCTAGCCTATAGATTAAGGAGGAAAAAGGTACACTTCAGGAGATTCGTCTCACCGGGAGAGTTCTCCTAAGTAGATTTTATACTTTTTAGGGGTAAGGAGACTAAATCTAGAAAATGGTTGCGAGTCCATAGTTAAGCTCTTTTCAGAGTCCTTAAAATTGAAAATATTGCCAAGTGATCTTGTCTGTGTCACACTTGTTAAAATGGTTCTGAATAGATGTCTTTTCAGTGCTAGTTTATCCCTTTTTCAAGTCAACTAGACTACCTTTGAAAAAGATACCCTAGTGGAGTCTCCTTTTATTCTTTTTTAGACCCTCTAAAAATGAAAATCCACTGAACTTACCTTCTCTGGGCTCAAGAAAAATAAATTGAAGGGGGTTTCATTGTGTCCTTCTAATCACAGTTTCATCTCTGTGTCTTTGGCCTAATGTCATCTCCATGTTTTTCTCAACTGAACCTTTGAAGCATGCCTTATACGCAAGCCTTGTAGCACTTTTCCTCTGTGATCTAAGACCTTGACCCATGGAGGAATTTTCTCGAGTGTTCTTTTCTTGCACATGTCTCCTTGCCATGAACATTAGTGTATTCCTTGCGTTGGGAACTAGTATGCTTGTGACATCCCTTCCTCCTTTGTAACATAACATTCTTTTAATCTTTTTCAATCTCTTCAAAATATTGGAAAAGACAAAAAAGTCAAATATACCCCAAAAAGAGGACGGGAAAAGTATTTTCTTTCTATGGAAGCACATTGAGTCACCCTTGGACAAAGCACATCCTTTTGTTTTTCTCCAAGCATTGGGATTTAATATGACCTTAGGAGGTTGTTCTTGCTACATAGAGTTTTGTCCTCCTCCATTTGGTTATCCTTCCAAACACATGGAGAGTTTGTGTTGCCTCCTGCATCATGAACTTATGTCAATGCCATGCTTCCTGAGTTTGATCATCTATCGTGCTATTGTCCAAGGGAACTTTTACCCAAACTGAGTTGACCTTTCTGCATTTTGTCTCTTATCCTCATGCCCGACCATACCCAAAGTCCAATCAATTCCTTGTTCAAAATCAATGAAGTTCTCTACCTGATCACTGACATCCTCTTGTCTGTTCCTCGACGAACCATTGAAGACCTCTGGGTAGTGAAGTTGTACACTCACATTATACTCCTACCCAAGTTTTGAAGATATTGAAGTTGTTTCTTGAGCTCTGAAGGCCTCATCTCTAGCCATCAGGCGTCATTCACTTCTTGAAGATGGATACTATACTTGTATATCTTTGATTTTGAGATGTAGATCTGTTGTGTATTGCTCACAGCTAGACTTTATATATTTATATGACATATATCTGTAGTGTACTTGATTGGCATCCATCATTTATTTCATCCTGAGCATGGGTATGCCTTCCTCGGTGAGACAACTATTTTTTTTTGCAGATGGCACCTCCCGAACTCTGGTCCTGGGCTCACTTGCATTGTAAATTGGTGAAGATTTTGTAATGTATTTCATCCATCAGATGCTCTTTTGACCTCAAACATTAGGGGTAATCTGTTATAACCCTAAATTTCACCATACATGCATACCTAGCATTTGGCCCTCTCACATGCAAATTTTTACAATCCATCACTGAACAACTATTCTTAAAAACACTATTTTTTAAGATGTACATGCCCTGCTCCACTACTGCCCACATACATACGCTTGTTGCATCACTACAACCCAGGTACGTATGCTATATGCACCATTACAACCCGCGTATACCCACAAAAATTTCAAAAATTAAAAGTTGCAAGGAATTCTCTGAGATTACGGGCTATTGAGTAGTTTCCCAACTATACCACCACCTATAGCTTGTCACCCAACCGAATAACCATCCGTTTTTCATATAAAATGAGGTGTTTTGGTCTCATTCCAAATATAAGCATAAGAACAATGAAACTCTTCCCATTTAACATCCCCTCCTTGCCCCAAGAATTGCACCCACCTTGTGAGATTTGCATCAGAATTTCCCATTCTAGCCCTTTTTCCTCAATCATAATCCTATGCCATTTCCATATAAGAAGTGTTAGAGGAGAAATATACGTGGAAGCACAGTTGGAGCTTGGTAAAGAGGACCCTAGACTGGGTTCGTGGAGAAGTCATCAATCTCATTGTAAGTAAACTTTGTGATATCAATAAAATGAATACTTTTTCTGTCCCGAAATATGATGTATCAAATGTCTATGTTTGATATATGTTTTATACTGACATATAACCCATGATTTATATATGAGATGCATTTTTTTAGTTCCGTGTTTATCTATTTGTGAATGTAGGTCAGCCTTGGGAGGAGGCTTGTAGTCAACGGAGCTATTGAACACGAAAGGATCGACACTAGATGCGGAGTTAAAGGTAGAGTTACTGAATCTTTTCAGTTTGTATTTCATGCATGAATGTGGGGTTTATTTAGGGTAGTTATAAAAAGTAGGATACTTTTAGAAAGTTAGATCTGCCTACATGTTGAACCCTAATGTAGTCCATAAGGGGTCTTTCCCGCTATAGAAGTCACATACTTTATCCCTTCAAAATTTGAGATATTCTCCCCATTTTCTTTAAAAAATTATTTCACATTATTCCATAGTTGTATAGCTTTTGACTTCTTCTGAAAAAAGGATGTGTTTCTACCCCTGAATCTAAGCCATAAACTTCTAGACTTTAACTTTCAGTTCTCTTCCTCACTTGCATTGTAAATACTTTAATAAAATGTTGATAAATTAAATCTTTTAAATCAATCTGATAAATGGAAAAGAAAAATAAATAAACCACAAAATAATGTGCAATTTGAAAAAATAAGAACAAAAACTTAGTAACACATCTTGACTTGATATTGCTTACCTTTGAAGGATAAAAATATGTTTTTTGTTCCATGCAATGATAACAATCTAAGTGGAGTATGATATTATTTTCATCATTTCATCCAACTCCTTTAATAAAACATCATTTCTACCATCGGTTATAGAAATATTTTCCTCATCCTATGCAAATTTTCTTAGAAGGCATTTTCCATTTCCCTATGCAGACCTGAAGTCCCTTTTTGCAGTTCCCAGAGATAAGAATAATATGTTTCCACATATACACACCCTAACTATTACACAAAATGCATATATGTAGGATGCACCATTAAAACCCATGTACATTGGGTTTTGTGCCCAAAATTAAAAAATGTTTTCGGGCTTCCATGTCACGTCACGAGATCCATGATACTTGACCTTCCATATACTAGAAAAGTTCTAAATCATCCTTTCAGTTCCATTTGAAGGCTCCAAATGGGCCATATCCAAGTTGTGGAAAAGAGGAGAATAATTCAACTTTGAGAGAAAAGTTACTCTAGAGAAATTAGTCACTTCATATTAAGTCTACATCCCTTTATCCTTTTAAGTCTAAACACAATGTTCATCCCCCAAGCTCTTCCCTACTTGATTGAGAACCTCGTTGTCTCTCTTATATGAGCTTGCATTTGGTGGAGGATTGAAGTGGCAGAGGCCCAACTGAAAGGGACTTAGTTTCTCGGTTCCAAACCATGCTGACACAGAAATTTGTCATTCATACACATACGTTGATTACATTTTAATATAAATACTCTTTTCTCGTCCAATTAATTTCTTGCAAATATTTAAATTGTTATTCCATGGGAATATTTGTTATGAATATTGATGGATTATGCTATTGAATGTGATAAATTTATATATTATCACCATATGCTTGCATATATTGGTTGTTGAGGACAAGTTGCAGGTGTATTTCTTTGAGTCAAGTGCTCAACGATGAAATTCATTGAACGTCTGAATGAGGTAGGCTCTTTATCTTGTCTTGTTAGAATATTTGTTTATATAGCATACTTGAGATTACAGCTGATTTCTGAAGTCATTTCCATCTTTTGTGTTTTACCCCATGCCATAGAGAGATTTTCCTCATAATAGAATTGGCGACCATACTGGGGATATAATATTCTTTTCATGGTTTGGAGTGTTTCTCTCCTTTGATTGCTCTCATTTATATTGAGTTTCTTATAGTCCGATTGCTTGACAACCTCTATTCATTTTGAGTCTGATTTTCTTAGCCTTATCCTTAACCTGGCAGTTTTTCAATAGATATACGTAGTTTTTTTCCTGATATTCGTGTACATACTCTTTCAGTTATTCTGTAGGAAGCGTATAGACATGGTTTTCTCCTGAACAATCATGTACATCATTCTTCTATGCTTAGTTTTTGAGTTTGATGTTTTCTAGGTAAGTTTTGATGGTTATTGAGTCTTCTTAGGACTCTATTATGACTGTTATGTGCCTGCAGAGTGATATGAAACCTTTCTTTGGTTGAATTTTTGAGAGGTTCCTTTCTGTTGACGGGCGAAAATGACCGTCCGTCAACTGGGAGAGTGGAACCGGTCCGGGGTTGTCTAAATAACCCAAGCCGTTTGGTATGGACCACCGTGATGAGTTTAACGGCTCCGTTGGCCGCCCTAAGGTCTCATAAGGAAACCAAAGAGAAAGTGATATGAGCTAAATGATCTAAACTAAGGGAACTAGAAACTAATAAAACAAACTACAGTAAACTAACTAACTAAATAAAAGAAATTAAACTAAATTAGAGGAAACTAGAAACTAATAAAACAACTAAAACTAACTATACTAATCTAACTACAAATTACTAACTACTTATATATACACAAACTACTAACTATGATCATAATAACTCAAATCAACTACTTAATTGTCAGCTACAATCATTCTTTATTCACAAATATACAATATGGACAGATTACAGATTTGATTAAAACCTGCAAAAATCGTGTGTTCGCTGCCCTAAGACAGCCAAGGATTTATTTTTGTCTTTTTTGTATTTTATAAAACAGAAAGGAAACTAACTGCAATTAAATAATCTAATCTAAATCTAACTAAACTACTAATTAATTAAACGATAAACATCTATCTAATTAACCTGGATACGCTCCAAGTTTGCCCTG
>ML782183.1:2148160-2172781 GCA_009831015.1 Picea engelmannii
CTGGAGAGGTGTGCAATTCCAATAGTACCTTTTGTTTGAGTTGGGAGTTCTTACATAAATATAAGCGATCTTTGTACCATAGTGAATCATTTTTCCATGTAAATGTATCTGATGCAGTGGAATCCTGTTGCAACCTTTGAATGTAAGTCCACACTTTTTCATAATTCTTCCATTCATCCCTTTCTTCTATTATCCAATCGGGTTGGATGATCAAGATAGCACAGAGAAAGGCCTCAACATCTTCATCATTTCTTGAGAGTGCATCTGCCACAACATTTTGCTTCCGATTTTTATAGATGTAGTATTACCATCATTTCATTCTCATAAATGGGTTTGTGTAAGTCCTTTCCCTTGAGTGGTTGACTTTCAAAATCTAGGGGACTTCCTTTTTTCATTAGGACAACACCAATTCCATTTCCCGAGGCATCACATTCCACAATAAATGTTTTCGTGAAGTCTGGAGTGGTCAAGACAGGAGCTTTGCACATCACCTCTTTAAGTTGTTCAAAATCTTTAGTTTCCTGTGGAGTCCATGAAAATGCATCCTTCTTAGTTAGTTTCGTTAAAGGTTCTCCTATTCTTCCATAGTGCCGAACAAACTTGTGGTAGTAACCTATCAAACCCAAAAATCCTCTAATATTCTTCAATGTTTTGGGAATCGGTCAGTCCATCATGGACTTAATCTTGTTAGGGTCTACCTTGACACCTTCATGATATACAATATGACCCAAATACTCTACCTCCTTCACTCCAAAGAAACATTTGGATGATTTTTCATATATTTGTTGCTCATTTAGTAGTTGTAGCACCTTGTCAACATGTCGCACATGATCCTCCCAAGACTTGCTATAGATTAGTGTTATCACTGAAATTTCGTCCACAGATGGTTACAGGAATCCAACATCGTCAAATAGCTATGAGGTCACCCATGGACCAAAATTACCACAAAATCATTTCCAAAAGGTCCAAAACTATACAACCAGTGATAAAATTAAGGTGTGCTATGACTACATAGGGCGCGCGCACACATGCACGATCTAGAAATGCATGAAAAGTGCACATGCGCACGATGCACGAATGTGGTCACTAAAATCCGTGCACATCTGAGAATGACACATTTATGAGATTGGTCGGCCTCCCACCCACTTCTGGTTCAACTTCCAAGTTGATTTGACACCCAAATCTAGGTTGAATCCGACTGGGTGGCTGGTCAAAGACCTAAAAATTCCCTAAATAGCCTCTTTTCACACTATAAGCTGGTTGCACAATACCTCAAAGTGGTACTATAAAACAAAGCCATAGGTGCACTTCATTTTGAAGGAATTCATTTGCAAGGTTATGCTGCTGCTATTCTCTTGGAGAATCCTCTTTTCTCATCAAGAGTATATTAACATCATTACATTGGGCAATCCATCTCACCTCTTGAGTGGATTAGCTTGGGATTCTTTCACCATTTCTTTCAAAGTTGTAAGAATAGCTTGTGTGTGGGTCCAAGATATCTCCCTTGGAGGAAGAAGGGACCCAAAGTCCTCTTTCTTCTTAGTGTTTTCTTTCACTAATATAATCCTTGCCATTGGTGACATGAGTCTTATTGGTTTTTTGTTCTTATGTCCTTATGCTCAACAGTTTAGTTCTTCTTTTATTTCTTAGCTTGTTCTTTTATGTTTCTTTCTCTAACCCTTTCCTTTAATGTTATCTTGCTTAGCTAACCCAACTAAGCTTGTAATCACCTATGTTTTGCTCATTTAGGTGACAAAAGAGGGACAACAGATTGGTGACTCCACTGGGGAAAGGTATCAATTTCCTACCCCATTTGGATTTTTCTAGCTCTTCTTTTGGTTTATTTAACCTGCAGGTACCTTAATTGGCCCAAGCTGACCTGCAAAACATCCAATTCAAAGATGAATTGAGAGAATTCCATCTGGAATTTTCTTCACGACCGTGTGTCGGTTGGGCGTAGGTTTTTTGGCCCACTGTCGCGCATTGTGCACATGTGCACCAAAATTACAGTGTTTTTCTGTGCACCTATGCCCAAAAGCCTATTTCGATTTGCGCACAGGCACTCAGTGCACCTCTGTCTACTCTGAGACCCGTGCACTTGTGCAAAAAAATACACATTGTAAGATTTTTTATGATTTGGGGAAGGCCCCTAGCCTTCTTAAAAATGATTTCATGCATGTTGTATTCTACACCACACTTAGTTCCCTCTCCATATAAAGGGATTAGTCAAAACACATAGGCACTTAGGGGGTTTAAAATCATTATTTCCTCTTTTTCTTTCATTTTTCCACATGGATGGCTTGCTTTGACTAAAAGTATAAGTTGGCATCATTTGTAATCACACAAAACTTGCATTGGGACCAGAAGTTGGATAACAATAGTTTAGTATGCTCTTCTCTCATGCTTCAAAGAGACCTTGAGAATCAGAAAAAGGTTGTAGGACAATTTCATATCCCTTAAAAAGACTAAAACCTTTAGGAGAAGACAAAAGCCCCCTCGGGACTCCTCTTAGTTTATTTTTCAAACACATCTCAAGATTGTAACGGGCCCATACATGCCCACATGCTACAAAGATAGGATAGTGTTGAAATTTACTTTCTTAGATTGAATCACTAGGGAAGTTTAAAGGTTTTGTATTGGGCCCATACATGCCCACATGATCACAATCTAGGATAGTTTCAAATATTTCTTAGATTAAATCACAATAGGGAGTTAAAGGAATAGTAAAGGACCCACATGTCCACATGCTAGTTTCCTAGGGACTTTTGAATTACGCAAGGTTGTACCAAAGGCATTTAGTTAATTAGGTAATCAACACTTGGAAGGACCAAGCGAAGTGCACATGTAGCAAGGTGACACCTAATTCATTAAAACATTGGCACACTTTCACTCATTCACACACAAAAGTCACTTATCACTCACATAGTTTTTGTCTCGAAACATCGAGGTCAAAGTAAGTTTCCTCCAAAGGGATTCCAAAACACCCCACCCTTTTCTTGATGAAACTATCCACTCCCATTTAATTTCAACGAGATTGGCTCACACCCCCAATATCTTAAACAAACCACATCTAAATTTTTTCTAAAAACTCACTAAGTTTTCCTTCATAGGAGGTGCCAAAAGAATTTTTTTAGTCTAGGTAGGATTTCGGGGATAGGCATCCAAATAACTCCTCGTTATTTGGTTCTCACATTGTCAAAACAATAGAAGTTGTCAAATAGGGAATTGGAAATACTCCAAGTCAAGTGTTCCTAACACCATAAGGAGGGGAGATGCCCATGAAGGGTCTAAGGCTGAGGTCCAGTTGTTCTGTGTGTCCCCCCTTGAGGCACCCACCTCTTGGATGGTATCCAACCCATGACCCATTTCTTAGGCCAAAAATCTAAATGTCGCACTTTGACCGAGGTACCTAGTGACCAAATTTTAGGACATCTACCCAGGTGGCAATTATGGGCTGCAATTTCACCTTGATTGGATTTTGTGTGGCTATTGGGAAATATTGCCAGCTCTTTCGGGATATGCCCCCTTTACCCCTCATTATAACCGATTACTTCATCCTTCACTAATTTCTCTTCCGGTGACTTCAGACCCCACTGTTGAGTATTATTGGAAGGTCCAGTGCTATTTGAGAGGAAGGACATTATGTCTTCTAGGACATGAGCATTTGTTTTCTTTGATCCCCCATGTGGACAAAACCCACTTATCCACATATATGCTTCTTTTTCAAAATATTGTATGTATGATGAACTTCTGATTACATTTGATTTAGATATATATCGTGTAAAGTTCAAAAATTGCCACAAACAACTCTTGTTTATTTATTACTCTCACCACAATTCGCACACATCCACTCAGCTAGTCGGGCATCATAGGGGACCCACAGAACCCCCATCGTTCCAGATGCTTTCTAAACCTCCCTCCTATTTTAGGGGGAGTTACTAGTCTTGCCAACTCATTGGCCCCACCTTCTCACACCCCTGTGAGTGCCATTATCTTAGGATCAACTTTGCTTGGTTCCAAATTACTTGGTTCCACTTCCCAAGGTCCTTCGTCCACTCACTCACCTTTACACAGAAGCACAAGGCCAACTTCCTCTCAAGGGGGAAGTACCAACCCACCTAGTCCCCCTCAAGGGTCAGTTTCACAAACCACTCACACCATGGCTGGAACTAATCCTTCACTACCACTCCAGATGTCATATTTGGCCTCTCTTAACATACTAGATCTAATAAAAATCACAAATGACCCTATATTACATGACCCCACATGGCTTGCAATGCCTACCAAATTACCTTCAGATATCCCCAATTTTGAAGGAAAGGAAGAGGATGACCCTGCCAACCATGTCATGACTTTCCACCTATGGTGCTCTTCCAACAACATTATGGATGATTCCATTTTACTACGATTATTTAAACACACACTCACTAGCCCATCAACCAAATGGTATGTAGACGAAAAATCGAGGTCCCATGCGACTTTCGAGTCCTTGGCCAAAGAATTTTTTACCTTCTTCCAATTACCAATCCTCCATGACAATGGTCTTGAACTACTCTCTAATTTTAAACAAACATCAGCCACACATATCACTGATCACATTCACGAGTGGTGTAGACGATGTAGTTTGTGCAAAGCCAAAACCACCAAACAACAGTGTCTTGACTAGTTTCTCAGATCACTTGTCTCTCTCCTCGGTAAAGGTGTGGCTTCCACCTTCCCTCAATTAGAAGAAGAAGCCATCATTAAGGCTCAACAATATGAACTCATCTATTCACAATCAGGGTACTTGTACACAATACTTCCTGACCTCCCCAAACCAGTTCCATTCAGCCAAGACAAACCCAGGATGTCTCACTCAGTAGACGGATTGATTGGTAATACCACACACCACAGTCCACAGCCCCAACAACCACCGATGTATGGCACACCTCAATATCTATCAGCATCTGGGGGAACCTCTTATTACCCTCCATCCCCTCATCAAAAACCATACCCTGTTTCTCTTCCTCCACTCATCAGTGGGCCACCGCCGACACCCACAATACACCCACCTATCCAAATAAGTTTTGGTACTCCCTCTACCTCAACTTATACTCTAAGTACTAGCGAAAGTGCCACGCCTTCCTATGTACCTTACGGATCACAACTCCCACAGAATTTGTACTTCCCATTACCTGGTCCTCCAAAACCCATGGCTCCCCCACACCCTCACGCTAGGGTGAATTTTGTTCAACCCTCTCCCCTTCAGCAATATCAAAATTTTGAACAGATGAATATGAAAAATCCAACCCATCAGTCGAATAATGCCAAAAAGAAAGGAAAAAACAAGAACAATAGTAACCGAGGTCAAGGTGGGAATCACCCCCAACATAACCAACCTCCTGGGGGAAACCATAATCAAGGGAATCAGAACCCCCACGGGGGCAATAACAACAGGCGTCAAGGGAGAAACAACAATACTATTAGAACCACCTTCCCTTGTGCCCTTTGTGGTGAGTTCAGTCATTATACTCATCATTTCCCCCAAATCACTAATTTTAAATGGATGAAAGACTTAGGAAGTGTACCACACTCTCCAACACTGCCTACCCCTCAGCAGGCCCCACAACAATACAGCCAACAACCTCCCCCAGCCATGTTGTAGAATCCCATTCTGCACCAAGGTGTGATGAACACCCAAAAAGACACGAAACCTACCCCACCATAGTTGGGATAGTATCTCAATCCAAACAATCCCATAGATCGTACTATCCTCCTCACTAGTGAGGAAGAAATCCTTCTGCAAACACGTAGTCGTCAATACCGTGCACCCGCTGAGTCTCCTCCCATTCCCCCAGAAACAATCCCAGCACCAACGGGACCCCCGATGGTGATTCCTCACCCTAATGCAGAAACACCTCTTTGCATTTCTCGCATCCCATTGTGCAAAAATGTCCACAACCCACAGGCTAGGGCAGCTCATAATTACAGTTTGGTCGATGACTTAGCACAATCCTCGACTGCCATGTCAGTCTTAGAAGTCCTTCAAACTTGTCCCACTTAGTGGAAATCACTACTTTTTTCCTTGGGGGAAGTCGACCTCGTGGATACTCAACTCATCAAATTTGATCTTGATAGTGGAGAGCCTTGTCTCCCCACTCTCATCACTTTTCAAATCCCAATGAAAATTCGGAACATTATAGTTCATCGGTGCATCATCGATGAAGTTGCATCCACTTGCATCATGTCCAAGTATGTATGGCAGAAACTTGGTTCCCCCGAAATCATACCATCTTCCATTACCTTAAGAGCTTATTATGGATGACCATCTTCTTCTGAAGGGATATTCCAAAATATCCCTGTAGAACTCGGGGGCAAGACCATTCTCATCGACATTGAAGTTATCAATTCCCCACTCGATTATAATAGCTTGTTCGGTCGTAGCTACATGTACGCTATCAAGGCAGTTGCCTCTTCTGTATTTCGAACCATGATGTTCCCCCATAATGGGAAGATCATTACCATTGACCAAGTCTCACATTATGAGCCTAACCCTTCTACCAACATCGATAACATTCTCCCTCTCATCTACACGAATCCTGAAGCATACCCACTCATCGAAATGGGTCCCAAAATTTTCAAAGACCCACCATTGTTAGTAACTTACCATGGTGCACCACCGCTCCTTCATCCTTCCAATCAGGTATGCATCGTATCGTCCAAAGGAAATGACATGGAAGATACCCTTCCTCCTAGGGAGGCTTCTATCATATCTGATGTCCCACTAGTCGTAGAGCTCCCCCCTAATGAGCCTATTGCAAACTCGTCGACTCCACCAGTTCACGATTTCACCTCTTCCCAAGGCCATATCCCAGTTTGGGAGATAGTTCCCCAAGCCATTACTCAAATCCCCTTCTTCTACCCTCCACCAGGTGTAAAATCTTTCCAAGTAGTTGCAACGCTTACCCTCCCTAATATCGCATTGGAAATTCTAGTTTGGTATTTACATCCACCAAAGATGGTTCCTCAACCATCCCTTCCCCCCCAAACAAAAGGAATCTCAGTGACGATTCCCATACTCACTCCCACCATACCCTCTACACCCCCACTCACTAACCTCCCTACCACAGCTAGGGGTAGGAAAAAGAAGAAGGATCCCACAGCTCCACTCCCCCCATGCGTCCAACCCCCTTGATTTCTATGTGAGAAAGATGGACACCCGACCAACAAATGTCCATCTCTACCTGAGTTACGTAACCTAATTCCACTCAATTAAACACCATCACTGCCTACCACTGTAGCAAGTACTGCCGCTACCTCCCCTAACTCAAGTAGCAAAGGGCTGCGAACCAAATTTGCTTGTGCTATATGTTCAGAATATGGCCATTATACACACCATTTCCCAACACTACCTCACTTCCGGCAAACATTAATCACAGTACGCCAAAGCTTCCATAATGAACCCAATCTAGCTACATCATCCCTACCAAACATCACTAACATCCATTATGTCACAACTTTAGTCAATGAACGTATGAGATGCCCTTTCTCTCTATGCGAATCCTTAGATCATTTTACATACCAATGTCCTATGATCATCGAATATAGGCAACGCCAATCGACCCTGATTCAAACCCTTGCACCCCCTACAGAATCAATGGTTGACCTTACCTCATCACTAGAGATTCTTCATATCATTTCTCCTGAGCCAGACACACTGCCTATTCCTCCGTGGTTCTTTGTTAAGGTCCTAACCCGCACATAGGTAGATCAATGTATTCGGATGTAATAAAGGTCAATATTAATAAGGCCTTTCAATAAAATAGAATAAGGCGGATGTAAGAAGACCTAATAGAAGCTTCCGCTTCTAGAAGGATATTCCTCTGGATGGTTCTCTTAATAGACATATTTAGTATAAATAAGGGTTGAGGGTATGAAAACCCTAGCTTGGAGATTATTGTAACAAAGCACTACTCGACTAGCGGTTGCCCCCTCGAAGAGGCTTGTGAACATTGCTTTCTGAATCAAAGTACTATTTCAGTTGTTGTTCTCATATTATTTCTGTGTTATTGTCGAGATTATGCTGGTTATATTACTGTTGTTCTGCCATTTCTAGCATTTTATTTATGTTCTGCGTATTTGTTATATCTGGTATCTTACAAGTGGTATCAGAGCACTTTCCTTGGTAGAAATTGTGGGAATTTTTTTCCAGGGTAGAGACGTATCCCGACGTCTTTAAGCCACAGAGATATATCATCATGTGCATAAACCCGCGGTTGAGGGATTCATACATGCAAGAAATACAAGTGGTTCTTAAGCACACATCTGTTCGCCACCCTTGTAACCCCTGTTGGTACCCCTTTGAGTGGTAGCGCATCAGACAACACCTATGTACAGATCGGCCTAGATTTACTGAATCCCTCTTTAGATAAACCTATCGGTCGTTGGACTTCTATAGTGTCACCGAGAACAACACTCGGGAAGATACTCTCTAGTACCTAGGTAGTCGAGTAGTATGGGTAAGGGTACGATCTATCCTCCTTAGTTAGTGCCCTGAGATATTGGGCTGAGTACTACTATTGGACCCTGCACATATATCAGAGAGTTATAGCACAGGGCAAACCCTTGTCTGTAGAACCCTTGAATACCTAACCCTTGGGGAACATAAACATAAACAAATTAAACCGGCCAGATCTATTGCAGCACAACTGTGTTGGGGTTGCCAAGTAAATACACATTTCTTTATGGTTAAGAATTTGGGGATTTCAGCGTTGCAACATTCTTTATATCGAATTATAACTCCACGACTGTAAAAAAATAATAAATAAATAAAATAAATAAATCTGGAAATTTTTTCAACATTATTTGAGACCTATTCCATTAGATTCGTTTCTTCTCCCTTATCACATTAATCCATATCATTTTTCTGCAAAAATTTCTGACCCCGCCCGTTCCCTTTTTCAGTTCACCCATCCTCATGGCCCATACCCATAGCTAAGAACTGGAGTCTTGCTTCAACACCTTGCAATCTAGTTTCCTAGAGACTGAGAAAGAAGTGCAACAACTCAGTGCTACTATTGCCTCCCGAGATACATCCATCAATACCACCATAAATGCATTCGTGCAGTCCGCAATGGAGGAAGTCAAACAAGAACTGACCACCTAGCTTGAATTTTTCTTTGCATCACTCTGCACAAAACTAAAGATCCCCACCGATGACCCTTTTCCTGACACACATACAAAGACTAAAGGTGAAACTTCTTTCCATTCTCATACCTTTCAGCCCCATCACTTTCCACGGGACATACACCTTCTGCAGGTGGATGTAACCAAATTTGATGGCTTGGACCCCACTAGTTGGTTCACCCAAATGGAACATTATTTCTCTCTCTACAACATTACAGATGACTTGGCCAAACTCTGATATGGTGTTCTCCATCTAGATCAAGAACGCTGACAATGGTGGCAATGGAAAAAAACTTCCCGTCAAGGGTATATTGCTTGGACCCAATTTGTGACTGAGATTTATGAACGCTTTGACACTGACACCAGCCATTTGGGCCATTTGAAAAAATTGAAACAATCAGGAACAGTTGAATACTTCATAGCTGCATTTGAGCACCTGGCTTTTCAAACAGAGGGCATGACTAATGCTTTCTTTCGAGAGTGTTTTATTAGTGGCCTCAAGGAGGATATTCAGGCCCATGTCCTCATGGCTCGAACTGGGAGTTGGGTGGAGGCTACTAAAAAAGATAAAGAAGCACAACAAATTGTTTCCTCTCAAAACCGTACGCCTTCCTTTATCCCTTGCCCTAAACCAGTAAACCCCACTACTCCCTCCGCCCCATTAAAGATCAAAAAATTGATCAAGGCTGAAATGGATGAACGCCAACTCAAAGGCCTCTGTTATAATTGTGATGACAAATATTTCCCGGGCCACAAATGTAAGGAACAAAATCTTTTTATGGCCATCTCTGAGGATATTCTGGAAGAGGATGTTGAAACTCCCCTTGTTCCTGAGTCACCAGAAATCACTGACATAAACCCTCCCTCCGACCCTCCTAAAGTGGAACCGATCATTTCCCTCAATGCTCTCACTGACTTCTCTACCCCCCAAACCCTCAAGTTAATCAGTTACATCAAGCACCGAAAGGTCATCATTCTGGTTGATAGTGGCAGCACCCACAATTTTATTCATCACCGCAATGCCCAAGAAACCCATTACTACATCCATGCTGTCAACAATTTTCAAATCATGTTTTCCAATGGTGGTTCTATGAAATGTGGTGGGCGTTGTGAAAATGTGTGTCTCCAAATTGGTGACTACCACCTAAAATCCCATATGTTTTCTATTGACATGGGTGGTTGCGACATTGTGTTGGGTGCAGACTGGCTAAGGACTTTGGGTCCCATTCTCATGGATTTTAAAAAATTAACCATGCAATTCGACCAAGAAGACCACCAATATAAATTCCAAGGCATCACTACTAGTTCACCTGAGGTCATCAGTTCCCATCGCATGGAAAAGCTGCTCAAAAAAGGTCATTCTGGTGTCATTGCCCAACTCCATGCCATACAAGCTACAGAGACACCCCAGTGCCCCAAGACCCCCAAGCCCTCCTTTCTAAACATGAAACAGTATTTTCCACTCCCCAAGGACTCCCTCCTTCTTGCAGTGTTCATGATCATTCCATTCCCCTTGTCCTAGGAAGCCTTCCCCCCAATATCTGTCCATATCGCCACCCCTTTGCACAAAAAAATGAAATTGAGAAAATGGTCCAGGAACTCCTTACTGCAGGCGTCATCCATTTTAGTACGAGCCCTTACTCATATTCGATCATCATGATATTGAAGAAATAAGGTTCTTGGAGAATGTGTCCTGACTTCCGTTCTCTCAACAAACTGACCGTCAAAGACAAATTTCCCATTCATGTCATTGATGACCTCCTGGATGAATTGAGTGGTGCCCAATTATTTACCAAACTTGATCTTCGCTCAGGCTATCACCAGATACATATGAAAGAGGCAGACATTCCCAAGGCAGCCTTTCACACTCATGAAGGCCACTATGAGTTTTTGGTCATGCCCTTTGGCTTGTGTAATGCCCCCTTCACCTTCCAGAGCCTCATGAACCGTGTCTTCTGCCCTTTTCTCCATCATTTTGTCTTAGTTTTCTTTTATGATATCCTCATCTATAGAAAAACCTGGACATACCATATTACTCATGTGGATCAATTTCTCTGCCTACTCTCTCAGCACCAACTTTTCCTTAAACAGTCTAAATGTGCTTTTGGTGCCTCAGAAGTAGAATACTTGGGTCATCTGGTGGGAAAGGATGGCATCAGGGTGGACCAGAAAAAGATTGAAGCTATGCAAGACTGGCCACACCCAAAGACTCAAAATATTGCGTGGATTTTTGGGCCTAACAGGGTATTATCGCAAGTTTGTTAAGAACTACAGAAAGATTGCAACACCTCTCATGGATCTCCTAAAAAAGTACTCTTTCACTTGGACTCCAGCAGCTGCTCAAGCTTTTCAAACCTTGAAGATGGCCATGTGCACCACTTTGGTTCTGGCCCTTCCTGATTTCACAAAGACCTTTCTATTGGAATGTGATGCCTCAGGGAAAGGAATAAACATTTTCCTTATGCAAGAGGGTCGACCTTTGGCCTTCACCAACAAGAAACTATGTGAACAAAATCTGGGCAAACCCATTTATGAAAAGGAAATGTTGGCGATTCTACATGCCATTGAGCTGTGGCATCCTCATCTCTTGGGGCAACGCTTCCAAATTAAGACCGACCATCAAAGCCTCAAGTACTTCCTGGAACAATGCATTTCCTCCTAGGAGAAACAAAAATGGCTGAATAAGATTTTTGGATATGATTATGAGATCATTTACAAGAAGGAAAAACACAATGTCGTGGCAGATGCACTGTCGCGGAAATATGAAGACGAAGGATCCCTTTTTTCTGTTTCCTTCATTGTACCCAATTAGCTCCAAGATGTGCGCTAGGAATGGCTTCAAGATCCCAAAAGTTCGCATCTGATCCAACAATTGCAAACCAAGGCTCCAGCTCCCCCAGGGTACTCCTGGCTCCAGGATGAGCTTTGATACAAAGGTCGCTTGTATTTAAGTAAACAATCCAAGCTCAAATCCACGGTACTTTTTGAGATTCATGCTACACCCACATCGGGGCACTCAAGGTTCACCAAAACATATGATAGGGTCAAACATTCTTTTTTCTGGGATGGTATGAAATGGGACATCTGTAAGTTTGTCGTTGAATGTGAGGTTTGTCAACGTAACAAGGGAGAAATAGTCAAATCTCCAGGCACAATCCAACCACTTCCAATTCCCCCTGCTATTTGGAAGGATATCTCTATGGACTTTATTACAGGCTTACCCAAATTGGGGAATAAATCAGTCATAATGGTGGTGGTGAATTGCCTTTCCAAGTATGCTCATTTTTGCACTTTTCACCACCCATTTACTGCGTCCACGGTGGTTCAAATTTTCATGGACCAGGTCTTCAAACTTCATGGCATGCCACACTCTATTGTTATCGATCATGACCCAACTTTCACAAGAAAATTTTGGCAAGAACTGTTTAAGCTACAAGGCACACAATTGCATCTCAGCTCAGCTTATTATCCCCAGACGGATGGTCAAATGGAAGTTGTCAACAAGTGTTTGGAAACATATCTGAGGTGCTTTGCCTCTAAAAAAAAACACCAGTGGGCTCAATGGTTACCCCTTGTCGAATGGTGGTACAACACTACATACCATATAGCCACTCACATGACTCCTTTTGAAGCGATATATGGACAGAAGCCACCTTCAGTTCTCTTATACTTACCGGGTACCTCGAAGGTCCAAGTGGTTGAACAAACACTTACAGTTTGAGAGGATATTATTTGTGCCCTTAAAGAGAACTTGGTCATGGAACAAAATCGCATGAAGCAGCAAGCAGATCAAGGTTGCTCTGAACGTCAATTTGCAGAAGGGGATTAGGTGTTTTTGCGACTGCAACCATATAAGCAAACTTCCCTCAAGGCCAAGCATTGTTAGAAGCTAGCGCCCAAATTTTATGGTCCTTAAATAGTTCTCAAGCATGTGGGACAAGTTGTATATCAGTTAGCTCTGCCTAGTCAGTCGAAGCTACATCCTGTTTTTCATGTTTCATGCTTGAAGAAGGTGATTGGAACCAGGTGCCGAATTCAAACCAACCTTCCAGAGTTAGCTGAAGAAGGATCCATTTGTCTACAACCAGAAGCAGTTTTGGACTAGCATGAGCGTCGCCTGTGTCAAAGAACCATCAAGGAAGTGCTAGTACAGTGGAAAGATATGACTCCAACAGATGCCACTTGGGAACTAGCTACCATTCTGCAGCAATTTCCACATCTCAATCCTTGAGGACAAGGCTGTTTTTAAGGGGGTGGACATGTTAAGGTCCTAACCCGCACATAGGTAGATCAATGTATTCAGATGTAATAAAGGTCAATGTTAATAAGACCTTTCAATAAAATAGAATAAGGCGGATGTAAGAAGGCCTAATAGAAGCTTCCACTTCTAGAAGGATCTTCCTCTAGATGCTTCTCTTAATAGACATATTTAGTATAAATAAGGGTCGAGGGTATGAAAACCCTAGCTTGGAGATTATTGTAACAGAGCACTGATCGAATGGAGGTTGACCCCTTGAAGAGGCCTATGAACATTTCTTTCTGAATCAAAGAGCTATTTCAGTTTTTGTTCTCATATTATTTCTGTGTTATTGTGGAGATTATGCTGGTTATATTACTGTTATTCTACCATTTCTAGCATTTTATTTTTGTTCTGCGTATTTGTTATATCTGGTATCTTACATTCTTGGATGACTTATCCAAGGATTTACCCCCAAATCCCCCCTGTTCTCTTGATCATTTCCCTACGAAAATTTTACATCCAACTACCACTGGTATGCCTCAGTACCTCGATATTTGGTTTATGTCAAGTGAACCATCGCAATCTCATTGCGTTGTTCCCCCTGCTTCTTCATCACCAGAGGACAACCACACAACGACAGTCACCGATATCACTCTTTTATATTCCTTGTATTCCTACCAATTCCACTGTGACGAGGAAATACTCGAGGAGTTAAACACCCCCGACTACCCATGGGATGCGCTACACCACATAACACTCTTCTTTCCACAGAAATCCTGTTGGCAAATTCAATTAACAGACTTAAAAAATTTTAAGCTCACATGCAACTGATTCACCCCCCCCCCTCTCATTTGTTCTAGTATTTCCAACAATTGGTATCAGAGCAGGTTCCTTTTATTTAAAGGTAGATCTGTAAGCTTAAACATGACAAGAAGTGACAAAAACTTTGATCGCCAAGAGTGTCAAAATCGCGATGTGGGAAATCCCGATTGGATCTGAACCGTTGGATCAAGTATTGATTGTTCTCTCTCTCAGTTAACTACTGAGTTTGGATTCTGTTAGCAAAATGGACTCATGATGATGAATCGGTTAGCGTTTCAGTTGCTAGGACAGGTGTTCTTGTTTCAGCTAAGGGAAGGCGAAGTGGAGCCATTGAGAAGGTATGCATAAATGAAGATGAGAAAGATTGTGGAAAGTTGGTTGTTCTGGTGAGGAAAGGAATGAAACAGTAAGGAAGTATACAGAAGAGGATGCGTGGTAGGAAAGGAAGCAGATGTGAAGAGTGAAATGGAACGCAGAGAAGAATAGCAGAGCAAGAGAAAATGTAGAGCAGAATAGTAGAACATATCAGACTTATAGAACAGAGAAAGGAAGGTAAGAATTGATTTATCAGAGAAATATTCTGTGTATTCATTATTTTTATATTTAAGGGTGGTTGGGAGGTGCTCGGGAGGACTGTTGTCCTCAGAAGTTCAAGAAGGTGCTTGAACACAGGAAGTTGTAGCTTCCATCTGGTTGCAGCCAGAGAAACCAGAGTGGCAGGGTGGTGCTAGGGAGAACAAGTGTTCTCTATTATACAGGTTGGAGCCTGTGTAACTGGAAGTTGGTGCTTCCATCCAGTTGATGCTGGAACAATCAGGAAGTTGGTGCTTCCATCCAGTTGGTGCTTCCATCCAGTTGGTGCTGGAACATTTAGGG
This sequence comes from Picea engelmannii, assembly GCA_009831015.1. NCBI lineage: Eukaryota > Viridiplantae > Streptophyta > Pinopsida > Pinales > Pinaceae > Picea > Picea engelmannii. Next base: position 2,163,264 of record ML782183.1, read on the forward strand.
AGTTGGTGCTTCCTTCTAGTGGGTGCTAGAGAAACCAGAGAGTTAGAGCTCTCAAACAAGTTGCAGCTTGTAAAACAGAGGTAGCAGCCTCACATTGAGTTGGTGCTCAATTGTAAATGATGTACAGAACTGAAAAAGACTGCCTATCATTTCGAAGAAGAAGAGGTTTTCTCCCTTTATGGGTTTCCTTGTGAAAATCTGTCTCTGTGTGTACTTTATGTGTGATTGATGGTCTTTACTTTTACTGTCCATATACTGTATATTGTTAATGACCACATGAAGAAAGATTAATAATGTTTTAACAGACGTAAAATTGTTTAAGCTCACATACAACTGATTCACCCCCCCTCTCAGTTGTTCTAGTATTTCCAACAATTGGTATCAGAGCAGGTTCCTTTTATTTAAAGGTAGATCTGTAAGCTTAAACATGACAATTCATGAAGGGACTTTAGCCTCTAAGCCCCCTCTGTTTGATGGAACAAACTTTGCCTTCTGGAAGATTAGAATGAGAACATATTTAATGGCCTTGGGTGCTGATGTTTGGGATGTAGTAGAGACTGGATATACAAAGCCTGTTGTGCTAGCCAACAAGGATGATAAGTTAGAGTTTAGCTTTAACGCTAAGGGGATGAATGCTATCTTGAATGGACTTGATGAAGCTGAGTTTGTAAAGGTGATGCATCTTAATACTGCCAAAGCAATGCGGGATAAACTTATTAACAATTATGAAGGAAATGAGAAAGTAAAAGGTGCCAAACTTCAAACATAGAGATTGAAATTTGAACAACTAAAGATGAATGAAGATGAAACAATTAGCAAGTATTTTTTAAGAGTTGAATAACTTGTAAATGACATGAAGGGCCTTAGTGAGGAGTTTGAGGATTCACTCTTAGTTCAGAAGATTTTAAGATCTTTGCCTGATAAATTTAATCCAAAAGTCTTTGCAATAGAAGAATTAAGTGATCTTAAAACTCTCTCCATTGATCAACTGCTAGGAACTCTAACTGCTTATGAAATGAGAATTAACAAAGATAAATCTAGTACTAGAGAAGCCTCCTTTAAAGCAGACAAGAATACTGATTCAGAATTTGATGACATTGAGGAAAAATTTGTGAGAAGGTTAAAGAAAGGATCAAGAAAATATCAAGGGAAGTTGCCCTTCAAATGCTTTAACTGTGGTAAGATACATCATTTTGCATCTAAGTGTCCCCATCAGAAAAAGGACCAGAACTCTGATGATGAAAAGAAGTACAAGTACAAGAAATATAATAAGAAGAAAAGTTTGGTTGCAAATAATGACAATTCCTCAGAAGACACCGATAGTGACTCATCCGGTGAAGATAAGGCAAATGACTTTGTACTTATGGCCAAAGAGGATTATGATAATAAAAGAACAGGAAGTGATGATAATGAGGAAGAAGCTGTGGTGGATTTGGAAGGAGAACTAATCAGCGCACTGGAAGAAATTGATAGAATTAGATCTAAAAATAGAAAGCTAAAACAATTGTTAACACAATTTGAAAAAGAAAGTAAAAAACCTGATGAAGATTTTGCTCTGCTGAAAGTGGAATTAGAAGAGGCAAAGAATATAGAAGATATACTGAAACAACAACTGTTAGAGAAGAAACTCAGGTGTGAAGCCCTAGAAGAAGAAATAGTAAAGACTAGAAAAGAAATGGAGAAGTTCAAAGGACTATATCATCAAAATCTGCCAAGTATAAAAGCATTAGAAGAATTAACCTCCATTCTAAATCAACAAAGAAATTCAAAGCTGAAAGATGGATTGGGATATGAAGAAGGATCAAGTAGTGACCATCCAAGTAACACAGAATCTATCAAGTTTGTCAAATCCTCAAGCATTGACAACAATCACTCTACAGAAACAAAGAAAGAAAATCAGCCATCAAGATGGAATGAAAGGAAAAACCCCTGAACAGAAATTGTAGACCAGGAAATTTATCGGCATGAAAGAAATCGACCTCCTCAAAGGAGACAGATTTTTTCAAGGTACAAAAATTTCTTCTATGGTTATTGTTTTTTCTGCTCTAATTTTGGACACAAAGCTATAAACTGTTCTCTAAGATTTAGATATGAACAATGAAGATACTCAATGAATAACTATCTTCCACAACAAAGATTGAGACAGCCACAGACTACAAATCATGAGATGAATGGCAGAAGGATACAAGTGAGACACAATAACAATTATGAGCATAACAATCGTTATGATCCTTTATTCAGTGAACCAAAATGTTACAACTATCATAATTATGGACATAAAGCTGCAGACTGTCGTTTAAAGAACTACAATCCAGACTTGAAATCCACTGTTGAAAATGTCAAGGTTTGGAAGAAGAAAGTAGATGACAAGTGTGGACTAGTGCTATCGGCTCAGAGGAAAAAGAATCCCTGGTACATTGACAGTGGATGCTCCAAACACATGACTGGAGACAAAAGTAAGTTTCTAACTCTAAGTGATAGCAAATCTTCTGTACATCACAGCATCTTGTCCTGATATAATAGAAGCTTTTGGAATGGTAGGTCATTTTTAGTCTGCTCCTAAACAAAGTCACTTGGTAGCTATCAAAAGAATATTCAAATATTTGAAGGGAACAATGACTTATGGACTGTGGTATCCTAGAAATCAGAATTTCCAGTTAACTTCTTATTCAGATGCAGACTGGGCAAACTGTGTTGATGAGAGAAAAAGCACCAGTGGAGGAGCATTCTTTTTGGGTGACTCATTAGTTGCATGGCTTAGTAAGAAGAAAGGATCTATTTCATTATCCACTACAGAGGCAGAATACATTGTTGCTACTACTTGCTGCACACAAATTTTATGGATGATACAAACTCTTGCAGATCTGAAGATAAATTACACTGACCCCATTCCAATTCACTGTGATAACACCAGTGCTATTAGTGTCTCCAAGAATCCTGTTCTTCATTCCAAGACTAAGCATATTCCAATCAAGTACCATTTTCTCAGAGAACAAGTTACAAACATAATTGTTCAACTGAACTATATACCTTCTACAGAACAGATTGTTGATATCTTTACTAAACCATTAGCAACAACCCCTTTTGCATATCTTCATCAAAAGTTGGGGGTTATGATTTCTGGTGTTTAAAATGTTCACCTAGTCAGGGGGAGTATTTATTGAATATCTGGTGTCTTTTCTAGATGTTTATAGACGACAGGGGGAGTATGTTCTGCAACAAGATTAGTGGAAGAATGTTTCTTCTTTGACATTGATGTCAAAGGGGGAGAAAAGAGTCGAGTTCAAAATGTTTCGGGAACAGAGTCAAGCCTAAATGGATGAATGCATAGGAGAGTCTGAATGGCCGAATGCAGAGGAGATTTGAGTCTGAATGCAAGTGTTTCCATCAATGACAAAGGGGGAGATTGTTGGCAAATTCAATTAACAGACAGTGAATCAGCGTATACTTGTCATTGATGGCAAGTAGAAAGGAGTCAAGTTCGAAATGTTTCAGGAATAGAGTCAAGCCTGAATGGCTGAATGCAGAGGAGAGTCTGAATGGCCGAATGCAGAGGATAGTTGAGTCTGAATGCAAGTGTTTCCATCAATGCCAAAGGGGGAGATTGTTGGCAAATTCAATTAACAGACAGCGAATCAACGTATAGTTGTCATTGATGGAAATTATAGTTGTGGTTGCAGTGATGGTTTGAGTACAGCAACAATGAATAGCAGTGCAACAATAATCGGGAGGAGAAGAGTCAGTGACCGTTGGATCCCATTCAAATTTTCTGAAAGGCCGACAACCATCAGATCTGTAGAAGCTGCGAGGGAGATAAGCCTCGGGAGCAAGAAGAGAAGTCCCAACACGAGGTGTTGTCATCGGGAGATCCGAGTTCTCAAGCTCATGAGAACCGGGACATTGAACATCTCGAAATCTCGACATAATCGGGACCGTCCATTTGGAAGGACGCATGGCAGCGATCGGGCGCCACCGGGAGAAGCTCGACAGGAGGCTTCATCGGAGAATCGGGGATCGAGATTTTGAAATGCCAAAATCACTTGAAAACAAGAACCCTGAAATCGCGATATGCATTTTCGCGATTTAATCGCAGCCGGAATGAGATCTGGACCGTTGATTTTCTTCATCGGAGGATTGGCGCATCGGGGATCGGCATATCGGGGATTCCGTGGTTGTGAAAACTTCGCATTGCAAACTTCTAAACCCCGAAACCCCAAAAATAGGTATGGATGTGGTCATATGATATGACGGTCATGTGGACCAGAGCATAGCCAGACGGGGCTAGACGAACAGGATGCGCATCGGGATATCGAGAATCGGAGGATCGGGAATCCTAAAGACATGCGCCTTTTTGACAGCGCAAGTGCCAAAACTACGATAGGAGTAGCCATGAAAGGGGGTAAGGTTGTGGTCACGAGGACTGGTCACATTGGTCAGGAGCTGAGCCAGGAGGGCCAGCGCGTGGAGAAAAGGGTGTATCGGCAATCGGGGATCGGGACTTTGAAACGCCAAAATCTCTTGACATGAATAACTCCGAAATCGAGATATGCGATTTCGCGATTTAATCACAGTCATCAAATCAATATGAGATATGGACCGTTGATCAAACTCCACATCAGAGTTTCGAGAATAGGGATTTGTAAGTGACAAAAACTTTGATCGCCAAGAGTGCTGAAATCGCGATGTGGGAAATCCCGATTGGATCTGAACCGTTGGATCAAGTATTGATCGGAGGGTTACTGTTCTCTCTCTCAGTTAACTACTGAGTTTGGATTCTGTTAGCAAAACAGACTCATGATGATGAATTTTTTAGCGTTTCAGTTGCTAGGACAGGTGTTCTTGTTTTGGCTGAGGGAAGGCGAAGTGGAACCGTTGAGAAGGTATCCATAAATGAAGATGAGAAAGATTGTGGAAAGTTGGTTGTTCTGGTGAGGAAAGGAATGAAACAGTAAGGAAGTATACAGAAGAGGATGCATGGTAGGAAAGGAAGGAGATGTGTAGAGTGAAATGAAACGCAGAGTAGAATAGCAGAGCAAGAGAAAACGCAGAGCAGAATAGTAGAACAGATCAGATTTACAGAACAGAGAAAGGAAGGTAAGAATTGATTTATCAGAGAAATTGTCTGTGTATTCATTATTTTTATATTTAAGGGTGGTTGGGAGGTGCTCGGGAGGACTGTTTTCCTTAGAAGTTCAAGTAGGTGCTTGAACACAGGAAGTTGTAGATTCCATTTGGTTGCAGCCAGAGAAACCAGGGTGGTAGGGTGGTGCTAGGGAGAACAAGTGTTCTCTGTTATACAGGTTGGAGCCTGTGTAACTGGAAGTTGGTGCTTCCATCCATTTGATGCTAGAACAATCAGGAAGTTGGTGCTTCCATCCAATTGGTGCTGGAACATTTAGGGAGTTGGTGCTTCCTTCTAGTGGGTGCTAGAGAAACCAGAGAGTTGGAGCTCTCAAACAAGTTGCAGCTTGTAAAACAGAGGTAGCAGTCTCACATTGAGTTGGTGCTCAATTGTAAATGATGTAAAGAACTAAAAAATACTTCCTATCATTTCGAAGAAGAAGAGGTTTTCTCCCTTTATGGGTTTCCTCGTGAAAATCTGTATCTGTGTGTACTTTATGTGTGATTGATGGTCTTTACTTTTACTGTCCATATATTGTATATTGTTAATGATCACATGAAGAAAGATTAATAATGTTTTAACAGAATTAAAATTGTTTAAGCTCACATACAACTGATTCACCCCCCCTCTCAGTTGTTCTAGTATTTCCAACAAAGCCTTCACGCTTCCTAACCAACACCCGATACACGTAGTCGAAACCAAGGATTTTATCCCATCAAGGCATATTGACTGGTTCAACAACCCCATCCCTGCCCCTGATTCTTTTGAACAAGGAAACATGGCCAACATTTCCCCGACCATCAAAATCAATATTTCCATAAAAAATGGAGTCGTCGAGGAAATCACCATTGGCGCCGCATGCACTCCTCAAGAAATCACCACCTACAAAGCTCTCTTCCAAGAATATCGGGATATTTTCACCTGGTCATACACAGAAATGCCTGGCCTTGATTCCTCTATTCTCAAACATCACATAGACACATGACCTGATATCACACTGGTTCGTCAAAAACAATGACCACTACACCCATCCAAAGCCGCGAGTATCAAAGCTGAGATTGACAAATTACGTATGGTTGGGTTCATCTACCCCATTGCCTATACCTCATGGGTTTCCAATCCTATATCCGTTAACAAAAAACAAGGCACTATCCGTGTATGCACAAACTTTCGCAATCTCAATCACACATGTCCCAAAGACAACTTTCCAAACGCTTTTCATCGATCAAATTATCAATGACTGCACAGGCCATGAGGCTCTATCCTTCATGGACGGTTTCTCTGGTTATAATAAAATCCAAATCCACCCAGCCGATCAATACAAAACCGCATTCACCACCCCTTGGGGTAATTTTTCATATTGTGTCATGCCTTTTGGCCTAAAGAATGCTGGCACAAATTTCCAACAGGCTATGACCTACAGTTTTCATGATCTAGCTCATTTTCATACTTGGATGACCTCATAGCTTGATCCAAAAAATGCACCCAGCATCTTGAGGATTTATGGATCATCTTCCAATGGTGTCATTAGTACAACATCCACTTGAACCCCCTCAAGTGTGTGTTATGCATCACTATTGGGCACCTCCTCAAATTCATCATTTCCCAAAGAGGTATTACCGTGGACCCCCTCAAAGTCCAAGCCATCATAGGAATTCCACCCCTCCAAAATTTACGTCAACTCTAGAGCCTACAAGGAAAAGCTAACTTTCTATGGCGATTTGTCCTAGACTATGCCACTCGAGCACACGGTTTCCTTCGCTTACTATGCCATGACATCCCATTTCACTGGGATGAACATGCCCAAAAAGCGTTTGACGATATTAAAATGACGCTCTCTAACGCCCCTTTAATTAGTTCACCCGACTATAATTGTGACTATATCCTCTACATATCAGCATCAACTGTCTCATTAGTAGGAGTTCTCGCTCAAATCGACGATGATGATCATGAGCATGTCATTTAATACATTAGTAAAAACCTCTTAGGGCTACCCTTGAAGTATAATCATGAAGAGAAACTAGCCCTTGCAGTCATCCTCGCAGTCCAGAAGCTGCGCCATTATATTCTACTTCGCATGACTAAAGTCATAGTAGATTCCAACCCTATGCAATACTTGCTCAGTCGTCGGCAAATTAATGGAAAATTTGCCCGATGGATTGTTATCCTTCAGGAGTACGATCTTGAATTTTCAACACCCAAGAGAAAGAAAGCTCTCGTCCTCGCCGAAATTGTCACGACCTTCTCCTCTGATACTACTAGTGCCCCCGTCAATACCGAATTCCCCGATGAACATCTCTTTTATATAACTTCGGATGATCCTTGGTACAACAACCTCCTCGTCTACCTCCGAACCCAAAATTTCGGTAACCACTTATCACAAGATGATCGTCGTCATATTCTCCACCAGGCCCCCCTCTATCTCCTCATCGGAGATATCTTATATCGGTGAGGGGTCGACACCATACTTCATCGATGCTTGACTATTGACGAGGCCGATAGAGTCTTGAACGACTGCCATAGAGGCCCATGTGGGGGCCATCTTTCGGGAATGTCCACTACTCAGAAAATTATCCGAGTAGGTTACTTTTGGCCTACATTGTTTCACGATTGCATTCACACCGTAAAGAGATGCAATAAATGTTAGCTTTACACCAATAAAGCATGAGCACCACCTGCTCTTCTCCACCCAGTCATTACTACAGGCCCCTTTTGTAAATGGGGCATCAACTTCATGACTCGTAACCCCCCATCCAGTAATGGACACAAATACATTATTGTGGAAGTCAATTACTTCACAAAATGGGCTGAAGCCATGCACACCTTCAACAACACCACTGACACTACAACATGTTTTTTCTTTAATCACGTCATATCTTGCTTTGGAGTACCACTCCAACTAGTTTCCAATCACGGGAAACATTTTGAGAATGAGATTTTCGATGAAATCTCATCATGGTTGGGATTCTACCATGAGTTTGCCTCACCATATTACCCTCAGTCTAACAAGCAATATGAAGCAGTTAACAAGGTCCTCAAGACCATGTTGCAGTGCACGGTTAACAAACATAAGACCAATTGACATCATATGTTATTTTTCGCGCTATGGGCTTACTGTACGGTTGTGAAAATGGCCATTGGTTTTACACCATTTCATCTAGTCCATGGGGTTGAGGCCACTCTTCCTATTGAGTGAGAAATTCCCACCTTACGCACCACAATTGAGATATTACCCGACACTACTCCAATGGAGTAGTGTTTGTTGAACTTAGAGTCCCTGGATGAAGATCATCAATCTTCATTATAGAATAATGAGGAAGCCAAAAAATGGTCAAAGGCCACCTTTGATCGCCATGTCAACCTTCGCTCATTTCACGAAGGCGACCTCGTCCTTACTTATGATATCACTCATGATACCCTCGGGCATGGAAAATTCGAGTCAGTATGGCATGGCCCCTACATTATCCAACATTGCCTCACCAAAGGTGCATACATCCTGGCTTCCCCCGAAGGCCTCTCTCTCAAAGAACCCATCAACGGGTTATACTTAAAGAAATTTTATGCCTAAGCATAGCCATTCTACATTAGGTTATTTCTTTTATAGTGCTTTTAATCTTTTTTCCACCCCTCACGTCTAAACTATCATTTATGTTATTGACAGATGCTTCCTCCACCAGCCTACCACATTGGTTACACTGACGGTGCCAGTCGTTGGACACAAAATCTCACTTCGATAGCTTGGGCCCTCTATACCCCCTCACATGAACTGCTCCACTCTAGTGGCATATGTTTGGGTTCAGCAACCAACAACCAAGCCGAGTACACTTCTGTCATTGGCCTCCTCGCTGATTCCTGTCATCATCATATTCATCACCTTAGCGTCTTTCTTGACTCCAAACTAGTCGTCCTCCAACTCAACAATGTGTACCGTGTCCGCGATCCTTACCTCTTTTGCAAATACCAACTGCTATCACTGAAATTTCATCCGCACAGGGCGATAAGAACTCCGCATCGTCAACACAGGACTGGAGTCATTCATGGCACAATATTAATGCCACGGCATTGCAAAAAGAGGTCAAAACTATACAAAACGGCCAAACAATTGAAGGGCGCTTTACATCATCTGAGTGCGCGCGCATATGCGCGTAATAGAATCGTACAAAGCGCGCATATGTGCGAAAGGCACGGTTGTTGGGATAAAAACCCCCACGCCTGCTAAACGACGCATTTATTGAAATTGGTCGGCCTCCCAGCCACTAATGGATCAGCTCCCAAGTCGATTTGACACCAAATCCGAGCTCAATCCTCATGGTGGGCTGGTCAAAGACCTAATTGTTCCCTAAAGAGCCCCTTTTCACATTCAAAAGAGGCCACATAATAACCCAATGCTTGGCTA
>ML782184.1:3344-52245 GCA_009831015.1 Picea engelmannii
CTTCACACACACTTAGGATTTATTTTTCCTAAGGTTTTTCCTTGTTTATTATTCATAAATAGTCTTCATCCAATATCCTATATTTTAGGGGAGAATATTCCACCTGAAAAATATTCTCTTTCAGTTGACACTTTAGTTTGACTAGTTGAGTTGAGTTTAGATGTTGCATTGGTTTTGTCACCATGCAACATTGGGATCATCACCATGCTAATGCACACTTTCTTTGGGATCATCACCATAGTGACGCATTACCCTTGATTTCCTAATTTTACTCCTCACTACTCTATATTAAGTTAGTTAACTGAAGACTAGTTTACTAGTTAACTCAACTAGGTGGCAGTTCACTCCCATAACTACCTAAGAGACTAGACTAGGTGGCAGTTCACTCTTGTAACTGTTGGTGTGTGTCTAGATCACTCTATACCACCACTATGGCTCATTATTTACTCATGTATCTTATATCTATTTTAAATTATTCACTCTTTGTGAGTGGAATACGGTTAATGAGAATTCTTCCATTCTTTCTCTCCTTCTTCTTCCTTCTCCAATTGTCTCTGCAAATGTGTGTATTATTGTTTAGATAGATATATTATGTGCAGGCTTAACACATTTACAAAGACTTGATCTCCCACCGAATGGATGACCTCACCCCAAAACTAGAAGCTTCAATGGAAATAGATGTTTGTTACTTAATCAAGTGTTAAGACAGACGATTCTCAACCAATTCGGAAATTTGGTGCTCCGGGGCTCTGGGACATTCAACTCAAGTGCCACTCAACTCCCCCAGAGTGACAATCCACCAAAGTATTTACCCTACTCTTCCACTTCTTAATACAACAGTCGAGAAATGTCCTGAAGGAATTCTAGATTGACAGGCTACATGCTTTCGTGAATTCGGTCTTCAACACTTTTCCCTGGTAGAAACTTGGAAACCCCTGAAGTCACATACTCCTGGAGTTGACACAACAAACTGACGTCACCCAAGGCGACATGGACCCATGGCACATGTGCCACTTGTTACTCAATAATAGAGAGATCAAAGTCTAAAAGGTGCTGAATCTGGGTGAAACATGTCCCCACATGGCCCCATGTTGCATGGTAAAAGCCTTGTCATCAACCAAATCCAGGACTTCGAAAATCTAGGCTTCAGAAGTTTCTCGATTCCAACACATGCTACCCCCCAGATAGTCGAATGATGAAAGAAATCAACATCTTAGACTCCTCCCACAAACAATGACTGTGATTAACTATGGGGTTCGGTCTTCGGATTAGAACTTTGAGACTTTGAGACTTCGGGACTTTGGGAATTTGGGAAACTCATCCTTCCTCACAACCACAAAAAACATTTCCTATAGTTCTGAACTACCGAACCACTCAAGAAATCCAATTTTCTTCCTTTTCCAAAATGATCTATGGTGTATAAACACCCTGGGACTTCAAGAGACTTCCCCACACTACACCACAAATCCCCGAACATCAAATTCTCGAATACTTGCTAATCTGTGGACATGTGTCCTCAAACATGAATGGTCTAGATTAACTCTGGATTTTGGTACTTTGGGAGATTTCCCTCCTGGTAGATTGAGGACTCGCTTCTCTCGAAGTGTTGATCCTCTGAACTTCTGTGAGATCTATGGCTCACATCTAAAATTGATCCCACAATGGCAATCGTTCCTGAATTTGAAAGGGATGGTCATGATCCTTCAATCCCTTAATAAGGATCTTGAACTTTCTAGCTTCTGCGCGGACTAGCAATGCCATTCCTCTTGAGCTTCATGACTTCAAGGTCCTAAATCGATCTCAACCACAATATATTGTCCAATAGATCCAACCCATTCTGGATCAATGTTTCAACCTGTAGCTCTGATACCAATATTTAACATATCCAGCCACCCACAGGTTGGGCATGTTAGATTCTAGTCACTTCTCTAGATTAATTCGATCCATGTCCTAACTCTAAATAACAAGGATGCATGAAAGATTCACATGCATTGATCAATATTGATGCTACACATAAAATAAATGAAGCATACGACATGCACAACAATAACCAGCAAGCATGTATATTCTAAAGATTGAATTCAACGATAAATAAATACACAATGAAATAAATCATACATAGGTAAATAATACCATAATAGAGAGAAACTATGTTTTATAAAATAATACACCAACTGGCTACAGACCAAGGGCATTCCACCCGACCGTAGACATTGTTGTTCCAAGTCTCAACACCAATGTCACCCCTGAGTCAGAGCTATGAATTCATAATGAGGGTTCCAAAGTGTTACTTAGCTTCCCAAACCAGTGAGCACTCAAGCTCTTCTAGGCTTCCCAACACCCACAATAATCCAAGTACCCTACTCTCTTCTACCCAACCTGCACAACCCAAGAGAATGGACCCTCTCCCTTCTCATCCATGCAGTCCCTCAGGATATCCTACTCCTTCTAGGGTTTTGTTGCAATTGGTCCATAATCTCCATGTTGGGACTCTCAGGACTCACAGTTGTGAGAAAAGATGGAAACATGCCAAAGCATCTCAGACATGCAGGCCTCAAATCATGGCTGGATTACACCAACAATATATACAACAAAAAATACTATGTCTTCTCTTCAACAATTCGTTTCCCTTTCCCAAGCCAAGACACGGATGAGGAAAGATGAGTGGGTGACATAAATGAATGGAGTGAGATCTCCACGAAAGGTGTGAACATAGAGCAATGGAGTGTATGTGTGAATGAACGAATGATTGAGTGAACGAGTGAGGCAACTGACAAGAAAATCAGAATGAGAACGAGAGTGAGGGAGAGAATGAACCCCCCCAACAGAACAAGGACAAGTTTATGTAATTCTTGGGAATCAAGAACCTCATGGCCTTCCCCCAAGAATCTCACGTAGTTCATTTCCTCCATTAGACAAAATGGGCGATTTAAAAATACAAAATAAACACTTAACCCCTCAAGCCCCCTCTCTTATGGAATCATAGCCCCCTATAACTCTTGTCCTTGTCCATCTATAAGACAATGATGTATTTATTATTATTAATGATCAAAACATTATATTTCTTATGCATGTTGGCTTCTTTTAATTGTTTGGGCACTCTGGCCTCTCATCCATTAACAAAATACATTATTTAATATGGGGCTCAAAACCCAGGGTGTTACACCTATGGTATGCATTTCCTCCTATAGGGTACCATGAGAAGCATGTGTTTGGCTCAGGTTTTGAAGAATTGGTCTCCTTCAAATAGACCTTCAACCATATATATCTCCTTCTAGAATTTGAAAAAGGTGTCTATGGTATGGGAGAATTCAATGTGTACAATCTTGTGGCAGTCTCAGCTGTTGTAGTAGTTTCTGAGGAAGAAAAAGAACTCAACCATTTTGCAGATCCATCCAAGTGCACTAAATAATGGAGGATTACCTTTGGTTGCATGTTGTGTCAATTTTGTAGAGCATGTTGATGTTGCAATAACAATGCACGTTGATCATGCAATTGACAAGCATGAATTGATTGAAGCTATGGAAATGGGTGTTGACTAAGTAATGGTTGATGGTTCACATCTTCCTTTTAGTGAGAATGTTTCATACACAAAATATATAACAACCATGGCCCACATAAAGGGTATGACTGTGGAAGCCGAAATAGGGCGATTATCAAATGCAAAATATAATATAACAGTTGAAGAGTATGAGGAAAATCTTACAGATTTGAATAAGGATGAGGAGTTCTTAACTCAAACAAGAGTTTATTCTCTTGTAGTATGCATTGGGAATGTCCATGGAAAGTATCCTCCAAATGGCCCAAATCTTAGACTGGATCTTATTAAGGAATTACATTTTTTTTGCATAAAAGAAAGGGGTCATGCTTGTCTTGCATGGAGCTTCTAGATTTCCTAAAGATCTTGTCATGGCCTACATAGACTTCATAGTATTCTCTTTGAAAACATTTTATGAAACTCGTGCCAAAACATAGAGGCAGTTTTGCGGGGGAAATTGTGAGCAAAAGAAGGAGAATCTTGAAAATCCTCCACAGGGTTTTTTTGTAGGACGATCCCATTTGGGTTCTACTCGAACGGTTTCCTAAAATTGTCCAATATATGGGAGATACGAGAGATTATTTAAACAAATATTTCCCAGAAATATAGTTGCAGATGAGTTTGAGATCCATGCTATGTTTTGTTTGTTATAAAGATGCATGAGAAATGGATCTATGAAGATATTGATTACATTATAAAACCTTCAGCAACATTCGGTCAATGCTCCAAGAAATCATACATCAGATCCCGATTTCATGAAATCATGGATGTTTTCAGAGAGGGAAAGTACAAATAGCTTAAGTAAGTCAAATACACTAAAACATGGTAAATGCATAAGAACACTAATCGATAAATTCAAGGACTCATTCTTGCCATTCTTTGATGATATTTTGTCTTATATAACATCTATATTGGGCAAAGATAAATATAAATAATTGCAATTTGTATTTTTGATGATGTTGCTGAGCAGTGTGGAGAAGCTGTAACAAAATATTATGACACATTCTTTCCCTTCCTATTGGAAGCCCGCAATGATCCGGATGCAGGTGTGCGCTAAGATTCTCTTTATGGAATTGGCATTTATACTGAGATTGGTGGATTCAAAGTCAAGCCTATTATTGGATAGGCACTTTCAATATTGAATACAGTTACTGGTCAACCCAATTCTCATGAAACTTCCAACATAATGGAAACAGATAATGCAATTTCTTCATTAGGAAATGTTTTCCAGTTTCATCAAGATAGTATAGATATGCCATAGGTTATTACTGCTTGGTTAAACTTCTTGTCAATCAAAGGTGATATTTTCGAGGCTAAAGTTGTAAATGAACAACTATGTTCGATGGTTGAAAGGTCTGACACAAAATTTTGGGACCTAGCAATCAATTTTTACCCAAAATTGTTTCCATATTTACAGAGGTTTTATGTGTTTGAAAATACCTTGTGACTGAGAAAACTGCAGGTTGAATGGTGAATATTTTGAGATGGTTGCAGTAGACACTTCCTCCATCAATCCTTGCATCTGCATGGTCTTCCTTACAACTGCAACAACAAATGGAATTTCTTTCACTTCTATCCTTGTTTTCTTAGATTATATTCCCTTCACTATCCATCTTCTGTTTTAGAAGAACATGGCACCATCAACACCTACTGCAACTGATTTTGACCAATGAAAAAATAATGCTTATGATGCATTGAGAATTACGAAAAGGTTTGCAAACACATGAAGTGTACTTTTGGATGTGTCTAGAATGGTGGAGGCAAGGGTCTTCATAAGAAGTTGTTTGTAGAATATTTTTATTCTTTCATAGAGTTGCAAAGGTTGGTTTTATAAATCCAAGTGTGGTAGTGGAAAAAGTAAGGCTTGTATATTTGAGGAAGCAACAAAAAAGGCTCGTGAATCTATTTATGAAGATGAAGGCTTACATTTTTCCTTCCCTATCTTTGTACGGACCTTATATATCAACATACACAACTGGTTGATGGATTTTATATAATTTGGAGCCTTCACGAGCCTTTTTTGTTGAGTATTAATTCTATAAATATTCAATGGAGGCATGACATCTCTATCTCCCCTACTTCATGTTCATGAGGACATGCAAGATCTCGAGTGTGAGGGAGATAGAGATGTCATGCCTCCATTGAATATTTATAGAATCAATACTCAGATCGAAACTCTTCCGGGAAAGACCAATTTCAAGCTACCAAAAGTGTTGTTACAACTAGAAAGTTGGGTCTCGATCTTGTCTCTCTTGAAGACAATCTCTCTCGCACAGCCAGGAAACCCTCAATGGTGGAAGAAAAGAAAAATGACTGAGCAGACGATCCTATCAATATGTTGCTTGAGCAAGCTCTCACGTGACAAAGGGATGAAATGATAGAGAATTTTTCCCACATCCTTCAACACCTGTCAATAACAGTACACTCATATTCATCAAGCGACCACTTTGGAGGCACCTCACCTTTCAAGGCATAAGTTACTTTTGATATACCTGTATTTGAAAGACAGATAGATGCAGAAGCCCTAGAAAAATGGTTAACTTTGCTAGAAGGTTATTTCTCTGTTCACAATTTTTTTGACAGAGTAAAGATTACATTCACATTCCTTAGATCTATCCCTCATGTCAAACATTGGTGGGAAACTTACTGGGAGAAAAGTTCCATAGAGGAGTCTGGAATATACGGGGCCGATCCCACTTGGGATTTTTTGTGGATGTGGTAAAGGAACAATATTACCCTGTTGGCAACTATGAGGACCAGTACATGAGATGGACCACACTACAGCAAGAGAGGGGCCAAGCAGTTCTAGAGTTCACCAATACTTTCCATACCTTGCGCACCAAGCTGGCTATCAAAGACTTCGAGCGACATTTGGTTTTGAAATACCGTGGGGCTCTACACAGATACATCCAGACTGAAATGGATTTTCTGGACATCTCATCACTCGGTGCTACATATCGATATGCTATTAAAATCGAGAAAAAATTTAAGCACCAGAAAAAATGGGAGTTCAGGTCTGCAAATCCACAACAACTGAAGTATGACAAAGACGATCCTAACATACAGTCTCCCAAAAACCAGTAGAAGACATAGGAAAAGAAGGGTCACAGGAAGACAAAGAAGGCCACCGAAATATGGTGCGATTTCCACAAAAGCCCCTTGGCACAACATCGATGAATGTCGCACAAAAAAATCATTGGTGGCCGAGATCAATGACAAAGAGACGAACCTTGATTCAAAATTTGATTATGAAAATAATGGTAAATGACATATCATTGACGTGGAACCCACTACTATTGTCGCGACTGCAACAATTTAACCAGAAGAACCAACAGATCCTGAAGAGGGGGAGCACCTTTTTCATTCACAGATGTGGGTGAAGGGGACCCCGCTACATTTTATTGTTGATAGCGGAAGCCAGAAGAACCTCATCTCAGTAGAAGTCATCAAACTATTGGGATTGTCGACAACACCACACCAGGTGCATCTTCATCAAGCGGCCACTTTGGAGGCACCTCACCTTTCAAGGTACAAGTTAATTTTGATATTCTTGTATTTGAAGGACAGATAGATGCAGAAGCCCTAGAAAAATGGTTAACTTTGCTAGAAGGTTATTTCTCTGTTCACAATTTCTTCAACAAATAAAAGATCACCTTCGCACTCCTTAAAGCTATCCCTCATGTCAAACATTGGTGGGAAACTTACTGGGAGAAAAGTTCCACAAAGGAGTCTAGTATATATGGGGCTGATCCCACTTGGGATTTTTTTGTGGATGCGGTAAATGAATAGTATTAACTTCTTGGAAACTATGAGGACTAGTACATGAGATGGACCACACTGCGACAAGAGAGGGGCAAAGCAGTTCCAGAGTTCACCAATAACTTCGATACCTTGTGCACCAAGATGGGTATCAGAGATTCCGAGTGACATTTGGTTCTAAAATACTATGTGGCTCTACATAGATACATCCAGACTAAAATAGATTTTCTGGATGTCTCATCACTCAGTGCTGCGTATCGATATGATGTTAAAATCGAGCAGAAATTTAAGCATCAGAACAAATGGGAGTTTGGGTCTACAAATCTGCAACAACTGAAGTATGAAAAAGATGACCCAAAAAAACAGTCTCCCAAAAACCAATCCAACACACAGGAAAAGAAGGGTCATGAAAGGACAAACACCAAAAAATGGTGCGAGTTCCAAAAAATCCCCTGGCACAACACCGATGAATGTCGCTCAAAACAGTCATTGGTGGCCGAGATCAAAGACAAAGAGATGAAGCCTGATTCAGAATATGATTTTGAAAATAATGGTAAAGGACAGATCATTGACGTGAACCCCACTGCTATTGTTGCTACCACAACAATTCAACCAGAAGAACCAACGGATGCTGAAGAGGTGGAGCACCTTTTCCATTCACAGATGTGGGTGAAGTGGACCCCGCTGCATTTTATTGTTGATAGCAAAAGCCAGAAGAACCTCATCTCAACAGAGGTCGTCAAACAGTTGGGATTGTCGACAACACCACACCCGCAGCCATACAACATCGGGTGTCTTCGCCAAGGATGAGATATCCATGTTAGCCAACAATGTCGATTGTCATATGGCATCCAACCCTTCAAGGATGAGGTATTATGTTATGTTTCCCCACTGGATGTCTGTGATGTTCTCTTGGGCCAACCATATATGTGGATCCACCATGTTGTTTATGAGTCTCGACCCCGTAGTGTCATTATTTCTCTAGGGGGTCATCTCTACAAAATACCAGAGGTAGTTCCAACTACTGTTCCACCTAAAAAGTGTTGCAAGGTAGTATCTCATACTGCAAAATTTAGCTTCTTCACAATTTGATCAAAAGGAGAACATAAGGACACTACAACCACTATAGCCTTGCCACAAGTACCTTCTATCAAACAGAAGGAAGTCGAAAAGGTTGCAGTAAAGCGCAAATATTCCTTTTGCACATCGTCCTCTCATGTAGCCCAACTTTTTGAATGGCCTTTGCCTCAACAGGTTCGTGACAAACTTCAACAAATTGAGCAGTGCGACGTCTCTAGTAAGGCAAGCAGCTCACCAAGATGCAGATTCAACAAACGCTTTTCCCTCTCCCCCGGGAACTCAACGCAATGGATACCATTGCTTCCTAAGGAGGGAGGATTGATCCAGGTGGATATCGATGTCCACCCACCTTTTTCGACTGGCTCAAAACAATTTTCTGGCAATTTTGACAATCTACTATTTCTAACAGTTTTTAACTTCCGAGGCCTTTTTGAGGGACAAAATGAAGGTTTTTTGAGATCAAGGTTCTCAACGATAGCTAAATGCATGATTTATCCCTGAAAATTAATCTCCTTGACATTACCTTTCCAATGAGCTATCACACGCCTAAAACAAAGATCGTATGCAAAAGTTACGACCCCAGGAAGTTGATGTACTCACTTACCCAAACGGGGTCCACATGAATTTTGGCACTTCATCTACTAGGTCTAGGTTTTAAGATGTCTAGGTCTTTTGGCATTCCTGTTTATTGAAAAAAGGCCTTAAAAGCCTCATTGTAATCATCTTCTTGCGAATGCTAGTAGTCGTCAGATCTCTTCTCAGAGATAAGCTGCAACCATTCTAGCGAGTCTTTCACTCTGTTTTTTTACTGTCTCTGTACATTTCTTTCATTAATAGAAATTGTGTATTATTGTATATTTTTGTTTATGGTTGCATCTTTGATACATTTTTGTTATATTATTGAATATCTGTGATATCTCTGTGCATTTCTTTATTATATATCCGATCTCATTTCGTGCCGAAAATAATCAGGATCAGTGGTATCAGAGCAACCTGTTCTTGATCATTTTTTTCAGTGCATGTCCTCGATGAGGTCCGAGTATAGAAAGTTGGGTCTTGATCTTGTCTCTCTTGAAGACAATCTCTCTCACACACCTAAGAAATCCTCAATGGCGAAAGAAAAGAAAAACAACGGAGTAGACGATCCTATCAATATGTTGCTTGAGCAAGATCTCATGCAACAAAGGGACGAAATGATGGAAAATTTTGCCCACATCCTTCAACGCCTGTCGATAACAGTAGGCGCATCTTCATCAAGTGGCCATTTTGGAGGCACCTCGCCTTTCAAGGTATAAGTTAATTTTGATATTCCTGTATTTGAAGGACAGATAGATGCAGAAGCCCTAGAAAAATGGTTAACTTTGCTAGAAGGTTATTTCTCTGTTTACAATTTTTCCGACAAAGAAAATATTACCTTCGCATTCCTTAAAGCTATCCCTCATGTCAAACTTTGTTGGGAAACTTATTGGGAGAAAAGTTCCACAAAGGAGTTTTGAATATACGAGGCGGATCCCACTTGGGATTTTTTTGTGGATGCGGTAAAGGAACAGTATTACCCTGTTGGCAACTATGAGGACCAGTACATGAGATGGACCACACTGCAACAAGAGAGGGGCCAAGAAGTTATGGATTTCACCAATGCCTTCCATACCTTGTGCACCAAGTTGGGTATCAAAGACTTCGAGTGACATTTGGTTCTGAAATACCATGGGGCTCTACACAGATACATCCAGACTGAAATGGATTTTCTAGACATATTATCACGCGGTGCTGCTTATCGATATGTTGTTAAAATTGAGCAGAAATTTAAGCACCAGAAAAAATGGGAGTTCAGGTCTACAAATCCGCAACAACTGAAGTATGACAAAGACGATCCTAACAAACAATCTCTCGAAAACCAGTACAAGACATAGGAAAAGAAGGGTCACGAGAAGACAAAGAAGGACACCAGAAAATGGTGCGATTTCCACAAAAGCCCCTGGCACAACACCGATGAATGTTGCACAAAAAATTCATTGGTGGATGAGATCAACGACAAAGAGATGAACTTTGATTCAAAATTTGATTATGAAAATAATGGTAAAGGAGAGATCATTGATGCAGACTCCACTGTTATTGTCGTGACCGCAACAATTTAACCAGAAGAACCAATAGATCTTGAAGAGGGGGAGCACCTTTTCCATTCACAGATGTGGGTGAAGGGGACCCCACTGCATTTTATTGTTGATAGCGGAAGATATAAGAACCTCATCTCAGCAGAGGTCGTCAAACCGTTGGGATTGTTGACAACACCACACCAAGTGCATCTTCATCAAGCGGTCACTTTGGAGGCACCTCACCTTTCAAGGTACAAGTTAATTTTGATATTTTTGTATTTGAAGGACAGATATATTGAGAAGCCTTAGAAAAATGGTTAACTTTTCTAGAAGGTTATTTCTCTGTTCATGATTTTTCCAACAAAGAAAAGATCACCTTCACACTCCTTAAAGATATCCCTCATGTCAAACATTGGTGGGAAACTTACTGGGAGAAAAGTTCCATAGAGGAGTCTGGAATATATGGGGCTGATCCCACTTGGGATTTTTTTATGGATGCGGTAAATGAATAGTATTACCCTGTTGGCAACTATGAGGACCAGTACATGAGATGGAACAAACTGTGAAAAGATAGGGGCCAAGCAGTTCTGGAGTTCACCAATATCTTCCATACCTTGGACAACAAGATGGGTATCAAATAATCCGAGTGACATTTGGTTTTGAAATACCATGGGGCTCTACACAGATACATCCAAACTAAAATGGATTTTCTAGACATCTCATCACTCGGTGTTGCTTATCGATATGCTGTTAAAATCGAGCAGAAATTTAAGCACCAGAAGAAATGGGGTTTGGGTCTGCAAATCCCCAACAACCGAAGTATGAAAAAGATGACCCTAACAAAGAGTCTCCTGAAAACCAGTCCAATACACAGGAAAAGAAGGGTCACGAAAAGACAAAGAAGGACACCAGAAAATGGTGTGAGTTCCAAAAAATCCCCTAGCACAACACCGATGAATGTCGCCCAAAACAGTCATTGGTGGCCGAGATCAAAGACAAAGAGCCGAACCTTGGTTCCGAATCTGATTATGAAAATAATGGTAAAGGACAGATCATTGACGTGGACCCCACTGCTACTGTCACTACCACAACAATTCAACTAGAAGAACCAACAGATCCTGAAGAAGGGGAGCACCTTTTCCATTCACAGATGTGGGTGAAGGGGACCCCACTGCATTTTATTGTTGATACGGAAGCCAGAAGAACCTCATCTCAGTAGAGGTCATCAAACAATTTGGATTGTCGACAACACCACACCAGAAGCCATATAACATCGGGTGGATTTGCCAAGGATGAGATATATGTGTCAACCAACAATGTCGATTGTCATACATCATCCAACCCTTCAAGGATGAGGTATTATGTGATGTTGCCCAACTGGATGTTTGTGATGTTCTCTTGGGCCAACCATATATGTGGAACAACCATGTTGTTTATGAGTCTCGACCCTGTAGTTTCATTATTTCTCTGGGGGCTCATCTCTACAGAATACTAGAGGTATTTCCAACTACTGTTCCACCTAAAATGTGCTGCAACGTAGTATCTCATACTGCAAAATTTAGCTTCTTCACAATCTATTCAAAAGGAGAATAGAAGGACACTGCAACCACTACAGCCTCGCCCCAAGCATCTTTTATCAAATAGAAGGATGTCGACAAGGTTGCAACAAAGTGCAAATATTCTTTCTACACATCGTTCTCTCATTTAGACCAATTTTTTGAATGGCCTCAGCCTCAACAAGTTCGTGACAAGCTTCAACAAATTGAGCAACGCGACGTCTCCAGGAAGGCTAGCAGCTCACCAAGATGCAGATTCAGCAAATGCTTTTACATCTCCCCCGGGAACATAACACAATGGAGACCATTTCTTCCTAAGGAGGGAGGATTGATCCAGGTGGATATCAGTGTCCACCCACCTTTTTTGACTGGCTCAAAACAGTTTTCTGACAATTTTGACAATCTATTATTTCTAGCAGTTTTTAACTTCTGGGGCCATTTTGAGGGAAAAAATGAAGGTTTTTCAATATCAATATTGTCAATGATATCCAAAGGCATTATTGAGCCCCCAAAATGAATCTCCACGACATTACCTTTCCAACGAGCTATCACACGCCTAAAACGAAGATCATATGAAAAAGTTACGACCCCAGGAAGTTGATGTACTCACTTACCCAAACAGGGCCCACATGAATTTTGGCGCTTCATCTGCTAGGGTTAGGTTTTAAGATGTCTAGGAATTTTGGCATTATTTTTTATTGTAAAAAGGCCTTCAGAGCTTCATTGTAATCATCTTCTTGCGAATGCGAGTAGACGTCACATTTCTTCTCAGAGATAAGCTGCCACCATTCTAGCGAGTCTTTCACTCTGTATTTTTACTGTCTCTGTACATTTCTTTCATTAATAGAAATCATATATTACTGTATATCTGTGTTTATGGTTGCATCTCTGATACATTTCTATTATATTATTGAATATCTGTGATATCTCTGTGCATTTCTTTATTATATCTCCGATCTCATTTCGTGCCGAAAATAATCCGGATCAATGGTATTAGAGTAGCCTGCTCTTGATCATATTTTTCAGTGCATGTCCTCGATAAGGTCTGAGTATAGAAAGTTGGGTCTCGATCTTGTCTCTCTTGAAGAAAATCTCTCTCACACACCCAAGAAACCCTCAATGGCGGAAGAAAATAAAAACGATGGAGCAGACGATCCTATCAATATGTTGCTTGAGCAAGCTCTCACACGACAAAGGGAGGAAATGATGGAGATTTTTTCCCACATCCTTCAACACTTGCCAATAATAGCAGGTGCATCTTCATCAAGAGACCACTTTGGAGGCACCTCACCTTTCAAGGTATAAGTTAATTTTTATATTCTTGTATTTGAAGGACAAATAGCTGCAGAAGCCCTAGAAAAATGGTTAACTTTGCTAGAAGGTTATTTCTTTGTTCACAATTTTTTCGACAAAGAAAAGATTACCTCCGCATTCCTTAAAGATATCCCTCATGTCAAA
Source organism: Picea engelmannii (assembly GCA_009831015.1). Classification (NCBI taxonomy): domain Eukaryota; kingdom Viridiplantae; phylum Streptophyta; class Pinopsida; order Pinales; family Pinaceae; genus Picea; species Picea engelmannii. The sequence continues at coordinate 16,832 of ML782184.1, forward strand.
CATTGGTGGGAAACTTACTAGGAGAAAAGTTCCACAGAGGAGTCTGGAATATATGGAGCCGATCCCACTTGGGATTTTTTTGTGGATGCAGTAAAAGAACAGTATTACCCTGTTGGCAACTATGAGGACCGGTACATGAGATGGACCACACTGTAGCAAGAGAGGGGCCATGTAGTTCTAGAGTTCACCAATACCTTCTATACCTTGCGCACCAAGCTGGGTATCAAAGACTTCGAGCGACATTTGGTTCTGAAATACCGTGGGGCTCTGCACAGTTACATCCAGACTAAAATGGATTTTCTGGATGTCTCATCACTCGGTGCTACTTATCGATATGCTGTTAAAATCGAGCAGAAATTTAAGCACCAGAAAAAATGGGAGTTCGGGTCTGCAAATCTGCAACAACTGAAGTATGACAAAGATGATCCTAACAAACAGTCTCCCGAAAACTAGTACAAGACATAGGAAAAGAAGGATCATGGGAACACAAAGAAGGACACCAGAAAATGGTGCGATTTCCACAAAATCCCCTGACACAACACTGATGAATGTCTCACAAAACATTCATTGGTGGCCGAGATCAACACAAAGAGATGAACCTTGATTCAAAATCTGATTCTGAAAATAATGGTAAAGGACAGATCATTGACACGGACCCCACTTCTATTGTTACGATCGCAACAATTTAACCAGAAGAACCAACAGATCCTGAAGAGAGGGAGCACCTTTTCCATTCACAGATGTGGGTGAAGGGGACCCCGCTGCATTTTATTGTTGATAGTGGAATCCAGAAGAACCTCATCTCAGCAGAGGTCGTCAAACGATTGGGACTGTTGACAACACCACACCAGGTGCATCTTCATGAAGCGACCACTTTAGAGGCACCTCACCTTTCAAGGTACAAGTTAATTTTGATATTCCTGTATTTGAAGGACAGATAGATGCAGAAGCCCTAGAAAAATGGTTAACTTTGCTAGAAGGTTATTTATCTGTTCATGATTTTTCCAACAAAGAAAAGATCACCCTCGCACTCCTTAAAGATATCCCTCATGTCAAACATTTGTGGGAAACTTACTGGGAGAAAAGTTCCATAGAGGAGTTTGGAATATATGGGGCTGATCCCACTTGGGATTTTTTTGTGGATACGGTAAATGAACACTATTACCCTGTTGGAAACTATGAGGACCAGTACATGAGATGGACCACATTGTGAAAAGATAGGGGCCAAGCAGTTTCAGAGTTCACCAATACCTTCCATACCTTGTGCACGAAGATGGGTATGAAAGAATCCAAGCGACATTTGGTTTTGAAATACCGTGGGGCTCTACACAGATACATCTAGACTGAAATGGATTTTATGACATCTCATCACTCGGTGCTGCTTATTGATATGCTGTTCAAATCGAGAAGAAATTTAAGCACCAGAACAAATGGGAGTTCGGGTCTGCAAATCCGCAACAACCGAAGTATGAAAAAGATGATCCTAACAAAGAGTCTCCCGAAAACTAGTCCAAGACACAGGGAAAGAAGGGTCACGAAAAGACAAAGGGCACCAAAAAATGGTGCAAGTCCCAAAAAATCCCCTGGCACAACACCGATGATTCAGAATATGATTATGAAAATAATCTGATTCGAACCCTGATTCAAAATCTGATTCGAACCCTGATTCAAAATCTGATTCTGAAAATAATGGTAAAGGACAGATCATTGATGCAGAGCCCACTGCTATTGTCACTACCACAACAATTCAACCAGAAGAACCAATAGATCCTGAAGAGGGGGATCACCTTTTCCATTCACAGATGTGAGTGAAGGGGACCCCGTTGCATTTTATTGTTGATAGCAGAAGCTAGAAGAACCTCATCTCAACAGAGGTTGTCAAACAGTTGGGATTGTCGACAACACCAGACCGACAACCATACAACATCAGGTGGCTTCGCCAAGGATGAGATATCCGTGTCAGCCAACAATGTCGATTGTCATACGACATCAGAGAAATAATGGGTTTTCTGGACATCTCATCACTTAGTTGGCTCACACGGATATCTCATCCTTGGTGAAGCCACCTGATGTTGTATGGTTGTCGGTCTGGTGTTGTCGACAATCCCAACTATTTGACAACCTCTGTTGAGAAAAAATGGATTTTCTAGAAATCTCATCACTCAGTTGTGCTTATCAATATGATGTTAAAATCAAGCAGAAATTTAAGCACCAGAACAAATGGGAGTTTAGGTCTGCAAATCCACAACAACCGAAGTATGGCAAAGATGACCCTAAAAAACAGTCTCCCGAAACCAGTCCAAGACACAGGAAAAGAAGTGTCACGGGAAGACAAAGAAGGACACCGGAAAATGGTGCGAGCTCCACAAAATCCCCTAGCCCAACACCGATGACTGTTGCTCAAAATAGCCATTGGTGGCTGAAATCAAAGACAAAGAGCTGAACCCTTATTCAGAATCTGATTCTGAAAATAATGGTAAAGGATAGATCATTGACGCGCACCCCACTTCTATTGTCGCAATCGCAACAATTCAACCAAAAGAACCAATAGATCCTAAAGAGGGGGAGCACCTTTTCCATTCACAGATGTGGGTGAAGGGGACCCTGCTACATTTTATTATTGATAGTGGAAGCCAGAAGAACCTCATCTCAGTAGAGGTCGTCAAATAGTTGGGATTGTCGACAACACCACACCTACAGCCATACAACATCAGGTGGCTTTGCCAATGACGAGATCTCCGTGTTAGCCAACAATGTTGATTTTCATACGGCATCCAACCGTTCAAGGATGAGGTATTATGTAATGTTTCTCCACTGGATGTCTGTGATGTTCTCTTGGGACAACCATATATGTGGAAGCGCCATGTTGTTTATGAGTCTCGACTCTATAGTGTCATAGTTTATCTGGGGGGTCATCTCTACAGAATACCAGAGGTAGTTCCAACTATTGTTTCACCTAAAAAGTGCCACAAGGTAGTATCTCATACTGCAAAATTTAGCTTCTTCACAATCTGTTCAAAAGGAGAACAGAAGGACACTGCAACCACTACAGCCTCGCCCCAAGCACCTTCTATCAAACAGAAGCAAGTCGACAATATTGCAGCAAAGTGCAAAGATTCCTTCTACACATCATCCTCTCATGTAGCCCAACTTTTTGAATGGCCTCAGCTTCAATAGGTTTGTAACAAACTTCCACAAACTGAGTAGCATGATGTCTCCAACAAAGCAAGCAGCTCACTAAGATGCAGAGTTAGCAAACACTTTTCCCTCTCCCCCAAGAACTCAATGCAATGGAGACCATTTCTTACGGTTAGGTTTTTGGATGTCTAGGACTTTTTGCATTCCTAATTATTGTAAAAATGCCTTCAGAGCCTCATTGTAATCATCTTCTTGTGAATGCGAGTAGCTGTCACATCTCTTCCCAGAGATAAGCTGCCACCATTCTAGCGAGTCTTTCACTCTGTATTTTTACAGTCTCTGTACATTTCTTTTATTAATAGAAATCATGTATTACTCTATATCTGTGTTTATGGTTTCATATTTGATACATTTATGTTATATTATTGAATATCTGTGATATCTCTATGCATTTATTTATTTATCTCTGATCTCATTTCGTGCTGAAAATAATCCGTATCAGTGGTATCAGAGCAGGCTGCTCTTGATCATTTTTTTCAGTGCATGTTCATGATGAGGTCCGAGTATAACAAGTTGAGTCTTGATCTTGTCTCTCTTGAAGACAATCGCTCTCAGAAACCCAATAAGTCCTCAATGGTGGAAGAAAATAAAAATGACGGAGTAGACGATCCTATCAATCTGTTGCTTAAGCAAGATCTCACATGACAAAGCGACAAAATGTTGGAGAATTTTTCCCACATCCTTCAACGCCTACCGATAACATCAGGCGCATCTTCGTCAAGCGACCACTTTGGAGGCACCTTGCCTTTCAAGTTACAAGTTAATTTTGATATTCCTGTATTTGAAGGACAGATAGATGTAGAAGCCCTAGAAAAATGGTTAACTTTGCTAGAAGGTTACTTCTCTATTCACAATTTTTTCAACAAAGAAAAGATCACCTTCGCACTCCTTAAAGATATCCCTCATGTCAAACATTGGTGGGAAACTTAATGGGAGCAATGTTCCACAGAGGAGTCTAGAATATACAGGGCCGATCCCACTTGGGGATTTTTTGTGGATGCGATAAAGGAACAATATTACCCTGTTGGAAACTATGAGGACCAGTACATGAGATGGACCACACTGCGATAAGAGAGGGGCCAAGAAATTTCAGAGTTCACCAATACCTTCCATACCTTGCGCACCAAGCTAGGTATCAAAGACTCCGAGCGACATTTGGTTCTGAAATACCGTTGGGCTCTACACAGATACATCTATACTGAAATGGATTTTCTGGACATCTCATCACTCGAAGATGCTTATCGATATGCTGTTAAAATCAAGAAGAAATTTAATCTCTAGAAAAAATGGGAGTTCGGGTCTGTAAATCCGCAACAACTGAAGTATGACATATGAAACGAAGGGTCACTGGAAGAGAAAGAAGGACATCATAAAATGGTGTGAGTTCCACAAAATCCCCTTGTAGAACATCGATGAATGTCACTCAAAATAGTCATTTTTGGTCGAGATCAAACACAAAGAGTCGAACCCTGATTTAGAATCTGATTCTAAAAATAATGGTAAAGAATAGATCATTGACGCGGACCCCACTGCTATTTTCATGACCACAACAATTCAACCAAAAGAACCAACAGATCCTAAAGAGGGGGAGCACCTTTTCCACTCACAGATTAGGGTGAAGGGGACCCCACTGCATTGTGAGTTCCACAAAATCCCCTTGTAGAACATCGATGAATGTCACTCAAAATAGTCATTTTTGGTCGAGATCAAACACAAAGAGTCGAACCCTGATTCAGAATCTGATTCTAAAAATAATGGTAAAGAATAGATCATTGACGCGGACCCCACTGCTATTTTCATGACCACAACAATTCAACCAAAAGAACCAACAGATCCTAAAGAGGGGGAGCACCTTTTCCACTCACAGATTAGGGTGAAGGGGACCCCACTGCATTTTATTGTTGATAGTAGAAGCCAGAAGAACCTCATCTCAGCAGAGGTCATCAGATAGTTGGGATTCTCGACAATACCACACCCGCAACCATACAACATCGGGTGGCTTCGCCAAGGACGAGATCTCCGTGTCAACCAACAATGTCGATCGTCATACGACATCCAACCCTTCAAGGATGAGGTATTATGTGATGTTGCCACAATAGATGTCTATGATGTTCTCTTGAGCCAACCATATATTTGGAAGCCCCGTTGTTACATGTCAAAATTACTCAGCTAGATAAGTGTCGCATGTTCCTCTCAATTTTCGTAAGTGTCGCATATTCCTTACAACTTTTGCAAGTGTCACAAGTTGGTTAAAAGTGTCGCAAATGATGTTCGAACATACTGCCATGTCGACGACACTAAGGAGACACTTATAGCATCTCATATGCTTGATTTGAAGAAGGAGAACTGGTTTACTGAAGTCAAATAACTATTAACACTTGAAGAGAGCTCTGAAACAAAGGTTTTGAGGAGGAGCGCTCCCTTGTATCAGCTCTAGGAGCACTGGCGCTCCACTACAAGGCTTCAGGGAGTGTTATAACGCTCCCCTACCCCCTCTGAAGGAGCGTTTCTCATCTTGAAAGCGCTGGCACTCCCTTAAAGTTACCAAGGAGCGCTACAGCACTCTGATACCCCTTCTAAGGGAGTGCTGCCTAATCTGAGGCAGTAGTTGGCCCGTTGAGGAGAATAAGGGGAGGATCTTTCAAGATTAGGAGGCAGTTGTGTTTGAATTCTTGGTTTCATCAAGAGATCCCTGATCTAAGGAGGAAGTTCCCAACTTGTTCTAAAGATAACTCAAGAGGTTAAGCTCCTCTTAACCTATATAAACAAGCTCTATGATGGTGGAAAGAGGGAAGAACTGCTGATATGAAACTTATGATCTTGGGGGAAGCACATAGTCAGCCAAAGGAGAGTGATCAGTGAAGCTGCTATTATCCAGGTTGTGGATCTTTCAGGGAAGGGTTAGACGAAGGGGACTTGACGAAGCTGTCGCATTCGCATCTACGATTGTAAGTACTGCTGTCGTTATTCTCATTAATATGACACACTTGGTCTGTTTCTTTCTAGTTTGTGTCTAATGTCACATGAACTTATCATTAGTTGATAGATCTATTTTCAAGCTAATATCAATAGAGTAGGAAGTGGTTGTATCTTGTTTGTCTGCAGAACTCAACGAGGAGCAAAGGATTGGAGCGCAACTCGGAGCGTGCAGGGACAAATGTCGATAAAAAGGTACTTATGTCATCCTTCCTTATCATGTGTTAGTTTAGATAGATTTGAAAGGAATTCAGCGTCCACGTTAAGCATTTTCTGTCTTAGAGTTAGGGTCAAGCTCTTTGAGGCAATCTACCTATCCGTAGGGAGATTTTCCTACAACAAAAATTGGCGACTCCACTGGGGAGATATCCTCAAATCGAAATTTCTTGTTTTGATTTCTCCTCATTGACCTAGTTCTATCCCTTGATTGTTTCAGACCTGGTTCACTCCTCTTTTGATTGGTTTCATGAGCTTATTGGCTCCTTACCCTATCACACTCATCATAATGTTTGGAATTGAATTGCAATTTTTTTAGTTTTTGACATTTCTGAGAATTTTTGAACCTGGCGCCCCTGTCCCAGTGTTAACAGAGCGTCAACGCTCCCCCATAGTCTTGCATAGAGCGCTATAACGCTCCTTGCCTTTGGCAACAGAGTGCCAGCCCTCTTTGGCCCAAAAAACCTCCCAGAATTGCTTTTTCTGGGTTTTGCCTCTGTGTCTCCTCTGTTGAGTGACCTTGTGAGTCAATGTTTCTTCCCTTTCATCCTTGACATCTGTCTTTTTGAAGAATAAACATCTTACTAGTTGGATTTTGTAGCCTTCTTCACTATTTTTATTGAGTTTATTCTGTTGAGTGAAGTTTGAAACCCATGCATTGTTTTTCTCTCCTCATCAGCTGAGTAAAAACCCTGGTGAATGTCATCAAAGGCCTATAGACCTCTTTATCTCGATTTCAGTCAAGATCATTGTTCTTCAACTTTTGATTTTCGGTGTGAAGTTTGTTTTTCTCTTTGATTGTTTCTTTTCTTTTGCTTTTCGTTTTGATTGCAATGAAAGGGTGTATTGTTTGTATGACTTTTGCTTGTGCTAGTTTGGTTTCCATTCATACAAGAAAGATAATTAGCAAGACGAGCATTGTGTTGAATTGATCATCATTCATATGCAAACAATAAAAGACATCTTTATGATTGATTGTGCATATTAGAAGGCATTTAAAAGTTTTAGCATTATATCAGGATTTGATTGAGAAAAAGAATCGTTTGAGGGCATTCCTTATTTGTGCTTGATTAGTGAAAATAATTGTCTCTCTCCCTTAGATAGATGTTCATTGAAAGGAAATGATTTCTTATCATATTTGATGCATTCTTTGGGTCTGAGTCATAATCCCATTTGTTTCACTTCCATGCACCCCTTTGCGTAAAGAACAACCATAAAATCAACGCTAATTAAAATTTATCTAGAACTTTTTCTTTTCTAGGATCCTCCACCAACAATAGACTAGGCTTAGTACTTTGGATTAGGGCTGTGAACATAACTCTCCAAAGTTTCCTAAACAAACACTAGCATTCTGAGTTAGGGAGAGTCAAATCTAGTTATTGTATAAGTCTGCCTAGGATCCCCCTCTCACACAGGGGTTACGCATGAGGTCGCATTTGGGTGAGCTACGGGGACTAACCCTCTGTGGTTTAACTGATTGTGGTGGTCAAATCGTATTATGGGGATCACTTTGAGGTAAATCCACAATTACTGCGTGGAAGCCTTTTAGTTGATTTCGGGCTTGATACCCTGCCTGTACGTTCGGATCGGACTGTCGACTGTTCCCGCCCAGGGGTTGACTGCGAATTGATAACCTTAGTGGCCATAATCTTTAGGGTCTTACACAAGGTTATGGTGATGGGAAGTCTCACTGTACCTGGAGGAGACATTGGTCAAACTCACTCGAGCTCCTTGGAGGGTAAATCCACAATTACTGCGTGGAAGCTTGCACCAAGGTGTAAGTCTGTTAAGCAGGTCGCCATTGTAACTATTCCACCCTATCCCCGCCCCTTCTGGACTTGATCACGTGACGTTGGGTTTCATCACCAACTAGTACGGTCATCAAAAGAAGGTCCTGTTTGCTTGGTTTTGATTCTTAGATTTTTTAGCATGTGCTATTTCTTTTCACTAGTTGGCCATAGATCTCTTTCGCCGACTCTTCTTCGCCAACATCGACCCTCCACGATGCTCGCGGAGGATACAGGGACTTCCTCCAGATAATATGGAAGGAAACACCCCTTTACCCCCTCATTCTATGGAGGAATCTCCTCAACAGAGCGAGGTTCAAAACACTACAACTTCCTAGGAAGAAGTTCCCATTCCTTTGGAGAATTTTCGAATTGTTTCAGAATCTCCGAAAGCTTACCACATTCCAGAGGGATACGAATGGCAGATCCTCCACATGAATTCCACTGGAGAGTTTGTTGTCTTTAATCCTTCTGACATTCCGGCTGGGTCTTCTCAAAACCCTTTAGCCAATGACCCTTTTTGGACTGTAGACGTTGTTCGAAGTCCACCACGCCTGGTGCGAGATATTTATGGAACAGGGGAAGGTGTTGATGCACCTTTTTCCTACACTGTACCCCCAAATCACTTCACTGGTACCACCACTTTTACATCCACACCAACCGTTGGTCCGAACACACCGTCCGTTGGCCCAAGGTCTACTATTCCCCTCTAGACGGCCCATTCGACAATGGCCCCACACATTCTGACTATCCCCGCCGGTAACGCGGTAGTCAATCAAGCTCCAATTGGCACACCTATAACACCAAGACCTACACTCCCTTTTGGATTTAGGGCACTGAATGCTCCTGCTCCCACCACTGCCCAAACCACTACCCAAATTATACCAGGAAGTTCCATATCTATCCAACAACCCGGAGGGACCAGTCTTGGTGGTCCCAACCCGCTCGGCAACACCGATTAGTCATTGACGTCTGGCTTTCAGATCCTAGGAACTCTACCTCAAACTGGGGGGCATCCTCCCACTAGAGGACAAAATCCATTCGGGGGGAACCCTAGTGCTGGGGGGCATCCTCCCACCGGAGGACAAATTCCATTTGGGGGGAACCCTAATGTTGGGGGGTATCCTCCCACCGGAGGACAAATTCCATTTGGGGGACACCCTCATGCTGGGGGGCAGCCTCAATCCAGAGCCCACCATCAACCACATGGACAAAATGTGTCCGCCGCACCCAATCCGTGGAACGTCCTTTCCCAATTAAACCCACAGTTCTCGACATGACAAAATGTTCAGACCCCGCAGCAACCCCCTTATGGACAAATGCCAAACCCACCCTATAACCCACAAAACCCATCCGGTTATCCTCCGCCCAAACATGCTTCTCAAAACATATCAAATCCTATGTACCTTGGTCAAAACCAACCTCACATGAGAGGGCCCACGAGTTATAATTATCCACATAACCTAGTATTGGGCCCCACTGGTGTCCCTCTGCCACACCAACATTACCCACAGGTTAACCGACAACTACCTTTTCTAGCCACCCTGGACCTTCCCAACTTGTCTCGGTTAACGAATGATCCTATTTATCATTCTCCGGTTTGGCCAGCTATTCCAGTTAAACTTCCTTCTGATATCCCAAAATTCAACGGAAAGTCCAGAGAAGACCCAAACAACCATGTGATGACCTTCCATTTGTGGTGTTCATCTAACTCCCTCATGGATGATTCGATTCATTTGCATCTTTTCCAACGAACACTCACGGGTTCTGCAGCGAAATGGTATATTGAATTACCACGTGCATCCTTTCACAATTTCAACTCCCTCGCCATGTCCTTCCTCACACATTTCCAACTACCCATTCGATACGAGATGGGTACTGAACTATTAACCTCCCTTCATCAGAAAACTTCCGTACATATCTCTGACCACATTCATGAATGGAGACGACGACGAAGGCTAATCAAAGCGGTCATTCCTGACCAATTCTTAGTAGAATGGTTCACTAAATCGTTGTTACCCCAGATTGCTCGTGACGTTGCCATGGGTGGTGTAGTCACTGAGGAAGAAGCCATTTCCTAAGCTCAGTACTTAGACTTAGTCTATTCACAATCCAGTACTCTATATGAGTTGATACCAAACACTACCTGTGCCACTAACGATCCATCCAAACCATCAACTGCTTTGCATGCGGATGGAGTTATTGGCTCCGTCAAAACTCAATCTACTACCCATTCTACTGGAACAATCCAGCGGCCCACTCCGATGGCTGCCCCCAGTTCGATTGCACTCTCTTCTACCCCCTCTCAAACTCAGGACTCTGATGTGAATGCGGTCCATTCAACCCCTTCACAAAAACTTGGGGGCAAGATGAAAGCTAGAAACAAACCAAAGAAGAACAACAACAACGAACAACCCAAGACCCAACCACAAACCCCTACTGCCGGAAAACAACCACAACGAAAACCGAAATTCCCATGTCTCATTTGTGGTGACGATCACTACACTCGAGGCTGCCCACATCGCGATGAAGTGGCCAAACTTTTCAAGGGAAATTCACAACCCACTGTGCTCACTCAGCCTTTTCCGCAGCAACAATATTTGGTTGCACAAACCCCTACGCTGGGGGGTAGTTCCAACCAACCCCATGATGAGGCCTCGACAAGTGACCACATCTACATGTTTAATGGAGTTAATCTAACAACTCGCTCTGCGACATATGACATGCCAGTTAAACCTAATAAACCGAAGATTGCTAACGGTTCTCCGTCAGATCCGTTACCATCCTCTGTCAATCCTCCATCTGTTAGCCCTCCATCCGGGCCACTCCAGATTGAGAAACCTTCATTTGACTCTATCTTACGCCCTCCTAAGAGCACCATCCGAAAATCCACCTTCAATCCTAACTCACGGGCTGCCCAAAACTACAATATCGTAGAAGATTTGGCCCAAGCCCTGTGTGCTATGTCCACCTTGGAAGTTCTTCAACATTGTCCTAGCCAACGTAGAACGCTCTTAGCCGCTATTGGCACTTTTGATCCAGAGTCATCAAACTACCTCACGTTTAATCTGGACGATCATCAACTGCAACTGTCCCACCAGCTAGCTTTCCAAATCGATGTTGTTGTTCACAATCAACAAATCCACTGGACTATCCTGGATGAGGGACCCTCCACCTGTGTCATGTCTCTAGCCTGTTGGAAAGGCTTGAAATCACCTGCCCTTAACAAATCCGCTACCATGTTACATGCCTTCGTTGGACGAGGTTTTCATCCTCACGAATTACAATCCTTAGCCGTTTAGTTGGGCGGAAAAACTGTTACTGTTGACATCGAGGTGGTCGATGCTCCCCTCAATTACAACCTACTACTTGGAAGAAGTTGGTTCTATGCTATGACTGTCGTTGCCTCGTCGGTGTTTCGATGTGTACAATTCCCCCATCAAGGCAAAATTGTTACCATCGATCAGCTCGATTTCTGCACACCCGACGCTCGCATCCCTGCTACCAACAACATTCCTTTTCTGGGAGACCACCCGGTTACATATGAAAGAGTTGGTGTTGGCTTATTGAAAGATTCTAGCCTCATGGGTACTTTCACTACACCACTTCCACCTACCGCACATCATATTGCCGCCATCAATATGATTTCGACTATGCCTTATCAATCCTTGGAATCATCTGATCCTTGGATTGTGCCTAATCCTTTGGAATTCGATGTGCTCAGTGACACTATGCCACTGAGCCCAGCCGAGGCTGCATACGTAGCTATTCAATCTGCCTCTCCCTCTTCGAATACTTCACATTCATTGGCACCTGATACTTATTCGGTGCCCTCGTGGTTGGATTCCCTATCATCCGCCGTTGATTACATTTCCAAAAATTTTCCTTCGGATGAATCTATCATGGAAATGCTTAGCATTGACGATCTACCCTGGGATGACAACCACCATCGATCCTCTTTTCTTTCGCCTTTGGATAAAATCCACCAAGACATCTGATCTGTCTTCCCTCCCGATGTTACCGAAGCTCCGCAATCTCCTATCCTTACACAAGATACTCTCTCTGAGGGGAACATGGGTAACATCTCTACTACGATCATGATTTACATTTCAATCAAAGAAGGTGTCGTGGAAAACATTAACCTTGGTGCTAATTGCACACCCGATGAAGTGGTTTCTTACACCGCTTTATTCAAGGAATTCCACGATGTCTTCGCATGGAGTTACGAGGAAATGCCAGGGAGTGACCCTTCAATCATCGTACATGAAATCAAAACCTACCCTGACGCGAAACCAGTTCGACAAAATCTTCGCCCGGTTCATCCCAAAAAAATCGTAGCTATAAAGGCAGAAGTTGAAAAACTTCTAAAATATGGCTTCATCTACCCCGTCCCTCTAACAGAATGGGTTTCCAACCTTGTTTCGGTTGTTAAGAAACAAGGGACCATCTGTGTTTGCATTGACTATAGAGATCTCAACAAAGCTTGTCCTAAAGACAACTACCCTATGCCCTTCATCGATCAAATCATCGATAATTGCGCAGGGAGCGTGATCTTCTCTTTCATGGATGGTTTTTCTGGATATAACCAGATTGAAATCTTACCTGTTGATCAACACAAGACAACCTTCATCTGCCCTTGGGGTACTTTCGCCTACTGAAAGATACCTTTTGGCCTTAAAAATGCTGGTGCTACTTTCCAGCGAGCCATGTCGTACGGTTTTCATGACATCAAACATATAGCAGAACCGTATCTCGACGATTTACCCGCACATTCGCTAAATTGATCCGATCACATTGATCATTTACGAGCAATTTTTCTTCGATGTAGGCTCTACCGTATTCGTCTGAACCCACACAAATGCATTTTCGCTATCGAATCCAGTTGACTCCTCGGTTTCATTGTCTCCAAAGATGGGATCAGGGTGGATCCCTTAAAGATGAAGGCCATCTTAGCCTTACCTCCACCTACCAATTTAACCCAACTCCAGAGTTTGCAAGGCAAAGCAAACTTTCTTCACTGTTTCATCTGCAACTATGCCGAGATCACTAAAGGATTTATGTGGTTACTGCAAAAGAACGTCCCTTTCATCTAGGATGACACCACTCAATGGTCGTTCGACGCTCTCAAGCACACTTTGACCCATGCACCTTTGTTACATCCCCCTGAATATACAAAGGATTATATCCTTTACTTGGCCGCTTCTACTTCCACCATCGCAATGGTGTTAGTCGAAGAAGACCCGAACGACGAAGAACATGTGATTTATGATCTGAGCAAGAGTTTATCTGGACCCAAACTCAGATATTCGCATGTTGAGAAACTGGCTCTGGCAACCGTCATCACTGTCCAAAGGTTCCACCACTACATCTTATTATGCACCACCACGGTAATCGCAGACTCCAACCCCATGTACCACGTCTTGACATGTCAAGTACTTGGGGGCAAATATTCAAAATGGATCGTTATTCTTCAAGAATTCGATCTTGAGTTTACGAAGGCTAAAGCCAAAAAATCCCTGGTGTTTGCCGAGCTTATCTGTGCTCTCCCTCATGCTGATGAAAACATTGAACCTAGAGATTCTCTCCCCGACGAATCTCTCTTTCTCATCAGCACCTCTGATCCTTGGTACAGAGACATTATCCTCTACCTTCAAACACAACATTTTCAGCCCAACATCTATCGCGAAGAGCGTCGACGCATTCGTCACCACTCTCACCGTTATATCATCCTTGGCGACACTTTGTATCACCGTGGTATTGACACCATCCTTCAACGATGTCTGATTCATGAGGAGGTTGAACGCGTTTTGAATGATTGTCACCTTGGCGCCTATGGCAGTCACCTTTCCGGGATGGCCACAGCCCAAAAAATCCTACGTGCTGGCTACTTTTGGCCCTCGATTTTCAAAGATTGTATCAAGGCCGTCAAAAAATGCCCACCCTGCCAAATATTTAACAAGAAGGCACGCACCCACCCTACGGTGTTGCACCCTATTATTGCCATCGGTCCCTTTTCCAAATGGGGCATTGATTTCATGTAGTGTAAGCTTACCTCAATCGGGGGGCACGGTTACATCATCGTCGCCGTCGACTACTTCACCAAATGGGCTGAGGCTATGCCTACCTTCCTGAATTATGGCCTTACTGTATCTCTATTCCTCTTCAATCACATCATAACTCATTTTGGGGTACCACGTGCCATTGTCACTGACCATGGTGCACACTTCAAAAACCAGATGATGAGCGAGTTACATGTCAAATTGGGTTTTCTCCATGAAAACTCATCCCCTTACTACCCTCAAGCAAATGGACAAGTTGAGGCTATCAACAAAGTCCTAAAAACCATGATCCAATGCATGGTAGGGGAAAACAAAACATCGTGTCATTTACAACTGTTCTCCGCTCTCTGGGCCTATCACACCTCTGTGAAAACTTCAACTGGATTCACTCCTTTCTAGTTGGTCTATGGCATTGAAGCTGTCCTACCGATCGAGTGTGAGATTCCATCACTCAAACTAAAAGTAGAACTCCTGCCCCATACTTCTGCTGAAGAAGAACGATTTTTGTATCTATCCAAACTGGACGAAACGCATCGCAATGCTGCTCTCGCCAATGAGGCGCATCAAAAGAGAATTAAAAGTCAATATGACAAATCTGTCCACCCTCGAGCTTTCGCAGAAGGAGACTTAGTCCTTTTTTACGACCATGCTCATGATAAATTGGGGACAGGAAAGTTAGAACCCATGTGGCACGGTCCCTACATCATGAAACATGTCCTACATAAAGGTGCCTACGAATTAGTTGATCATGATGGAATTTCCCTGGGAGAGCCCCGAAATGGGCTTTACCTTAAGAAGTACTATGCCTAGATCACCTAGCATTTGTACTTTGTACATTATTGTATTTAGTTTTGGTGTGTCTATTTCTTTTGCGTGCTCGAGTCTTTACTGTTGCCACTCATGACTGTGCCTATGTTTTGATGCGCAAATGACGTCTTCCTTTCCTATCTTTTTTGGGTTCGCGGATGGTGCTAGCTGACATACCCGGAACATTGCTTTAGCAGCTTGGGTTATTTAGCAATTTGACCAGGTGGTGAGTTCAGGAGGCATCTGTTTAGGACTAGCAACCAACAATATGGCAGAATATCATGCTGTCATTGGATTGTTGACCCAATCTTCCTCCCTAGGTATCTCTCGCATCATTATTTACTTAGACTCCCAACTTGTGGTTTATCAACTCAACCACATCTACACTATACGTAGTCCTATCCTGCTACGCCTACACTTGCAAGTTCATCATCTCGAACGAATGTTTGATTACATTGAATATAGACACATTCCGAGAGAACTTAATAGTGTTTCGGATTCATTAGCTAATTATATCATGGATCGGTATCTTGCCCACATATAAGATTCAAGGAAAGAAAAACTGTACATGACATGTAAATTAAAACACATCACAGACATCATCATGTACAAATCATCGGCATCATAAAAACTCGAAACTGTATATATATNTATGTATGGCGTGACTGAAATGTTTGTATTACATCAAAAAGTATGTAGAAGAGCAAAATATTGGGTCTTTCCACCCATACAACGTTGCCTGACAAGGCATACAAAAAACATGATCATCGGAGAGACTCTAATCTCCCCGCACTACGTTGTGCTGCGAGTAACACATCACCGCACGCACTACATGCCTCAATAGAGAATTGATATTCTCTGGTACTCCTACAGTGTGCCTCTGCAGATGTAAAGGCACTTCCCCCCTTCGCAGAGGAGGGATACCCATCGTAAGACCTTGGAGGTTCCTCTCCACCTCCCTGAGACCTACTGCTGGTACTGCCAGATCTACTGGAACCGGGGCACCTCCGCGACACCCTGGTACCGGTATATCAGCCTGGCGCACTGCTCCCTTGTCTGCATGTTGGAAACAATACATATGTTAGAACTCTTTTACATACCCCCCAAAAAAATATATATACATAAAAAACTTAAAGAACAAAAACTAGACAAGGTATGGCTTAGTCTCTCACCTGACTCATCCCAGTCTTCCCCCGTGGGAAAAATCAAGTCCATGCTCCCGTGGAAATCTACATTAGCATAAGGGAAGTCCTCTATCTAGAGGTACTACCATCTCAGCCAGGCAAAGAAATCACTAGTGAAATGAAACTCTAACTCCGACACTAGCCTTGGAGACAGACTAGTCCACCTCTCCATCCTAGGTTCATCCACTGGTCGCACCGCCAGTGCTATCTGAGGCTGCATCTAAGGGATGCACTCTAGAAAAATTGAGACCAAAAATGAGTCATAACCAAACTGCTTCTGACCAGTCCTGCACCGTGAGATTTGTTCTTTCACATTTCGAAGGAACGCTGCACTCCAGTTGAACAGTGTTGGTTCCAAACACTGACCACCATAAGCCACCTGCGATCTTGATGCCAGATGAGGGCTAGTGCTGCCGGTCACACTCGTGATAGAAAACAGTATAGATCGGAGGGGCAAATCTCGAATATCCTTGATAGGGATTCTGCCCCCTACCAACCTTGCTCCTGGGATGCAGTTGCATGCTAGATACATGTCCACTTGTTTAGGTAATGCTCTCTGCCCAGTGAAAGATATGGGGACCCCTCTTTTTGAGAGGTTGGTCAAAAAGTACACGTCTTCTAACTCAATGGTTAAAAGTTGTGTACCGATACAGAATCCTTGTTCTGCAACATCCCAGAGGCTAATCATATGCTTGAGCAATAACATCTCTCTCTTCATTTTTTGCAACTTGAAGAACTTGAGAAAGCCACAAGCTCTCAAAGAAGCTCGTGTACAAGGACTTCGTAGGGTGGCTAAGTCATCCATCTCATGTTCCCTCTCTTTCCATTCAATCATGATTGCCGAAGTTACCTACAAAACAAAAAATCAAGAAATTCGTTATTTCCACGTTTTGGTAATTTCGATGATTTTTAAAAGAAATTTAAAACATGAAATAAGATGCCCACATCATCTAAAAGCAACCACTCCCCTAAACATTTAACATTTATCAAACATTGATGAAAACGTTTTAAAAATTCAAAACGACTTTGGGGGCTGCGTGGGCACTTGGGAGGATTTTTTATGAGTTCTTTTACTAAAAACGACCTATCTGATTGGCCATAAGGATGTTGACATCTTAACCATCCTTCTTTAAATCATTTTTTGTAAAAGAATTCCCCTTTTCCATTAGTTTTTGAAAGAGGCCGATTTGGTTCTAATTGGGGCGACTTAGGGCTTCGTGTTTTAAAATAAATAATTCTATGAAAATGGATGTAAAACCATGCAATTGAAAGAGTAAGAGATGGACATGTACCTGGTCCAACGGCAAGCAAAATGGTGAACCGTAGCTCCGGCAGCGAGAAAAACAAAATCTGCTTCAAAATGAGATTCTCCACTACTCCAAAAATCCTTGCAAATGAAATGGTAAATGAATTTTCAAATCAATTGTTATTTATAAATTTTCATTTTTTATAAGGTATGGTCATTTTTGGGTTTCTCTAATGATGTAATGGCTTCACTAAACCCTGGTTTGTAGTTCTGGCATCGCAGGTTTCCTGGCAGTCCTGATGGATTATTCACCTTGTCGCACTTATGAGCATAGTCTTAGTTCGTTCTCGAGCTCGACAATATGAGAATGTAACCGGGTAAACTTTTATCTCTTTTTCGGACCCATACGGATACAAACACACGAAAAAGGAACCCCCCTGGAGTCTCCTTTAAACCCTTTTCAGACTCTCTAAATATGAAAAGATTGTCGAGTGATCTTGCTTCCTTTCACACTCGTTAAAAGGTCATAAAGGGCGTCTTTCGAGCGATAGTTTAACCCTTTTTCGGTCTCGTTGGAATACTGTACAAAAAATGAACTGAGAGAGTTCTCTTTTAAGTGTTTTTACAAACTCTATAATCCTGAAAAACATTCGAGTTTTCTGTCTTTGGACTCATTAAAGCACACATCGATAGGCCCGTATGGGACCGAACCCTTACTTCTTCCGGTTCATTAAACAAAGGAAGAGGGACTTACCGAAGGTGAGTTATATCAAACATGTGCTATCCTCCTCGAGCTCATTAAATCAAAAAGAGGTACTCATCTATCTGGATGGGGGAAAAAATTGAAAGGAGCAAGCCAAGGAGTCTCTTGAGAACATCATCCAACATTTCTTAGAGTCGCCCTTGAACACGACACTTTATCATAATCCGCTGAACCTCTGCACTGAGTTGATCCTCTGAGTTCCTTTCACTCCTTTGGGTCACCCGATGCAATTCATACTACCCACTGTATAGTTTTGGTCCATGTCATGTTTTGTTGTGGTGCCCCAGTGTTCAAGGGAAGTATCTGCCTCGAGAGTCGGCCATCCCAAGTATCTTGCCTCAAAACCTGTGTCAGTCCATGTCCGTTTGATCTTCCAATCACATATCCATGTCCGTTTTGTGTCGTTTATGGGGGATACATCAAGGCCCTCCCTCGACGAGTCTATTCCTATCGACTCCAACACATTATCCGGGAATCAGACTTAGAAACCAGTTAGTACTTTGGGACCTGCATGCCTCAATGGCAGGCCTTCTCACATTCGACATAGGTTTACATCATTGACCTCTGATCGAATGATTCCATGGGTGTTCAACTTCATCTCATCTATTCACATTCGCTGGAATGTACTAGGGTACCTTGGGAATCATTGACATTAATGGTGATCTCCCTTGCACTTGTTAACGGTTCACACCATTGACCGGTAATCAAGTGGTTTCTGCCATGTTCGACGTCAAGACATCTATTCACATGGTCAGATCTGTGCCATATTTGGATTGGTAAGAATACCCTGGGTTGAGCAATCACTTCGATCTATGCTTTGCCTAGGCTGTGAAGGAATTTCTATTGGAAAAAGAACAGATACATTGTAACATAGATCCACTTTGTATTGGTCGTGGCTATGTCTTGTCATCTCGTAGATCCACTGTGTATTCTTCATGGCTACGATCAGTCCGAGTCATCAGAGTATAGATCCACATTGTATCTTCGGTGGCTATACCTTTTTATCAATACAATTATGGATCCGCAGTGTATTTTATGGTGGCCATATCCTGCTAACTCTTGATCACCCAAGCATAGGTATGCCTGCCTTGGGTTGGGTTTTGAATTATATCATGATACTTGTTGAATGTTTGTGTGCAGCTTCTGTCAAGTTCTCTGAGTCTATACCCTTGCTTGGACATCTACAAAGTATTTCAGTTATCAGTTGACATCTTCTAACTTCATACTTTGGGGGGCAATCTATTACACGTCAAAATTACTCAGCTGGATAAGTGTCGCATGTTCCTCTCAATTGTCGTAAGTGTCACATCTTCCTTACAACTTTCTCAAGTGTCGCAAGTTGGTTACAAGTGTCGCAAATGATGTTCGAACATACTGCCATGTTGACGACACTAAGGAGACACTTATAGCATCTCATATGCTTGATTTGAAGAAGGAGAAATGGTTTACTGAAGTCAAATAACTCTTAACACCTGAAGAGAGCTCTGAAACAAAGGTTTTGAGGAGGAGCGCTCCCCTGTATCAGCTCTAGGAGCGCTGACGCTCCCCTACAAGGCTTTAGGGAGAATTATAATGCTCCCCTACCCCCTCTGAAGGAGCGTTGCTCATCTTGAAATCACTGGCACTCCCCTAAAGCTTACCAAGGAGCGCTACAGTGCTCTGATGCCCCTTCTAAGGTAGCACTACCTAATCTGAGGCAATAGTTGGCCCGTTGAGGAGAATAAGGGGAGGATCTTTTGAGATTAGGAGGCAGTTGTGTACGAATTCTTGGTTTCATCAAGAGATCCCTGATCTAAGGAGGAAGTTCCCAACTTGTTCTAAATATAACTCAAGAGGTTAAGCTCCTTAACCTATATAAACAGGCTCTATGATGGTGGAAAGGGGGAAGAACTGTTGATATGAAACTTATGATCTTGGGGGAAACACACAGTCAGCCAAAGGAGAGTGATTAGTGAATCTGTTGTTATCCATGTTATGGATCTTTCAGGCAAGGGTTAGACGAAGGGGACTTGACGAAGCTGTCGCATTCACATCTACGATTGTAAGTACTGCTGTCGTTATTCTCATTAATATGACACGCTTGGCCTGTTTCTTTCTAGTTTGTGTCTAATGTCACATGAACTTATCATTAGTTGATAGATCTATTTTCAAGCTAATATCAATAGAGTAGGAAGTGGTTGTATCTTGTTTGTCTACAGAACTCAGCGAGGAGCAAAGGATTGGAGCGCAACTCGGAGCTTGCAGGGACAAACGTTGATAAAAAGGTACTTATGTCATCCTTCCTTCTCATGTGTTATTTTAGATAGATTTGAAAGGAAGTCAACGTGCACGTTAATCATTTTATATGTTAGAGTTAGGTTCAAGCTCTTTAAGGCAATCTACCTGTCCGTAGGGAGATTTTCCTACAACACTTGTAGTTTCATTGTTTCTCTAGGGGGTCATCTCGACAGAATACCAGAGGTATTTCCAACTACTGTTCCACCTAAAAAATTCCATAAGGTAGTATCTCATACTACAAAATTTATCTTCTTCATAATTTGTTCAAAAGGAGTACAGAAGGACACTACAACCACTACAGCCTTGCCCCAAGCACCTATTAAACAGAAGCAGGTCGACAAGGTTGCAACAAAGCACAAAGATTCCTTCTAAACATCATCCTCTCATGTAGCCCAACTTTTTGAATGGCCTCAACCTCAATAGGTTCGTGACAAACTTCCACAAACTGAGCAACATGACGTCTCCAGCAAGGCAATCAACTCACTAAGATGCAGATTCAGCAAATGCTTTTCCCTCTCCCCCAAGAACTCAATGCAATGGAGACCATTTATTCCTATGGAGGGAATATTGATCCAGGTGGATATTGGTGGCCACCCACCTTTTCCAACTGGCTCAAAATAGTTTTCTTGCAATTTTGGCAATTTACTATTTTTAGCAGTTATTAACTTTCGAGGCCATTTTGAGGGCCCAAATGAAGGTTTTTCGAGATCAAGGTTATCAATGTTAGGAACAAGTATGATTGAGCCACCAAAATGAATCCCCTCGACAATACCTTTCCAACAAGTTATCACACACCTAAAACGAAGATCATATGCAAAAGTTACGACCCCGGGAAGTTGATGTACTCACTTACCCAAATGGGGCCCACATGAATTTTGGCGCTTCATCTCCTAGGGTTAGGTTTTTGGATGTCTAGGACTTTAGGAATTCTTATTTATTGTAAAAAGGCCTTCAAAGACTCATTTTAATCATCTTTTTTCGAATGCGAGTAGCCTTCACATCTCTTCTCAGACATAAGCTGCCACCATTCTAGCGAGTCTTTCACTCTGTATTTTAATAGTCTCTGTACATTTCTTTCATTAATAGAAATCGTGTATTAATGCATATCTATGTTTATGGTTGCATATTTGATACATTTCTGTTATATTATTGAATATCTATGATATCTCTGTGCATTTCTTTATTATATCTCCAATCTCATTTCGTGTCGAAAATAATACGAATCAGTGGTATTAGAGCAGGCTGTTCTTGATTGTGTTTTTTAGTGCATGTCCTAGATGAGGTCTGAGTATAGCAAGTTGGGTCTTGGGAATGTCTCTCTTGAAGACAATCGCTCTCGAACACCCAAGAAACCCTTAATGGTGGAAGAAAAGAAAAACGATGGAGTAGACGATCCTATCAATCTATTCCTTGAGCAAGCTCTCATGCGACAAAGGGACGAAATGATGGAGAATTTTGTCCACATCCTTCAAAGCCTACCGATAAAAACAGGTACATCTTCATCAAGTGACCATTTTAGAGGCACCTCGCCTTTCAAGGTACAAGTTAATTTTTATATTCCTGTATTTGAAGGACAGATAGGTGCAGAAGCCCTAGAAAAATGGTTAACTTTGCTAGAAGGTTATTTCTCTGTTCACAATTTTTCCGCCAAAGAAAATATCATGTTCGCACTCCTTAAAGCTATCCCTTGTGTCAAACATTGGTGGGAAACTTACTAGGAGCAATATTCGACATAGGAGTCTGGAATATACGGGGCCGATCCCACTTGGGATTTTTTTGTGGATGCGGTAAAGGAACAATATTACCCTGTTGGTAACTATGAGGACCAGTACATGAGATGGACCACACTGTGGCAAGAGAGGGGCCAAGTAGTTCTAGAGTTCACCAATACCTTCCATACCTTACGCACCAAGCTGTGTATGAAAGACTCCAAGCGACATTTGGTTCTGAAATACTGTGGGCTCTACACAGATACATACAGACTGAAATGGATATTCTGGACATCTCATCACTTAGTGCTACATATCAATATGCTATTAAAATCGAGCAGAAATTTAAGCACCAGAACAAATGGGAGTTTGGGTCTGCAAATCTGCAACAACCGAAGTATGACAAAGATGACCCTAACAAATAGTCTCCCAAAAAATAGTCCAAGACATAGGAAAATAAGGGTCACAGGAAAACAAAGAAGCACACCGAAAAATGGTGCAAGTTCCACAAAATCCCCTGGCACAACACCGATGAATGTCACTCAAAATAGTCATTGGTCACCAAGATCAAAGACAAAGAGACGAAAACTCATTCACAATCTGATTCTGAAAAGAATGGTAAAGGAAAGATAATTGACATGGACCCCACTGCTATTGTCACGACCACAACAATTCAACCAGAAGAACCAATAGATCCTAAAAAGGGGGAGCGCCTTTTCCATTCACATATGTGGGTGAAGGGGACCCTACTGCATTTAATTGTTGATATAGGAAGCAAGAAGAACCTCATCTCAACAAAGGTCGTCAAATAGTTGGGATTGTCGACAACACCACACCCGCAGCCATACAACATCGGGTGGCTTCACCAAGGATGAGATCTCTGTGTCAGCCAACAATGTCGATCGTCATATGACATACAACCTTTCAAGGATGAGGTATTATGTGATGTTTCCCCACTGGATGTCTGTGATGTTCTCTTGATCCAACCATATATGTGGAAGCACCATGTTTTTTATGAGTCTCAACCCCGTAGTGTCATTGTTTCTCTGGGGGGTCATCTCTACAAAATACCAGAGGTTGTTCCAACTACTGTTCCACCTAAAAAGTGCTGCAAGTTAGTATCTCATACTGCAAAATTTAGCTTCTTCACAATCTGTTAAAAAGGAGAACAGAAGGACACTGCAACCACTACAGCTTCGCCCCAAGCACCTTCTATCAAACAAAAGAAAGTCGACAAGGTTACAACAAAGCACCAAGATTCCTTCTGCACATTGTCCTCTCATGTAGCCTGACTTTTTGAATGGCCTCAGCCTCAACAGGTTCATGACAAATTTCCACAAACTGAGCAGCGCGATGTCTCCAGCAAGGCAAGTAGCTCACCAAGATGCAGATTCAACAAACGATTTTACCTCTCCCCCAAGAAATCAATGCAATGGAGACCATTTCTTCCTAAGGAGGGACGATTGATTCATGTGGTTATTGGTGGCCACCCACCTTTTCCGACTGGCTCAAAACAATTTTCTGGCAATTTTGGCAATTTACTATTTTTAGCAATTTTTAACTTCCAGGGCCATTTTGAGGCGTCCAAATGAAGTTTTTTTATAGATAGAGGTTCTCAATGATATATGAAGGCATTATTGAGTCCCCAAAATGAATCTCCTTGACAATACCTTTCCAACGAGCTATCACACACCTAAAACGGAGATCGTATGCAAACGTTACGACCCTGGGAAGTTGATGTACTCACTTACCCAAACGGGGCCCACATGAATTTTTGTGCTTCATCTCCTAGGGTTAGGTTTTTGGATGTCTAGGACTTTTGGCATTCCTGTTTATTGTAAAAATGCCTTCAGAGCCTCATTGTAATCATCTTCTTGCGAGTGCGAGTAGCCGTCACATCTTTTCTCAGAGATAAGCTGCCATCATTCTTACGAGTCTTTCATTCTGTATTTTTACAGTCTCTGTACATTTCTTTCATTAATAAAAATCGTGTATTAATGTATATATGTGTTTATGGTTGCATCTCTGATACATTTATGTTATATTATTGAATATTTGTGATATCCTTATGCATTTCTTTATTATATCTCTGATCTCATTTCGTGCCGAAAATAATCTGGATGAGTGGTATCAGAGCAGGCTACTCTTGATCATTTTTTTCAGTGCATGTCCCTGATGAGGTTCGAGTATAGCAAGTTCAGTCTCAAGCTTGTCTCTATTGAATACAATCACTCTCGCACACCCATGAAAAACTCAATAGAAGAAGAAAAGAAAAATGACAGAGAAAACGATCCTATCAATCTGTTGCTTGAGCAATCTCTCACACGACAAAGGGATGAAATGATGGAGAATTTTGCTGACATCCTTCAACGCCTGTCGATAACAGCAAGTGCATCTTCATCAACCAACCACTTTGGAGGCACCTCGCCTTTCAAGGTACAATTTAATTTTGATATTCCTGTATTTGAAGGACAGATAGATGCAGAAGCCCTAGAAAAATGGTTATCTTTGCTAGAAGGTCATTTCTATGTTCACAATTTTTTCGACAAAGAGAAGATCACCTTCGCACTCCTTAAAGTCTCCCCTCATGTCAAACATTGGTGGGAAAATTACTGGGAGCAAAGTTCCACAGAGGAGTCTGGAATATACGGGGCCGATCCCACTTGGGATTTTTTTGTGGATGTGGTAAAGGAACAGTATTACCCTGTTGGCAACTATGAGGACCAATACATGAGATGGACCAAACTGCGCCAAGGGAGGGTCCAAGAAGTTTTGGATTTCACCAATACTTTTCGTACCTTGCACACCAAGCCGGGTATCAAAGACTCCGAGTGAAATTTGGTTCTGAAATACCGTGGGGCTCTACATAGATATATCCAGACTAAAATGGATTTTCTGGACATCGCATCACTCGGTGCTTCTTATTGATATGTTGTTAAAATCGAGCGGAAATTTAAGAACCAGAACAAATGGGAGTTTGGGTATGCAAATCTGCAACAACTGAAGTATGACAAAGAGGACCCTAACAAATAGTCTCCCGAAAACCAGTCCAAGACACAGGAATAGAAGGGTCACAGGAAGACAAAGAAGAACACTGGAAAATGGTGTGAGTTCAACAAAATCCCCTAGCACAACACCGATGAATGTCACTCAAAATAGTTATTGGTGGCCGAGATCAAAGACAAAGAGCCGAACCCTGATTCAAAATCTAATTCTGAAAATAATGGTAAAGGACAGATCATTGACGCGGACACCACTGCTATTGTCACAACCGTAAAAATTCAACCAGATGAACCAACAGATCCTAAAGAGGGAGAACACCTTTTCCATTCACAGATGTTGGTGAAGGGGACCCCACTACATTTTATTGTTGATAGCAGAAGCCAAAAGAACCTCATCTCAACAGAGGTCATCAAACAGTTGGGATTGTAGACAACACCACACCCGTAGCCATACAACATCGGGTGGCTTCACCAAGGACGAGATCTCCATGTCATCCAACAATGTCGATTGTCATAAGGCATACAACCCTTCAAGGATGAGGTATTATGTGATGTTGCCCCACTAGATGTCCGTGATGTTCTCTTGGGCCAACCATATATGTGGAAGCACGTGTTTTTTGTGAGTCTCGACCACGTACTGTCATTGTTTCTCTGGGGGGTCAACTCTATAGAATACCAGAGGTAGTTACAACTACTGTTCCACCTAAAAAGTGCTGCAAGATAGTATCTCATATAACAAAAGATATCTTCTTCACAATCTGTTCAAAAGGAGAACAGAAGGACACTGCAACCACTACTACCTCACCCTAAGCACCTTCTATCAAACAGAAGCAAGTCGACAAGGTTGCAGCAAAGTGTAAATATTCCTTCTACACATCATCCTCTCATGTAGCCCGACTTTTTTAATGGACTCATCCTCAATAGGTTCGTGACAAACTTCCACAAACTGAGCAACGCGACGTATCCAGGAAGGCAAGCAACTCACCAAGATGCAGATTCAACAAACACTTTTCCCTCTCCCCCAGGAACACAATGCAATGGATACCATTACTTCCTAAGGAGGGCGTATTGATCCAGGTGGATATTGGTGGCCACCCACCTTTTTCTACTGGCTCAAAATAGTTTTTTGGCAATTTTGGCAATTTACTATTTTTAGCAGTTTTTAACTTTCGGGGCCATTTTGAGGGCCCAAATGAAGGTTTTTTGATATTGAGGTTCTAAAATATAGACAAAAGTATTATTGAGCCCAGAAAATGAATATTCTCAACAATACCTTTCCAACGAGCTATCACACGCCTAAAACGAAGATCATATGAAAAAGTTACGACCCTGGGAAGTTGATGTACTCACTTACCCAAACGAGGCCCACATGAATTTTGGTGCTTCATCTCCTAGGGTTAGATTTTCAGATGTCTAGGACTTTTTAAATTCCTTTTTATTGTAATAATTCCTTTAGAGCCTCATTGTAATCATATTCTTGCGAATGCGAGTAACTGTCACATCTCTTCTCAGAGATAAGCTGCCACCATTCTAGCGAGTCTTCCACTCTGTATTTTTATAGTCTCTGTACATTTCTTTCATTAATAGAAATCATGTATTAATGTATATCTATTTTTATGGTTGCATCTCTGATACTTTTCTGTTATATTATTGAATATATGTGATATCTCTGTGCATTTCTTTATTATATCTCCGATCTCATTTTGTGCCAAAAATAATCCGGATCAGTGGTATTAGAGCAGGCTGCTCTTGATCATTTTTTCAGTGCATGTCCCCGATGAGGTCCGAGTATAGCAAGTTGGGTCTCAAGATTGTGCCTCTTGAAGACAATTGCTCTCGCACACCCAAGAAACCCTCAATGGTGGAAGAAAAGAAAAACGACGGAGTAGACGATCCTATCAATCTGTTGCTTGACCAAGCACTCACGCGACAAAGGGATGAAATGATGGAGACTTTTTCCCACATCCTTCAATGCCTGTCGATAACAGCAGGCACATCTTCATCAAGCAACCACTTTGGAGGAACCTTGCCTTTCAAGGTACAAGTTAATTTTGATATTCGTATATTTGAAGGACAGATAGATGCAGAAACCCTAGAAAAATGGTTAACTTTGGTAGAATGTTATTTCTCTGTTCACAATTTTTTTGACAAAAAAAGATCACCTTCGCACTCCTTAAAGCTATCCCTCATGTCAAAAATTGGTGGGAAACTTACTGGGAGAAAATTTCCATAGAGGAGTCTGGAATATATGGGGCCGATCCCACTTGGGATTTTTTTGTGGATGCGGTAAAGGAATAGTATTACCCTGTTGTCAACTATGAGGACCAGTACATGAGATGGACCACACTGTGGTAAGAGAGGGGCCAAGCAGTTTCGTAGTTTACAAATACCTTACATACCTTGTGCACTAAGCTAGGTATCAAAGACTCCGAGTGAAATTTGGTTCTGAAATACTGTGGGGCTCTACACAGATACATCCAGACTGAAATGAATTTTCTGGACATCTCATCACTCTGTGTTGCTTATCGATATGTTGTTAAAATCAAGAAGAAATTTAAGCATCAGAAAAAATGGGAGTTCGGGTCTGCAAATCTGCAACAACCGAAGTATGACAAACATGACCCCAACAAATAGTCTCCCGAAAACTAGTCCAAGACACAGGAAAAGAAGGGTCACAGGAAGACAAAAAAGGACAACGGAAAATGGTGCGATTTCCACAAAAGCCCCTAGCACAACATCAATGAATGTCGCTCAAAAAATTCATTGGTGGTTGAGATCAAAGACAAAGAGATGAAACCTGATTCTGAATATGATTCTGAAAGTAATGGTAAAGGACAGATCATTGACGCGGACCCCACTACTATTGTCGCGACCCCAACAATTCAACCAGAATAACCAACAGATCCTGAAGAGGGGGAGCACCTTTTCCATTTACAGATGTGGGTGAAGGGGACCCCAATACATTTTATTGTTGGTAGCTTAAGAAAAAAGAACCTCATCTCAACAGAGGTCGTCAAATAGTTGGGATTGTCAACAACACCACACCCGCAACCATACAATATCGAGTGGCTTCACCAAGGACGAGATCTCTATGTCAGCCAACAATGTCGATTTTCATATGGCATCCAACCCTTCAAGGATGAGGTATTATGTGATGTTTTCCCCCTGGATGTCTGTGATGTTCTCTTGGGCCAACCATATATGTGGAAGCGCCATGTTGTTTATGAGTCTCGACCCCGTAGTGTCATTGTTTCTCTGGGGCGTCATCTCTACAGAATATCAGAGGTAGTTCCAACTACTGTTCCACCTCAAAAGTGCCGCAAGGTAGTATCTCATACTGCAAAATTTAGCTTCTTCACAATCTGTTCAAAAGGAGAACAAAAGGACACTGTAACCACTACAGCCTCTCCCCAAGCACCTTCTATCAAACAAAAGTAAGTCGACAAGGTTGCAACAAAGAACAAAGATTCCTTCTGCACATCGTCCTCTCATGTAGCCCAACCTTTTTAACGACTTTAGCCTCAATAGGTTCGTGACAAACTTTCACAAACTGAGCAGTGCGACGTCTCTAGCAAGGCAAGCAACTCACCAAGATGCATATTCAGCAAACGCTTTTCCCTCTCCCCCGAGAACTCAATGCAATGGATACCATTTCCTCTTAAGGAGGGAGGATTGATCGATGTGGATATTGGTCGCCACCCACCTTTTTCGACTAGCTCAAAATAGTTTTCTGGCAATTTTTGCAATTTACTACTTTTAGCAATTTTTAACTTCCGGAGCCATTTTGAGGGCCCAAATGAAGGTTTCTCGAGATCGAGGTTCTCAATGATATCCAAAGGCATGATTGAGCCCCCAAAATTAATCTCCTTGACAATACCTTTCCAACGAGCTATCACACGCCATTCGTGAATGTGATCAGCGATATGGGTGGCTGAGATTTGTTTGAAATTAGAGAGTAATTCAAGACCATTGTCATGGCAGATTGGTAATT
Organism: Picea engelmannii; assembly: GCA_009831015.1. NCBI lineage: Eukaryota > Viridiplantae > Streptophyta > Pinopsida > Pinales > Pinaceae > Picea > Picea engelmannii. Next base: position 46,047 of record ML782184.1, read on the forward strand.
GGAAGAAGGTAAAAAATTCTTTGGCCAAGGACTCGAAAGTGGCATGGGACCTCAATTTTTCGTCTACATGCTATTTGGCTGATGGGCTAGTGAGCGTGCGTTGAAATAATCGTAGTCGGATGGAATCATCCATAATGTTGTTGGAAGAGCACCATAGGTGGAAAGTCATGACATGGTTGGCAGGGTCATCCCCCGCCTTTCCTTCAAACTTGGGGATGTCTGAAGGTAGTTTAGTAGGCATTGAGGGCCATGTGGGGTCATGCAATACAGGATCATTTGTGAGTTTTCTTAAATCGGGTATGTTGAGAGAGGCCAAATATAGCATCTTGAGTGGTGGTGGAGGATTAGTTCCAGCCATGGTGTGAGTGTTCTGTGAACCTAACCCTTGATGGGGGCTAGGTGGGTTGGTACTTCCCCCTTGAGAGGAAGTTGGTCCCCTACTTCCGTGTAAAGGAAAGCAAGTGGATGGTGGACCTTGGGAAGTGGACCCAAGTAAGGTGGAACCAAGAAAAGATGATATTAAGATAGTGTCACTCACAGGAGTGTGAGAAGGTGGGGCCGATGAGTTGGAAAGACTAGTAACTCCCCCTAAAATAGGAGGGAGGTTTAGAAAGCGTCTGGAATGATAGGGGTTCTGTGGGTCCCCTATGATGTCCGACTAGCTGAGTGGATGTGTGTGAATTGTGGTGAGAGTAATAAAATAAATAAGAGCCTTTTGTTGCAATTTTTGAACTTTACACGATATATATCTAAATCATATGTAATCAGGAGTGCATCATACATACAATATTTTGAAAAACAATCATATATGTGGACAAATAGGTTTTGTTCACATGGGGGATCAAAGAAAACAAATGCTCGTGTCTTAAAATATGTAATGTCCTTCCTCTCAAACAGCACTGGACCTTCCAATAGTACTCAACAGTGGGGTCTGAAGTCATCGGAAGAGAAACTAGTGAAGAATAAAGTAATCAGTTATAATGAGGGGTAAAGAGGGCATAACCCGAAAAAGATGGTGATATTTCCCAATAGCCACACAAAATCCAATCAAGGTGCAATAGAAGCCCACAATTGCCACCTGGGTAGATGTCCTAAAATTTGATCATTAGGTACCTCGATTAAAGTGAGACATTTAGATTTTCGGCCTAAGAAATGGGTCACGGGCTAGATCTCGTCTAAGAGGTGGGTGCCTCAAGGGGGGATGCACAGAACAACTAGACCTCGGATTTCAACCCTTCATGGGTATCTCCCTACCTTATGGTGTTAGGAACACTTGACTTGGAGGATTTACACTTCCCTATTTGACAACTTCTATTGTTTTGAAAATGTGAGAACTAGATAACGGGGAATTGTTTGGATTCCTATCCCTGAAATCCTACCTAGACTAAAAAAATTCTTTTGGCACCTCCTGTGGAGGAAAACTTTGTGAGTTTTTAGAATTTTTTTATATGTGGTTGTTTGAGAGATTGGGGGTGTGAGCCAATCTCGTTGAAATTAAATGGGAGTGGATAGTTTCGTCAAGAAAAGGGTGGGGTGTTTCAGGATCCCTTTGGAGGAAACTTACTTTAACCTCCACGTTTCAAGATGAAAACTATGTGAGTGAGAAGTGACTTTTGTGTGTGAATGAGTGAAAGTGTGCCAATGTTTTAATGAATTAGGTGTCACCTTGCTACATGTGGACTTTGCTTGGTCCTTACAAGTGTTGATTACCTAATTAACTAAATGTCTTTGGTACAACCTTGCGTAATTCAAAAGTCCCTAAGAAGCTAGCATGTGGACATGTGGATCCGTTACTATTCCTTTAATTCCCTATTGTGATTTAATCTAAGAAATCTTTGAAACTATCCTAGATTGTGATCATGTGGGCATGTATGGGCCCATTACAAAACCTTTAAACTTCCCTAGTGATTTAACCTAAGAAAGTAAACTTCAACACTATCCTATCTTTGTAGTATGTGGGCATGTATGGGCCCGTTACAATCTTGAGATGTGTTTGAAAAATAAACTAAGAGGAGTCCCGAGGGGGTTGTTGTCCTCTTCTAAAGGTTTTAGTCTTTTTAAGGGAGATGAAATCATCCTACAACCTTTTTCTGATTCTCAAGGTCGCTTTGAAGTGTGAGAGAAGAGCATACTAAATTATTGTTATCCAACTCCTGGTCCCAATGCAAGCTTTATGTGATTACAAATGATTCCAACTTATACTTTTAGTCAAAGCAAGCCATCCATGTGGAAAAAATGAAAGAAAAAGAGAAAATAATGATTTTAAATCCCCTAAGTGCCTATGTGTTTTGACTAATCCCTTTATATGGAGAGGGAACTAAGTGTGGTGCAGACTACAACATGCATGATATCATTTTTAAGAAGGATAGGGGCCTTTCCTAGATCACAAACAAGATTACAATATGTATTTTTCTGCACAGGCGCATGGGTCTCAGAGTAGACAAAGGCGCACTGAGTGCCTATGCACAAACTGAAACAGTCTTTTGGGCACAGGTGCGCAGAACAACACTGTAATTTTGGTGCACATGTGCACAATGCGCGATTGTGGGCCAAAAACCCATGCACAACCGACACACGGCCATGAAGAAAATTTCAGATGGAATTCTCCCAATTCAGCTTTGAATTGGATGTTTTGCAGGTTGGCTTGGGCCGGTTAAGGTACCTGCAGGTTAAGTAAACCAAAAGAAGAGCTAGAAAAACCCAAATGGGGTAGGAAATTGATACCTTTCCCCAGTGGAGTGGCCAATCTGTTGTGCCTCTTTTGTCACCTAAATGAGAAAAACATAGGTGCTTACAAGCTTAGTTGGGTTAGCTAAGCAAGACCTCTGTAAAGGAAAGGGTTAGAAAAATAAACATAAAAGAACAAGCTAAGAATTAAACTAAGAAAGGAAAGAAACACTAAACTATTGAGCATAAAGACATAAGAACAAAAAACCAATAAGACTCATGTCAGCAATGGCAAGGATTATATTAGTGAAATAAAACACCAAGAAGAAAGAGGACTTTGGGTCCGTTCTTCCTCCAAAGGAGGGCTCTTGGACCCCCACAACTAATCTCTTCTTAAAACTTTGAAAGAAATGGTGAAAAAATCCCAAGCTAATCCACTCAAGAGGTGAGATGGATTGCCCAATGTAATGATGTTAGTATACTCTTTGGTGAGAAAAAAGGATTCCCCAAGAGAATAGCAGCAGCATAACCTTGCAAATAAATTCCTTGAAAATGAAGTGCACCCATGGCCTTGTTTTATAGCACCACTTTGAGGTGTTGTGCAACCAATTTATAGTGTGAAAAGAGGCTATTTAGGGCATTTTTAGGTCTTTGACTAGCCACCCAGTCGAATTCAGTTGAGATTTGGGTGTCAAATCAACTTGGAAGCTGAAACAGAAGTCGGTGGGAGGCTGACCAATCTCATAAATGCACCTTTCTCATATGTGCACGGCTTTTAGCAACCATAGTCGGGCATCATGCACATGTGCACTTTTCATGCATTTCTGAATCGCGCATCTGTGCACGCGCCCTGTGTAGTCATAGTGCGCCTTAATTTTATCATTGGTTGTATAGTTTTGGACCTTTTGGAAATGATTTTGTGGTAATTGTGGTCCATGGGTGGCCTCATAACTGTTTGACGATGTTGGATTCCTGTAACCATTTGTGGATGAAGTTTCAGTGATAACAGATGCCCCCTAATGGATGAGGTTAGGAGCATACGTATAGCTGAAATTCATCAATGTTTCTTCTACTGAGAGTGTCGTTGTAACAGAGAGAGATAGTGAGAGTATCAAGAGTAACCCGTTGGAGGGATAAGGGAGCCTGTAGGACCCAACCTTCCATAAGGTGTGTAAAAGTAAATTGTAAACAAATGAGGCGGGCATGCCCCATGCTCATGTCATGTAACTCAAAAAAGAATGGTGTTTTATAGTAGATGAAACGGTGTGTTCATGTAGACAACTGCAGTGCCCTCGGGGGTGGTTGTGATAAAGGCAGAAGAGAATTCTGAGGAGGAACATACTCTGAATAGTAGGCAATGACACCTGTAAGAAGTATCACGGATTATATAGGCATTGATAGCCCATCCAAGGTCAGAGATCTTCGGAAAATATAAGAAATAACTACAATAGTTGCAAAGTCAGACCCACCGTAACATGATAAAGTGTTGAAGTTGAATGTTTACAGGGGTCAACAACAACAGGGAGCAATTGTGGTTCTCCCTGTGTCGTTCGAGACCTCTCATTGGGAAGGTAATGAGAGTCAAGATACTGTTGCCGTTCTGGAAACTATGCTGATGTCGAAAAAAGGGGGACGCAACTCCAAGAAGCCAAGGGCTTCGTGAAATCTACTAGGTCAGGTTAGGAACTGAGGAGGTACATTGACAAAATAAAGATATATTAAGACTCAAGACTACCCTTGGTTGGGGGTATATGTGAAGTATAAGTAGCCGCAACCATTCAACTAGGTCGAGTGTCAAGGGGACAACAAGACGTGGGATAAGTTGTGTCATAGGTGGGACAAAGTGAACGAACTCAGAGAGTAGAGTTAGGTGGCCTGTGGGATACTCGAAGTATATGGACGATGTCAATAGGAGTAGATGATAAGGAGTGCCCCAACCAAGGGTGCATGGGTTGCGTTTTCCAAAAAAAGGAAGAAGGTCGCCAAAGGTGACGACAAAAAGATATGTAAATGATGAAAATAAAGGCTTAATTACAAAAATAATTAAAGAATTCGTGGGGGTAAGAATGCAGATATAGAAATGGGTGCCCTAGTGTAGTATGGCTTGGCCTAAAGATGGCACAAGTGGGTGTAAAAAACAAGTGGAGGGTGGGGGCCCCATAGGCTGGTTTCTGTAGTAGGGTAATGAATGGAGGGAAATCTGAGGATGGACAGACTGATTGTGGATGAAATGAATGGTTAATGATACTGTAGAGGTGCAGTCAAAATAGAAACTTGAAGAGATAACCTGGGAGTCCATTGGGAAAGCTAGCAAAGTGAGGAGAATGAGTATGTGGTTGATTCTCGAAAATGTGTATGACTATCGAGACTCCCATATATAGGGGGTGAAAGCAGCATGAGTGTCATATTGCCAAGGGAGACTATGAATGGGACAACTCATGTGGGGGACAGTGCTACCAGGTGACAGTACCAAAAATGCAATGCAGGTGGCAGTACTGCAGAGCTAGATATGGGGACCCTAAGGGAAAATTTCAGAGGGTGTGACTGGTGATGCAATTGAGATTCAGAGGGAATGATTACATGCCAGTGTTGATTATATACCTGAAGGGGTTGTGTTGGTATATGATGACCAAGTACCTACACACATGAAAATAAAATACCCGACGTGAACAATATCTGAAGAGAATCAGACATACAAGCATTTATTTGATAACTTTGAACATGAGAAGACATACCTAAGTGTGTCATGGAAAGATGCTCCACTAGGGAAAAGGGAAAATGATAACCTAATGAAAATGGCTATGTAAGTGGCCGAAGATGGTTCAGAAAATGGAGCTTAGGGGCTCCTGTACCAAAAAAAGAAAGTGGCGAAAAGGGATTAGATATGGATGGTGGGTCCATAATTCCATCCCAGTTTAACTAACACTATGGGCGATCGGGTGGTAGTTTGGTGGGAGGACATGTACCTCCTCTTTGCTCGAGGATTGATGAATAAGTATAATGAATCACATTCATAGGAGCATTAGTATGGAATGTCGGAGGAAGCACAGGAAGATACGTGTGGTGTTCTGCAGCTAATGTGTGGCAAACGTATGGGATATATGGGCAATGATGAGTGTAATTCCCATATTCTGCGCATATGGAACATACGAAATTGGTTCGTATATGTTGTTTGCGTGTGGTTGATGATGTCGTAGTAGTGTGGGACATCCTTGGTGGAGTGGTAAGAAAAAGGTGTTCTTTAGGAAGCTGGATAAAACTGCGTAGCTCGAGAAGAGAAGGACATTTGTGAGTGGGGTGTCCTTTTCTTTCACCTAAGGCACAAGGGAGTTGAATGTGGGGAGGTAGTGGAGCGATGGGATCTTTCTTCTATCATCTGCCCCCAACTGCAGTGATGGTGATAGTGATTGGGGGTGAGGGTGGTGTGGTAGGAACTAGTATTAGAATCTGTACCGGGATTGCCTCTGACCGAGGAGGGAGGGATGGTCGAGGAACCATCTTGGGTGGATGTAGATACCATACTGAGATTTTC
>ML782184.1:52308-69167 GCA_009831015.1 Picea engelmannii
AAGGTAGTATTTCTTCAACTAGTGGAACTTGGATATGGGGAGGGGACTCGGTGATAGGAGTCTTGTCTCTGATGTATGTTCCTTTAGAGGAAACTACACACACTTGTGCTGAAAAAGATGGGTTTAGGAATGGTGGTGTGCCCTAGGAAGTTCCCAACATGGATGGGTCTTGGAATAATCCAGGGCCAATGTTGGCAACTAGAAAATCATTCGAGCTAACATGAACAAGGGGGAGGATGTTATCAATGTTGGCGGAGTGGTTAGGCTCGTAATGTGTAAGTTGGTCGATGGTGGCGATCTTCCCATTATGGGGGAACATCATCGTATGAATTAGAGAAGAGGCAACCGCCTTCATAGCATACATGTAGTTGCATCCGAAGAAGATATTATAATCAAGTTGGGCATCGATAACTTCAATGTCAATGAGGATGGTTTTTCCCCCAAGTTATATGGGGACATTTTGACAAAGCCCTACTGAAGATGTTGGTCGACCTTCATAAGCTCGAAGGGTGATGGTAGAGGGTACTAGCTCAGGGGAGCCAATTTTATGCCATACGTGTTTAGACATGATCCAGGTGGATGCACCTTCATCAATGATACACTGATAAACTGTGGTGTTCCATATCTTAACTGGTATCTGGAAGGATATTTGGGTGGGAAGACGTGGTTCTTCATTATCTGAATCAAATGTGATCAGTTGTGTGTCAACTATGTCGACTACCCCCAAGGAAGAAAGAAAGGATTTTCGCTGTGATGGACAGGTTTGGAGGACCTCCAACATAGATATGACTGCAGGATACTGGGATAAGTCAACAACTAGACTATAATTATGAGCATCCCTAGCATGAGGGTTATGCACATTCCATCATAAATGCATACGTGGTATGCGAGGAATGGGTTCCACGTGAGGACGTGGAATCATCAATGGTTGTCCTGTAGTAGTTGGAAGTGTTTCTAAGGTGGTTGGGGTAGATTCGGGAGGCATACCATATTGATGGTTGTGGGTTTGTAGGATAATTTCTTCGCTGGTGAAGAGGACATTGCGATCAATCGATTTCCTGGGTTGAGTGGCATCGGGGTTGGATATTTCCCCATTTGTGGTGGGGTAAAGTTGATCATTTGTTGGGTGTTCATCACACCTTGGTATGGAATGGGGTTTTGAAAAATAGTTGGATGCAGTGGTATCAAATACTATTGTGAGGTATGCTAAGGGGCAGAGGGTGTCGGAGGGCCCTGTGAGTTCATGGATGCCCTCATCCATTGGAGATCAGGAATTTGGGGGCAATGATGAGTATAATGTCCATACTCAATACATATAGTGCAAGGGAAGTTAGTTCGCAGATTTTTGTTCTTCCCTTGTCGTGGTATATTGTTATTGGTGCCCCCTTGGGGGTCTTGGTATTGGTTTCCCCCAATGGGATGGTTGTGGGGGTCATTCCTGCCTTGAATTGGGTTGCTATTGTTCCTTTTTTTTCCTTTCTTTTTGGCATTATTCGACTGATGGGTCGGATTTGCCGTATTCAGTTGTTCAAAATTTTGATATTGCTGAAGGAGAGAGGGTTGAACAAAATTCACCCCAGCATGAGGGTGTGGGGGAGACATGGGCTATGGAGGACCAGGGAATGCAAAGTACAGATTCTGTGGGGGTAATGATCTGTAAGGTACATAGGAAGATGTGGTGCTTTCTCTAGTACTTAGAGTATAAGCTGAGGTAGAGGGAGTACTAGAATTTGTTTGGATTGGTGGGTGTATTGTGGGTGTCGGCGGTGGCCCACTAGTGGGTGGGGGAAGAGAAATAGGGTATGGTTGTTGATAAGGGGGTGGAGGGTAATAAGAGGTTCCCCCATATGATGACGGATATTGAGGTGTTCCATACATTGGTAGTTGTTGGGGTTGTGGACTGTGGTGCGTGGTATTACCAATCAATCCATCTGCTAAGTGAGACATCCCGGGTTTGTCTTGGCCGAATGGCAGGGGTTTTGGGATGTCAGGGAGTATTGTGTATAAGTACCCTGATTGTGAATAGATGAGGTCATATTGTTGAGCCTTATTGATGGATTCTTCTTCTTATTCAGGGAAGGTGGAAGCTACATCTTTACCGAGGAGAGAGATAAGTGATCTGAGAAACCAGTCAAGACACTATTGTTTGGTGGTTTCGGCTTTGCAAAAACTACGTCGTCAATGCCATTCGTGAATGTGATCAGTGATATGGGTGGCTAAGGTTTGTTTGAAATTAGAGAGTAATTCAAGACCATTGTCATGGCAGATTGGTAATTCGAAGAAGGTCAAAAATGCTTTGGCGAAGGACTCGAAAGTCACATGGGACCCCGATTTTTCGTCTACATACCATTTGGTTGATGGGCCAGTGAGCATGCATTGAAATAATCATAGTCAGATGGAATCATCCATAATGCTGTTAGAAGAGCACCATAGGTGGAAAGTCATGACATGGTTGGCAAGGTCATCCCCTGCCTTTCCTTCAAACTTGGGGATGTCTGAAGGTAGTTTGGTAGGCATTGCAGGCCATGTGGGGTCATGTAATATAGGATCATTTGTGAGTTTTCTTAAATCGAGTATGTTGAGAGAGGCAAAATATGGCATTTGGAGTGGTGGCGGAGGATTAGTTATAGCCATGGTGTGAGTGTTCTGTGAACCTGACCCTTGAGGGGGGCTAGGTGGGTTGATACTTCCCCCTTGAGAGGAAGTTGGTCCCCCACTTCCATGTAAAGGAGAGCAAGTGGAAGGTGGTCCTTAGAAAGTGGACCCAAGTGAGGTGGAACCAAGCAAAGTTGATCCTGAGATAGTGGCACTCACAGGAGTGTGAGAAGGTGGGGCCAATGAGTTGGCAAGACTAATAACTCCCCCTAAAATTGGAGGGAGTTTTAGCAAGCATCTAGAATGACGGGGGTTCTGTGGGTCCCCTATGATGTCCGACTAGCTGAGTGGATGTGTGCGAATTGTGGTGAGAGTAATAAAATAAACAAGAGGCTTTTGTTGCAATTTTTAAAATTTACACGATATATATCTAAATCAAATGTAATCAGAAGTGCATCATACATACAACATTTTGAAAAATAATCATATATGTGGATAAATAGGTTTTGTCTGTGTGGGGGATCAAAGAAAACAAATGCTCGTGTCCTAAAATATGTAACTTCATTCCTCTCAAATAGCACTGGACCTTCCAATAGTACTCAACAGTGGGGTCTGAAGTCACCAGAAGAGAAACTAGTGAAGGATGAAGTAATCGGTTATAATGAGGGGTAAAGGGGGCATATCCCGAAAAAGTTGGCGATATTTCCCAATAGCCACACAAAATACGATCAAGGTGCAATTGCAGCCCTGGATAGATGTCCTAAAATTTGGTCACTAGGTACCTCGGTCAAAGTGTGACATTTAGATTTTCAGCTTAAGAAATGGGTCACGGGCTGGATCCCGTCCAAGAGGTGGGTGCTTTAAGGGGGGACTCACAGAACAACCAGACCTCAGCCTTCAACCCTTCACGGGCATCTCCCTACCTTATGGTATTAGGAACACTTGACTTGGAGGATTTACAGTTCCCTATTTGACAACTTCTATTGTTTTGAAAATGTGAGAACCAGATAACGAGGAATTGTTTGGATGCCTATCCCCAAAATCCTACCTAGACTAAAAAATTTCTTTTGGCACCTCCTGTGGAGGAAAACTTAGTGAGTTTTTAGAAAAAATTTAGATGTGGTTTTTTGAGAGATTGGGGGTGTGAGCCAATCTTGTTGAAATTAAATGGGAGTGGATAGTTTCATCAAGAAAAGGGTGGGGTGCTTCGGGATCCCTTTGGAGGAAACTTACTTTAACCTCCATGTTTCAAGATGAAAACTATGTGAGTGAGAAGTGACTTTTTTGTGTGAATGAGTGAAAGTGTGCCAATGTTTTAATGAATTAAGTGTCACCTTGTTGCATGTGGACTTCGCTTGGTCCTTACAAGTGTTGATTACCTAATTAACTAAATGCCTTTGGTACAACCTTGCGTAATTCAAAAGTCTCTAAGAAGCTAACATGTGGACATGTGGGTTCGTTACTATTCCTTTAACTCCCTATTGTGATTTAATCTAAGAAAGATTTGAAACTATCCTAGATTGTGATCATGTGGGCATGTATGGGCCCATTACAATATTGAGATATGTTTGAAAAATAAACTAAGAGGAGTCCTGAGGGGGATGTTGTCCTCTCCTAAAGGTTTTAGTCTTTTTAAGGGAGATGAAATCGTCCTACAACCTTTTTCTAATTCTCAAGGTCGCTTTGAAGTGCAAGAGAAGAGCATACTAAATGATTTTTATCCAACTTTTGGTCCCAATGCAAGCTTTATGTGATTACAAATGATTCCAACTTATACTTTTAGTCAAAGCAAGCCATCCATGTGGAAAAAATGAAAGCAAAAGAGGAAATAATGATTTTAAACCCCCTAAGTGCCTATGTGTTTTGACTAATCCCTTTATATGGAGAGGGAACTAAGTGTGGTGCAAATTACAACATGCATGATATCATTTTTAAGAAGGCTAGGGGCCTTTCCCAAATCACAAACAAGCTTACAATGTGTATTTTTCTGTATAGGTGCGCGGGTCTCAGAGTAGATAGAGGCGCACTGAGCGCCTGTACGCAAATTGAAACAGTCTTTTGGGCGCAGGTGCGCAGAACAACACTGTAATTTTGGCGCACCTGCGCACGATGCGCGACTATGCCAAAAAACCCGTGCACAACCAACACACGGCTGTGAATAAATTCCAGATGGAATTCTCCTAATTCAGCTTTGAATTTGATGTTTTGCAGGTCGGCTTGGTCCGGTTAAGGTACCTACAGGTTAAGAAACCAAAAGAAGAGTTAGAAAAACCCAAATGGTGTAGGAAATTGATACCTTTCCCTAGTGGAGTCACCAATCTATTGCGCCTCTTTTGTCACCTAAATGAGAAAAACAGAGGAGCTTACAAGCTTAGTTGGGTTAGCTAAGCAAGACAGCTGTAAAGGAAAGGGTTAGAAAAAGAAACATAAAAGAACAAGCTAAGAATTAAACTAAGAAAGGAAAGAACAACTAAACTATTGAGCATAAGGATGTAAGAACGAAAAACCAATAAGACTCATGTCACCAATGGCAATGATTATATTAGTGAAAGAAAACACCAAGAGGAAAGAGGACTTTGGGTCCCTTTTTCCTCCAAAGGAGGGCTCTTGGACCCGCACAACTAAGCTCTTCTTACAACTTTGAAAGAAATGGTGAAAGAATCCCAAGCTAATCCACTCAAGAGGTGAGATGGATTGCCCAATGTAATGATTCTAGTATACTCTTTGGTGAGAAAAGAGGATTCCCCAAGAGAATAGCAACAACATAACCTTGCAAATGAATTCCTTGAAAATGAAGTGCACCCATGGCCTCTTTTTATCACACCACTTTGAGGCATTGTGAAACCAGTTTATTGTGTTGAAATAGGCTATTTAGGGAATTTTTTAGGTCTTTGACCAGCCACCCAGTCGGATCCAGCCGAGATTTGGGTGTCAAATCAACTTGGAAGCTGAACCAGAAGTGCGTGGGAGGCCGACCAATCTCATAAAGGCGTCGTTCTCAGATGTGCATGGATTTTACCGACCACAGTCGCACATCATGTGCATGTGCGCTTTTCGTGCATTTCTGAATCATGCATGTGTGCATGCGCCCTGTGTAGTCATAGCGCACCTTAATTTTATCATTGGTTGTATAGTTTTGGACCTTTTGGAAATGATTTTGTGATAATTGTGGTCCATGGGTGACCTCATAACTGTTTGACAATGCTGGATTCCTATAACCATTTGCGGATGAAATTTCAGTGAGAAAAACAGAGGTGCTTACAAGCTTAGTTGGGTTAGCTAAGCAAGACAGCTGTAAAGGAAAGGGTTATAAAAAGAAACATAAAAGAAAAATATAAGAATTAAACTAAGAAAGGAAAGAACAACTAAACTATTGAGCATAAGGACATAAGAACAAAAAACCAATAAGACTCATATCACCAATGACAAGGATTATATTGGTGAAAGAAAACACCAAGAAGAAAGAGGACTTTGGGTCCCTTCTTCCTCCAAGGGAGGGCTCTTGGACCCCCACAACTAAGCTCTTCTTAAAACTTTGAAAGAAATGGTGAAAGAATCCCAAGCTAATCCACTCAAGAGGTGAGATGGATTTCCCAATGTAATGATGCTAGTATACTCTTTGGTGAGAAAAAAGGATTCCCCAAAGGAATAGAAGAAGGATAACCTTGCAAATGAATTCCTTGAAAATGAAGTGCACCCATGACCTTGTTTTGAGGTATTGTGCAACCAGTTTATAGTGTGAAAAGAGGCTATTTAGGGCATTTTTAGGTCTTTGACCAACCACCCAGTCAGATTTAGCCGAGATTTGGGTGTCAAATCAACTTGCAAGCTGAACCAAATGTGGGTGGGAGGCTGACCAATCTCATAAATGCATTGTTCTCAGATCTGCGCAGATTTTAGCGACCATAGCTGCACATCGTGCACATGTGCACTTTTCGTGCATTTCTGAATCGCGCATGTGCCCGCGCGCCCTGTGTAGTCATAGCGCACCTTAATTTTATCACTGGTTGTATAGTTTTGGACCTTTTGGAAATGATTTTGTGGTAATTGTAGTCCATGGGTGACCTCATAACTATTTGACGATGCTGGATTCCTGTAACCATTTGCGGATGAAATTTCAGTGATAACACTCATTTCATGCCGAAAATAATCCGGATCAGTGGTATCAGAGCAGGCTGCTCTTGATCATTTTTTTCAGTGCATGTCCCCAGCAAGGTCCAAGTATAGCAAGTTAGGTATCGAGCTTGTCTCTCTTGAAGACAATCGATCTCACACACCCAAGAAACACTCAATGGCAGAAGAAAAGAAAAACGATGGAGTAGATGATTCTATAAATCTGGTTCTTGAGCAAGCTCTCACGCGACAAAGGGATGAAATGATGGAGAATTTTGCCCACATCCTTCAATGCCTACCGATAACAGCAGGTGCATATTCATCAAGCATCCTCTTTGGAGGCACCTCACATTTCAAGGTATAAGTTAATTTTGATATTCTTGTATTTGAAGGATAGATAGATGCAGAAGCCCTAGGAAAATGGTTAACTTTGCTAGAAGGTTACTTCTCTGTTCATAATTTTTCCGACAAAGAAAATATCACCTTCGTACTCCTTAAATTATCCCTCATGTCAAACATTGGTGGGAAACTTACTGGGAGCAAATTTCCATAGAGGAGTCTGGAATATATGGGGCCGATCCCACTTGGAATTTTTTGGTGGATGCAGTAAAGAAATAGTATTACCTTGTTGGCAACTATGAGGACCAGTACATGAGATGGACCACACTGTGGCAAGAGAGGGGCCAATCAGTTCTGGAGTTCACCAATATCTTCCATACCTTGCGCACCAAGCTGGGTGTCAAAGACTCCAAGCGACATTTGGTTTTGAAATACCGTGGGGCTCTATGCAGATACATCCAGACTGAAATGGATTTTCTGGACATCTCATCACTAGGTGTTGCTTATCGATATGCTGTTAAAATCGAGTAGAAATTTCAGCACCAAAACAAACGGGAGTTCGGATCTGCAAATACGCAACAACTGAAGTATGAAAAAGACGACCCTAACAAACAGTCTCCTAAAAACTTGTTTAAGACACAGAAAAAGAAGGGTCATAGGAAGACAAAGAAGGACACCATAAAATGGTGAGAGTTCCACAAAATCCCCTGGAAAAACACTGATGAATGTCACTCAAAATAGTCATTGGTGGCCGAGATCAAAGACAAAGAGCTGAACCCTGATTCAGAATTTGATTTTGAAAATAATGGTAAAGGACAGATCATTGATGCGGACCGCACCGCTATTTTCGCAATCGAAGAAATTCAACTAGAAGAACCAACAGATCTTGAAGAGGGGGAGCGCCTTTTCCATTCAAAGATGTGGGTGAAGGGGACCCCACTGCATTTTATTGTGTATAGTGGAACCTAGAAGAACCTCATCTCAGCAGAGTTCGTCAAACAGTTAGGATTGTCGACAACACCACACCCGTAGCCATACATCATTGGGTGGCTTTCCCAGGGACGATATCTCCATGTCAGCCAACAATGTCGATCGTCATACAACATCCAACCCTTCAAGGATGAGGTATTATGTGATGTTTCCCCACTGGATGTCTGTGATGTTCTCTTCGACCAACCATATATGTGGAAGCACCATGTTGTTTATGAGTCTCGACCCCATAGTGTCAGTGTTTGTATGAGGGCTCATCTCTACAGAAAACCAGAGGTAGTTCCAACTACTGTTCCACCTAAAAAGTGTTGCAAGGTAGTATCTCATACTACAAAATTTATCTTTTTCACAATCTGTTTAATAGGAGAACAAAATGACACTGCAACCACTACAGCCTCGCCCCAAGCACCTTCTATCATATAGAATCAGGTCGAAAAGGTTGCAGTAAAGTGCAAAGCTTCCTTATGGACATCGTCCTCTCATTTATCTTGAATTTTTGAATGGCATTAGCCTCAACAGGTTCATGACAAACTTCCACAAACTGAACAACACGATGTCTCCAGCAAGGGAGGCAGCTCACCAAGATGCAGATTCAGCAAACGCTTTTCCCTCTCCCCCGAGAAATCAACGCAATGGAGACCATTTCTTCCTAAGGAGGGAGGATTGATCTAGGTGGATATCGGTGGTCACCCACCTTTTCCAACTGGTTCAAAACAGTTTTCTGGCAATTTTGGCAATTTACTATTTTTAGCATTTTTTAACTTCCAGAGCCATTTTGAGGGCCCAAATGAAGGTTTTTATAGATAGAGGTTCTCAATGATAGCCAAAAGCATCATTTATCCCCCAAAATGAATCTCCTCAATAGTACCTTTCCAACGAGCTATCACACTCCTAAAACGAAGATCATATGCAAAAGTTAAGACCCCCATAAGTTGATGTACTGACTTACCCAAATGGGGCCCACATGAATTTTTGCGCTTCATCTCCTAGGGTTAGGTTTTTAGATGTCTAGGAATTTTGGCATTCCTATTTATTGTAAAAAGGCCTTCAGAGCCTCATTGTAATCATCTTCTTGTGAATGCGAGTAGCTGTCACATCTCTTCTCAGACATAAGCTACCACCATTCTAGCGAGTCTTTCACTTTGTATTTTTACAGTCTCTGTACATTTCTTTCATTAATAGAAATCATGTATTACTGTATATCTGTGCTTATGACTGCATCTATGATACATTTCTGTTATATTATTGAATATTTTTCATATCTCTGTTCATTTCTTTATTATATCTCCGATCTCATTTCGTGCCGAAAATAATCTGGATCAGTGGCATCAGAGTAGGCTACTCTTGATTGTTTTTTTTAGTGCATGTCCCCAATGAGGTTCGAGTATAGAAAGTTGGGTCTTGAGCTTTTCTCTCATGAATACAATCACTCTCGCACACCCAAGAAACCCTCAATTGTGGAAGAAAATAAAAACGACGGAGCATAGGATCCTATCAATCTGTTGCTTGAGCAAGCTCTCACGTGAGAAAGAGATGAAATGATGGAGAATTTTGCCCACATCCTTCAATGCTTTATGATAATAGCATGTGCATCTTCATCAAGTGGCCACTTTGGAGGCACCTCTCCTTTCAAGGTACAAGTTAATTTTGATATTCCTGTATTTGAAGGACAGATAGATGCAGAAGCCCTAGAAAAATGGTTAACTTTGCTAGAAGGTTATTTCTCTGTTCACAATTTTTCCGACAAAGAAAAGATCACCTTCGCACTCCTTAAAGCTATACCACATGTCAAACATTGGTGGGAAACTTACTAGGAGAAAAGTTCCACAGAGGAGTCTGGAATATATAGGGCCGATCCCACTTGGGATTTCTGTGTGGATGTGGTAAAGGAACATTATTACCCTATTGGAAACTATGAGGACTAGTACATGAGATGGACCACACTGTGGCAAGAGAAGGGCCAAGAAGTTCCAGAGTTCACCAATACCTTCCATACCTTTCATACCAAGCTGGGTATCAAAGACTCCGAGCGACATTTGCTTCTGAAATACCATGGGGCTCTACACAGATACATCCAGAATGAAATGGATTTTCTAGACATCTCATCACTCGGAGCTTCTTATCGACATGCTGCTAAAATCGAGAAAAAATTTAAGCACCAAAACAAATGGGAGTTCAGGTCTGCAAATCCACAACAACCAAAGTATGCAAAGACGACCCTAACAAATAGTCTCTCGAAAACCAGTCCAATACACAGGTAAAGAAGGGTCACCGGAAGACAAAGAAGGACACCGAAAAATGGTGTGAGTTCCAAAAAATCCCCTGGCACAACACCAATGAATGTCACTCAAAAAAGTCATTGGTGGCTGAGATCAAAGACAAAGAGTCGAACCCTGATTCAGAATCTGATTCTGAAAATAATGGTAAAGGACAGATCATTGACGCAGACCCCACTGCTGTTTTCGCGACCACAACAATTCAACCAGAAGAACCAACATATCCTAAAGAGGGGGAGCGACTTTTCCATTTACAGATGTGGGTGAAGGGGACCTCGATGCATTTTATTGTTGATAGGGGAAGCCAGAAGAACCTCATCTTAGCAGACGTTGTCAAACAGTTGGGATTGTCGAAAACACCACACCCGCATCCATACAACATCGGGTGGCTTCGCCAAGGACAATATGTCTGTGTCAGCCAACAATGTTGATTGTCATATGGAATCCAACCCTTCAAGGATGAGGTATTATGTGGTGTTGCCCCATTGTATGTCTGTGATGTTCTCTTGGGCCAACTATATATGTGGAAGCGCCATGTTGTTTATGAGTCTCGACCTCGTAGTGTCATTGTTTCTTTGGGGCTTCATATCTATAGAATAACAAAGGTAGTTCCAACTACTGTTCCACCTGAAAAGTGCCACAAGGTAGTATCTCATACTACAAAATTTAGCTTCTTCACAATCTATTCAAAAGGAGAACATATGGACACCGTAACCACTACAGCATCGCCCCAAGCACCTTATATCAAACTGAAGCAATTCGACAAGGTTGTAGCAAAGTGCAAATATTCCTTCTGCACATCGTCCTCTCATGTAGCCTGAATTTTTGAATGGCTTCAACCTAAACAGGTTCGTGACAAACTTCCACAAACTGAGCAGCGCGACGTCTCCAGCAAGGCAAGTAGCTCACCAAGATGCATATTCAACAAACGCTTTCCCCTCTCCCCCGGGAACTCAATGCAATAGAGACCATTGCTTCCTAAGGATGGAGGATTTATCTAGGTGGATATCAATGGCCACCCACCTTTTCTGACTGGCTCAAAATAGTTTTCTGACAATTTTGGCAATTTACTATTTTTAGTAGTTTTTAACATCCGAGGCCATTTTGAGGGCCCAAATGAAGGTTTTTTGAGATTGAGGTTCTCAATTATATATGAAGGCATTATTGAGCCCTCAAAATGAATATCCTCAAAAATACCTTTCGAACGAGCTATCACACGCCTAAAATGGAGATCGTATGCAAAAGTTACGACCATGGGAAGTTGATGTACTCACTTACCCAAACGGGGCCCACATGAATTTTGGCGCTTCATCTCCTAGGGTTAGGTTTTCGGATGTCTAGGAATTTTGGAATTCCTGTTTATTGTAAAAACGCCTTCATATCCTCATTGTAATCATCTTCTTGCAAATAAGAGTAGCCGTCACATCTCCTCTCAGAGATAAGCTTCCACCATTCTAGCGAGTATTTCACTCTGCATTTTTACAGTCTCTGTACATTTATTTCATTAACAGAAATTGTGTATTACTATATATCTATGTTTATGGTTGCATCACTAATACATTTATGTTATATTATTGAATATCTTTGATATCTCTGTGCATTTCTTTATTATATCTCCGATCTCATTTCGTGCCGAAAATAATCCAGATCGGTGGTATCAGAGCAGGCTTCTCTTGATCATTTTTTTTAGTGCAATGTCCCCGACGAGGTACGAGTATAGAAATTTGGGTCTTGAGCTTGTCTCTCTTGAAGACAATCGCTCTCACACACCCAAGAAACCCTCAATGGTGGAAGAAAAGAAAAATGATGGAGCAGACGATCCTATCAATCTATTGCTTTAGCAAGCTCTCACGGGACAAAGGGACGGAATGATGGAGAATTTTCCCCACATCCTTCAATGCCTGCCGATAATAGAAGTTGTATTTTCATCAAGCGACCACTTTGGAGGCACCTCACCTTTCAAGGTACAAGTTAATTTTGATATTCCTTTATTTGAAGGACAAATAGATGTAGAAGCCCTAGAAAAATGGTTAACTTTGCTAGAAGGTTATTTCTCTGTTCACAATTTTTCCGACAAAGAAAAAATTACCTTCGCACTCCTTAAAGATATCCCTCATGTCAAACATTGGTGGGAAACTTACTAGGAGAAAAGTTCCACAGAGGAGTCTGGAATATACGGGGATGATCCCACTTGGGATTTTTTTTGTGGATGCGGTAAAGGAATAGTATTACCTTGTTGGCAGCTATGAGGACCAGTACATGAGATAGACCACACTGCGGCAAGAGAGGGGCCAAGAAGTTCTAGAGTTCACCAATACCCTCCATACCTTGCACACCAAGCTGGGTATGAAAGTCTCCGAGCGACATTTGGTTCTGAAATACTATGGGGCTCTACACAGATACATTCAGACTAAAATGGATTTTCTAGAAATATCATCACTCGATGCTACTTATCGATATGTTGTTAAAATCGAGAAGAAATTCAAGCACTAGAACAAATGGGAGTTCAGGTCTGCAAATCCGAAATAACCGAAGTATGACAAAGATGACCCTAACAAACAGTCTCCCGAAAACTAGTCCAAGACACAGGAAAAGAAGGGTCACGGGAAGTAAAAGAAGGACACTGAAAAATGGTGCAGGTTCCATAAAATCCCCTGGAACAACACCGATGATTGTCACTCAAAACAGTCATTGGTGGCCAAGATCAAAGACAAAGAGATGAACCCTGATTCAGAATCTGATTCTGAAAATAATGGTAAAGGACAGATCATTGACGCGGACTCCACTTCTATTGTCGTGACCACAACAATTCAACTAGAAGAACCAACAGATCCTGAAGAGGGGGATCACCTTTTCCATTCACAGATGTGGGTGAAGGGGACCCCGCTACATTTTATTATTGATAGCGGAAGCCAGAAGAACCTCATCTTAGTAGAGGTCATCAAATAGTTGGTATTGTCGACAACACCACACTCGCAACCATACAACATCGGGTGGCTTTGCCAATGACGAGATCTCCATGTTAGCCAACAATGTCGATTATCATACACCATCCAACCCTTAAAGGATGAGGTATTATGTGATGTTTCCCCAATTGATGTCTGTGATGTTCTTTTGGGCCAAACATATATGTGGAAGCACCATGTTGTTTATGAGTCTCGACCTCGTAGTGTCATTATTTCTTTGGGAGGTCATCTCTACAGAATACTAGAAATAATTCCAACTACTGTTCCACCTAAAAAGTGCCGCAAGGTAGTATCTCATACTGCAAATTTTAGCTTCTTCACAATCCGTTCAAAATGAGAACAGAAGGACACTACAACCACTACAGCCTCTCCCTAAGCACCTTCTATCAAACAAAAGCAAGTCAACAAGGTTGCAACAAAGTGCAAAGATTCCTTCTACACATCATCCTCTCATGCAACCTGACTTTTTGAATGGCCTCAGCTTCAACAAGTTCGTGACAAACTTCCACAAACTAAGCAGCACGACGTCTCCAGCAAGGCAAGCAACTCACTAAGATGCAGATTCAACAAATGCTTTTCCCTCTCCCCCAGGAAATCAACACAATGGATACCATTGCTTCCTAAGGAGGGAGGATTGATCCAGGTGGATATCGATGGCCACCCACCTTTTCCGACTGGCTCAAAATAATTTTCTGGCAATTTACTATTTTTAGCAGTTTTTAAGTTCCAGGGTCATTTTGAGGGCCCAAATGAAGGTTTTTAGATATCGATGTTCTTAATGATAGTCGAAGGCATGATTGAGCCCCAAAAATGAATCTCCTCGACAATAAATTTCCAACGAGCTATCACACGCCTAAAACGAAGATCGTATGCAAAATTTATGACCCCAGGAAGTTGATGTACTCACTTACCCAAACGGGACCCACATGAATTTTGGCGCTTCATCTCCTAGGGTTAGGTTTTCAGATGTCTAGGAATTTTTTCATTCCTGTTTATTGTAAAAAGGACTTTAGAGCCTCATTGTAATGATCTTCCTGCAAATGTGAGTAGCCATCACATCTCTTCTCAGAGATAAGCTGCCACCATTCTAGCGAGTCTTTCATTCTGTATTTTTACAGTCTCTGTACATTTCTTTCATTAATAGAAATCATGTATTAATGTATATCTATGTTTATGGTTGCATCTATGATACATTTCTATTATATTATTTAATATTTGTGATATCTCTCTACATTTCTTTATTATATGTCTGATTTCATTTTGTGTCGAAAATAATCTGGATCAGTGGTATTAGAGCAGGCTGCTCTAGATTGTTTTTTTCAGTGCATGGCCCCGATGAGGTCCGAGTATAGAAAGTTGGGTCTCAAGCTTGATTCTCTTGAAGACAATCACTCTTGCGTACCCAAGAAACACTCAATGGCAGAAGAAAATAAAAACGATGGAGCAGATGATCCTATCAATCTGTTGCTTGAGCAAGCTATCGCGCGACAAAGGGACGAAATGATGGAGAGTTTTTCCCACATCCTTCAATGCCTGTCGATTACAGTAGGGGCATATTCATCAAGCTGCCACTTTGGAGGCACCTTGCCTTTCTAGGTACAATTTAATTTTGATATTCCTATATTTAAATTACAGATAGATGCAGAAGCCCTAGAAAAATGGTTAACTTTTCTAGAAGGTTATTTCTCTGTTCCCAAATTTTTTGACAAAGAAAAGATCACCTTCGCACTCCTTAAAGATATCCCTCATGTAAAACATTGGAGGGAAGCTTACTGCGACCAAAGTTCCACAGAGGAGTCTGGAATATACGAGGCCAATCCCACTTGGGATTTTTTTGTGGATGCGGTAAAGGAATAATATTACCCTGTTGTCAACTATGAGGACCAATACATGGGATAGACCACAATACGGCAAGAGAGGGCCCAAGAAGTTACAGATTTCACCAATACCTTTCATACCTTGTGCACCAAGCTGGGTATCAAATACTTCGAGTGACATTTGGTTCTGAAATACCGTGAGGGTCAACATAGATACATCCATATTGAAATGGATTTTCTGGACATCTCATCACTAGGTGTTGCTTATCGATATGTTGTTAAAATTGACCAGAAATTTAAGCACCAGAATAAACTGGAGTTCAGGTTTGAAAATTCGTAACAATTGAAGTATGACAAAGATGACCCTAACAAACAGTCCCCGAAAACTAGTCTAAGACACAGGAAAAGAAGGGTCACGGGAAGACAAAGAAGGACACTAGAAAATGGTGCGAGTTCCACAAAAGTCTCTAGCACAACATTGATGAATGTCGCTCAAAACAATTATTGGTGATCGAGATCAAAGAAAAAGAGCCAAACCCTGATTCAAAATCTGATTCTGAAAATAATGGTAAAGGACAGATCATTGACACGGACCCCACTGCTATTGTCGCGACCATAGCAATTCAACCAGAAGAGCCAACAGATCCTGAAGAGGGAGAGCACCTTTTAAATTCACAGATGTGGGTGAAGGGGACCCCACTGCATTTTATTGTTGATAGCAGAATCCAGAAGAACCTCATCTCAGCAGAGGTCACCAAACAGTTGGGATTGTTGAATACACCACACCCACAACCATACAACATTGGGTGGCTTCACCAAGGATGAGATTTCCATGTCATCCAACAATGTTGATTGTCATACGACATCCAACCCTTCAAGGATGAGGTATTATGTGATGTTTCTCCACTGGATGTCTGTGATGTTCTCTTGGGCCAACCATATATGTGGAAGCACCATGTTGTTTATGAGTCTCGACCCCGTAGTGACATTGTTTCTATGGGGGGTCATCTCTACATAATACCATAGGTATTTCCAACTACTGTTCCACCTAAAAAGTTTTGCAAGGTAGTATCTCATACTACAAAATTTAGCTTCTTCACAATCTGTTCAAAAGGAGAACAGAAGGACACTGCAACCACTACAGCCTTGTCCCAAGCACCTTCTATCAAACAAAAGAAAGTCAACAAGGTTGCAGCAAAGTGAAAAGATTCCTTTTGCACATTGTCCTCTCATGTAGACCAACTTTTTGAATGGCCTCAGCCTCAATAGGTTCGTGACAAACTTCCACAAACTTAGCAACGCAGCGTCTCCATCAAGGCAAGCAACTCACCAAGATGCAGATTCAGCAAATGCTTTTCCCTCTCCCACCGGAGCTCAATGCAATGGAGACCATTTCTTCATAAGGAGGGAGGATTGATACAGTTGGATATCAGTGGCCACCCACCTTTTCCGATTGGCTCAAAACAGTTTTTTGGCAATTTTGGAAATTTACTATTTTTAGTAGTTTTTAACTCTAGGGCCATTTTGAGGGCCCAAATGAAGGTTTTTGTAATGTCCCCCACCTCTTAGAGAGGTAATGAGGAGACTCAGCGGCCTGGGCACCCCCACTAGGTCATAGTATCACACTGAAGGGGGGGGGGAAGTCAAGAAGTTAAAAGTTATATTTTTAAGTTGACTTAAGAAAGGAAAAGGAAAGGAGTAAAAGATAACTCAACAAAAGAATAGAAGATTAACCCTGGGAGTTAACCTAACTCAACAGAGAA
>ML782184.1:76361-99942 GCA_009831015.1 Picea engelmannii
TATATATTTATTTTTATTTTTTATTTTTATTTTTTTGAGATAGAGGTTCTCAATGATATCCAAAGGCATGACTGAGCCCCAAAAATAAATCTCCTCGACAATACCTTTCCAACGAGCTATCACACGCCTAAAATGGAGATCGTATGCAAACGTTATGACCCCGGAAAGTTGATGTACTCACTTACCCAAATGGGGCCCACATGAATTTTGGCACTTCGCCTCCTAGGGTTAGGTTTTCAGATGTCTAGGAGTTTTGGCATTCCTATTTATTGTAAAAATTCCTTCAGAGCCTCATTGTAATCATCTTCTTGCGAATGCGAGTAGTCGTCACATCTCTTCTCAGAGATAAGCCTCCACCATTCTAGCGAGTCTTTCACTCTGTATTTTTACAATCTCTGTACATTTATTTTATTAATGGAAATCATGTATTACTATATATATGTGTTTATGGTTGCATCTCTGATACATTTCTGTTATATTATTGAATATATGTGATATCTCTGTGCATTTCTTTTTTATATTTCCGATCTCATTTCGTGCCGAAAATAATCTGGATCAATGGTATCAGAGAAGGCTGCTCTTGATCATTTTTTTCAGTGCATGTCCCCGACGAGGTCCAAGTATAGAAAGTTGGGTCTCAAGCTTGTCTCTCTTGAAGAAAATCTCTCTCGCACACCCAAGAAACCCTCAATGGCTGAAGAAAAAAAAAATGATGGAGCAGATGATCCTATCAATCTGTTGCTTGAGCAAGCTCTCATGCGACAAAGGGATGAAATGATGGATAATTTTGCCCACATCCTTCAATGCCTATCGATAATGGTAGGTGCATCTTCATCAAGCGGCCACTTTGGAGGTAGATCACCTTTCAAGGTACATGTTAATTTTGATATTCCTGTATTTGAAGGACAAATAGATGTAGAAGCCCTAGAAAAATGGTTAACTTTGCTAGAAGGTTATTTCTCTGTTCACAATTTTTTCGACAAAGGAAAGATCACCTTCACACTCCTTAAAGATATCCCTCATGTCAAACATTGGTGGGAAACTTACTGGGAGAAAAGTTCCATAGAGGAGTCTAGAATATACAGGGCCGATCCCACTTGGGATTTTTTTGTGGATGCGGTAAAGGAATAGTATTACCCTGTTGGAACCTATGAGGACTAGTACATGAGATGGACCACACTACGGAAAGAAAGGGGCCAAGCAGTTCCAGAGTTCACAAATACCTTCCATACCTTGCACACTAAGATGGGTATCAAAGACTCCGTGCAACAATTGGTTCTGAAATATCGTGTGTCTTTACACAGATACATCCAGACTGAAATGGATTTTTTGGACATCTCATCACTAGGTGTTGCTTATCGATATGCTGTTAAAATCGAGTAGAAATTTAAGCACCAGAACAAATGGGAGTTTGGGTCTGCAAATCTGCAACAACCAAAGTATGAAAAAGATGACCCTAACAAACATTCTCCCGAAAAACAGTCGAAGACACAGGAAAAGAAGGGTCATGGGAAGGACAAAGAAGGACACCGATGAATGTCGCTCAAAATAGTCATTGGTGGATGAGATCAAAGACAAAGAGCCGAACCCTGATTCAGAATTTGATTCTGAAAATAATGGTAAAGGACAGATCATTGACTCTAACCCCACTGCTATTGTCGTGACCACAAAAATTCAACTAGAAGAACCAATAGATCCTGAAGAGGGGAGCTCATTTTCCATTCACAAATTTGGGTGAATGGTACCCCGTTGCATTTTATTGTTAATAGCGGAATCCAAAAGAACCTCATCACAACAGAGGTCGTCAAATAGTTGGGATTGTTGACAACACCACACCCACAACCATACAACATCGGGTGGCTTCTCCAAGGACAAGATCTCCGTGTCAGCCAACAATATCGATTGTCATACGGCATCCAACCCTTCAAGGATGAGGTATTATGTGATGTTTCCCCACTGGATGTCTGTGATGTTCTCTTGGGCCAACCATATATGTGGAAGCACCATGTTGTTTATGAGTCTCAACCCTGTAGTGTCATTGTTTCTCTGGGGGGTCATCTCTATAGAATACCATAGGTATCTCCAACTATTGTTGCACCAAAAAAGTGCCACAAGGTAGTATCTCATACTGCAAAATTTAACTTCTTTACAATTTGTTCAAAAGGAGAACAAAAGGACACTGCAACGACTGTAGCCTCACCAAAAGCACCTTCTCTCCAATAGAATCAAGTCGACAAGGTTACAGGAAAGTGCAAAGATTCCTTCTACACATCGTCCTCTCATGTAGCCTGGCTTTTTGAATGGCCTCAGCCTCAACAGGTTCGTGACAAACTTCCACAAACTGAGCAGTGTGACGTCTCCAGCAAGGCAAGCAGCTCACCAATATGCAGATTCAGCAAACGCTTTTCCCTCTCCCCCGGGAACTCAACGCAATGGATACCATTGCTTCCTAAGGTGGGAGGATTGATCCAGGTGGATATTGGTGGCCACCTACCTTTTCCAACTGGCTCAAAACAGTTTTCTGGCAATTTTGGCAATTTACTATTTTTAGCAGTTTTTAACTTCCGAGGCCATTTTGAGGGCCCAAATGAAGGTTTTTTTATATAGAGGTTCTCAATGATATTTTTAGGCATGATTTATTACCCAAAATGAATCTCCTTGACAATACCTTTCCAACGAGCTATCACATGCCTAAAACGGAGATTGTATGAAAAAGTTACGAGTAGCCGTCACATCTTTTCTCAGAGATAAACTACCACCACTCTAGCGAATCTTTCACTCTATATTTTTACAGTCTCTGTACATTTATTTCATTAATAGAAATCATGTATTACTGTATATATGTGTTTATGGTTGCATCTCTGATACATTTATGTTATATTATTGAATATCTGTGATATCTCTGTGCATTTCTTTATTATATCTCCAATCTCATTTTGTGCCGAAAATAATTCGGATCAGTGGTATTAGAGCTAGGCTGCTCTTGATCATTTTTTTTTAGTGCATGTCCCCGACGAGGTCTGAGTATAGCAAGTTGGGTCTCTATATTGTCTCTCTTGAATACAATCACTCTCGCACACCCAATAAACCCTCAATGGCGAAAGAAAAGAAAAACATCGGAGCAGACGATCCTATCAATCTTTTGCTTGAGCAAGCTCTCATGCGACAAAGGGATGAAATGATGGAGAATTTTTCCTACAAAATTCAATGCCTGCTGATAAAAACAGGCGCATCTTCATCAAGCGACCACTTTGGAGGCACCTCGCCTTTCAAGGTACAAGTTAATTTTGATATTTCTATATTTGAAGGACATATAGATGCAGAAGCCTTAGAAAAATGCTTAACTTTGCTAGAAGGTTATTTCTCTGTTCACAATTTTTCCGACAAAGAAAAGATCACCTTCACACTCCTTAAAGCTATCCCTCATTTCAAACATTGGTGGGAAACTTACTGAGGGAAAAGTTCCACAGAGGAGTCTGGAATATACGGGGCCGATTCCACTTGGGATTTTTGTGTGGATGCGGTAAAGGAACAATATTACCCTGTTGACAACTATGAGGACTAGTACATGAGATGGACCACACCAAGTTGGGTATCAAAGACTCTGAGCGACATTTGGTTTTGAAATACCGTGGGGCTCTACACAAATACATCTAGACTAAAAGGGATTTTCTGGACATCTCATCACTCGGTGTTGCTTATCGATATGTTGTTAAAATCAAGAAGAAATGTAAGCACCATAACAAACGAGAGTTCGGGTCTGCAAATCCACAAAAACTTAAGTATAACAAAGACGACCCTAACAAACAGTCTCCCAAAAACCAGTCCAAGACATAGGAAAATAAGTGTCACGGGAAGTCAAAGAAGGACACCTGAAAATGGTGCGAGTTCCACAAAATCCCCTAGCACAACACTGATGAATGTTGCTCAAAATAGTCATTGGTGGCCAAGATCAAAGACAAAGAGCCGAACCCTAATTCATAATCTAATTCTGAAAAAAATGGTAAAGGACAGATCATTGGCGCAGACCCCACTGATATTGTCGCGACCACAACAATTCAACTAGAAGAACCAATAGATCCTGAAGAGGGGGAGCACCTTTTCCATTCACAGATGTGGGTGAAGGGGACCCCACTACATTTTATTGTTGATAGCGGAACCCAGAAGAACCTCATCTCAGTAGAGGTCATCAAACAGTTGGGATTTTCGACAACACCACACCCACAACCATACAACATCGGGTGGCTTCGCCAAGGATGAGATCTTTGTGTCAGCCAACATTATCGATTGTCATACGACATCCAACCCTTCAAGGATGAGGTATTATGTGATGTTTCCCCACTGGATGTCTCTAATGTTCTCTTTGGCCAACCATATATGTGGAAGCGCCATGTTGTTTATGAGTCTCAACCCCGTAGTGTTATTGTTTCTCTGGGGGGTCATCTCTACAGAATACCAGAGGTAGTTCCAACTACTGTTCCAAATAAAAAGTGACGCAAGGTAGTATCTCATTCTGTAAAATTATCTTCTTCAAAATCTGTTCAAAAGGAGAACAAAAGGACACTGCAACCACTACAACCTCGCCCCAAGCACCATCTATCAAACAAAAGCAAGTCGACAAGGTTGCATCTAAGCTCAAATATTCCTTCAAGACATCATCCTCTCATGTAGCCTGACTTTTTGAATAGCCTCAGCCTCAACAGGTTCCTGACAAACTTCCACAAGCTGAGAAGCGTGACGTCTCCAGCAAGGCAAACAACTCACCAAGACGCAGATTCAAAAAACGCTTTTCCCTCTCCCCCAGGAACTCAATGCAATTGATACCATTTCTTCCTAAGGAGGGAGGATTGATCTAGGTAGATATAAGTGGCCACCCACATTTTTCGACTAGCTCAAAACAATTTTTTGGCAATTTTGGCAATTTACTATTTTTAGCAGTTTTTAAAGTTCGGGGCCATTTTGAGGGCCCAAATGAAGGTTTTTCGATATCGAGGTTCCCAATGATATTTGATGACATGATTGAGCCCCCAAAATGAATCTACTCGACAATACCTTTCCAACGAGCTATCACACCCCTAAAACTAAGATCGTTTCCAAATCTACGACCCCGGGAAGTTGATGTACTCACTTACCCAAACGGGGCCCACATGAATTTTGGCGCTTCATCTCCTAGGGTTAGGTTTTCGGATGTATATTACTTTTGGCATTCCTGTTTATTGTAAAAATACCTTCAAAGCCTCATTGTAATCATCTTCTTGTGAATGCGAGTAACCGTCACATCTCTTCTCAGAGATAAGCTGCCACCATTCTAGCGAGTCTTTCACTCTGTATTTTTACAGTCTCTGTACATTTTTTTCATGAATAGAAATTGTGTATTACTGTATATATATTTTTATGGTTGCATCTCTGATACATTTTTGTTATATAATTGAATATCTGTGATATCTCTGTGCATTTCTTTATTATATCTCATATCTGATTTCGTGCCAAAAATAATCCGGATCAGTGGTATCAGAGTAGGCTGCTCTTGATCGTTTTTTTGAGTGCATGTCCCTGACGAGGTCTGAGTATATAAATTTGGGTCTCAAGCTTGAATCTCTTGAATACAATCTCTCTCTCACACCCAAGAAACTCTCAATGGCAAAAGAAAAGAAAAATGACGGAGCAAACAATCCTATCAATCTGTTGCTTGAGCAAGCTCTGACGCGACAAAGGGACAAAATGATGGAGAATTTTGCCCACATCCTTCAATGCCTTCCGATAACACCAGGCTCATATTCATCAAGTGGCCACTTTGGAGGCACCTCTCCTTTCAAGGTACAAGTTAATTTTGATATTCCTGTATTTGAAGGACAGATAGATGCAGAAGCCCTAGAAAAATATCACAATTTTTTCGACAAAGAAAATATCACCTTCACACTCCTTAAAGATATCCCTCATGTCAAACATTGGTGGGAAACTTACTGGGAGCAAAGTTCCACAGAGGAGTATAGAATATACGGGGCTGATCCCACTTGGGATTTTTTTTTGGATGCGGTAAAGGAATAGTATTACCCTGTTGGCAACTATGAGGACCAGTACATGAGATCGACCACACTGCGGCAAGAGAGGGGTCAAGCAGTTCCAGAGTTCACCAATACCTTCCATACCTTGCACACCAAGCTAGGTATCAAAGACTCTGAGTGACATTTGGTTCTAAAATACTATGGGGCTCTACACAGACACATCCAGACTGAAATGGATTTTCTAGACATCTCATCACTCGATGCTGCTTATCGATATGTTGTTAAAATCGAGCATAAATTTAAGCACCATAACAAACGAGATTTTGGGTCTGTGAATCCGCAACAACCAAAGTATGGAAAAGATGACCCTAACAAATAGTCTCCCGAAAAGAAGTCCAAGACACAGGAAAATAAGGGTCACGGGAAGACAAAGAAGGACACCGGAAAATGGTACGAGTTCCACAAAATCCCCTGGCACAACACCAGTGAATGTCGTTCATGTAACACCCTATTTCCCCAAATTTTTAATTAATCATAAAATAGGAATTTCCATGCTAATGCATGAGGAAAATATAAATGTATTATTGTTTGAGTTGCCAATAACTAACTGTGGGGGTGAAGCCTTGAAAGTACTAGCCATGATATCACTAGAGGAAGAATGTGAAAACTATAAGAGAGGGTTCATTATGACAAATAACCCCAGATTTCCGTTGATGAGGATGACAACCTCCTTCGAATCCCAAGGAGAGAAACCAGTTAATGAAGAAAGGAACGATGGTTGAAGAAAGGACCGATGGTTGAATTATCAAACACCCCCATGAATGGAAACATGGGTTGTCAGCCCAAAGTACCATAGGGACCTGCAGACTTGAGCTTCCTTCTGATAGAAGGAACAGGATAGGTCGAAAAACCTTCCAAGGTAAGAGGGATGCACACAGGAGAGGAGACACCGGACAAAGGGACTGTAATCTTGCAAGGGGGATACACAGAGCTCTCCAGTGAGTCATGGATTGAAGGCCATGAGCTTTATCCCGAGGAGCATATGAGAAACCTCGCTGAGGCCATAACCGAGAGAGAAATCTTTGAGTTACAGAGAATAGGACCCAAACAAAAGAGGAGGAAGAACCCTCGAGAAGCGTGAGAATTCCCTGGTGATATCATGGCTTGGCATGGTGTTGGCCAAAGTGCTAAGAATGAATTTCTCTATGCCTATGGTCGGGTGGAAGGATGAACACCCATAGTCAATTGGTTGGCGACAACCTGTAATAGATAAGCGATCTCCTGCCCTGTGTAATTTATCTGTAACTATGTATGAATTGGCTATACTATGTATGTTGTAGGAATTGTGCATGACTTCTTAATGGGTATACTGTATTCCTTTTATCACTGCTTGGTTGTATAATTAGGCTAGTAAGAAGTCATATGGTTAGGATATGTTTTATACTCATAAATACTTATGTCCTGTGGTGGCATAATCTCGAGTCATGAACTGTGTGTTTGTCGACTGTGGACACAGTTTCATGTATGCATGCCAACCCTCCTAATTGTTTAGAGCCCCTTGGAGGATAGAGTTTGTTAAGCTGATGAGAGGTAGTGCAGATATGCATAGTTGCTCTGCGATCAAATAGAACCCCAAAACCCCTTGATGAAGGAGCGCAATAGTTGTGCTAAAGACTCTTCTAAGAGTCAAGTCCAAGTGAAAGAGCGCAAAGCTCTCAAGTCCTTCATAGATGACGAAGCTCAGGAAGGATAGCAAGTTTCAAATACCAAGAGAGAGTACCCTTTCGTCTGCTAGATGAACGAACGAGATCCTTTCGAAGGATCTGAGGTCTGTCACGATCGTTAGATTGGAGGAAGGAACATAGGCGTTAATGCCTCGACCCCTTTCATCCTTCGCAAGTAGCGAAGGAATCGAGACCATTGATCATCCCGAAAAGATCCCAATCATTGATTGTGGCTAAAGGTCACAACTGTCCATCGGAGGGACACGTGGCTAATGGTCGACGTTTCGGCACCCGAGAAACCAAAGGGAAAGACCCCTCATTTTCACAAGTCGTGAACTCCTGGTACACGAAACCTCGAATCGGTTTAGTGTGAATAGGTTTCAGTGTTTCGGCACTTAGGAAATCAAAGGGAAAGACCCCTCATTTTTGAAAGTCGCAAACTCCTAGTACATGAAACCCCGAATCGGTTTAGCATGAATAGGTTTTGGCGTTTCGGCACCTGGGAAACCAAAGGGCAAGACCCCTCATTTTCGCAAGTCATGAAATCCAGGTACATGAAACCCCGAATTGGTTTAGCGTGAATAGGTTTCAGTGTTTCGACACCCGGGAAACCAAAGGGCAAGACCCCTTGTCCTCGCAATTCATGGAATCCTGGTACATGAAACCTTGACACGCTCCATGGATGAGCCCTAGGTCACAGGACAGGGTCATGTGGTAGAAAGGAGGAGTCCTGAAAGGATCTAGACTGTCCATCGAAGAAGACACATGGTGAGTGGTCTAAGTTCAGGGAAAGCTCCGAAATCCCGTGGGCCATTGGATTTCGTAGAACAACGAAGGGATTAAGACTGAGTGTCTTTCAACACCCTTAAGCTCAGGAGGGATAATGATCGTCAGATCTAGATCAAAGAGAGTCATTGATCTCATACACGAATTCCCATATCGTAATTCGAGGATTGGAGTGACAAGAGATTTGGAGTCGCTGCATCGTGAACTCCCAGTTCACAAAACTCTGAAAAGATTTGGACCATTGGATCCAAATCATCGAGGATCGTTGGATCTCGTACAAGAACTCCTGCATCGGAGTTTGGGGAATGGAGTGACCAGTGGTTTGGGTCGCTGCATTTCAAACTCCCGGTTACCGAAATCCCAATACGGCCAGGACTGTTGGATCAGGGGGAGATTCACAGCCGTCAATCTCATTGAAGGTAATATTTTGGGTTTCGAGGTTTGAAGAGTTGAAAGACTTGACTCTCTTGCATCGCTGAGTCACAAAATGTGAAAGGCACCTCTTGTCTTGCCTGTGGTCATAATCAATGATCACATGGAAGTGGATAAGGGAAGAGCTAGCCTCCGCTAGGCCCCCGTAGTGGGTTGTCATAGTGGGTGTGTGAAAAATTGGTATTAGAGCATGGTTATGACACTTGGCCTGCATGGGCTCATGCACAAGTCGCAAAAAAGAGATATTGTTATCTGCATTTTCTCTTTAAGGAGAAGGACTGTAGAATGAAACTATAATTTTGGGAATTTCTACAGAATTCCAGCAAAGAAATTATATTGTTCCTTTGTTAAAATGATAACTACTCTTATAGGAGTAGGGATGCACTGATCAATATTACTGATAAGACCTGAGTGTGAATAACAGAGGTGGAATAAATTGTGCTATGAAGTTGCACGAGCCAGAAAAGGCACATGAGGTTTAACCTGGTACATGCAGGGGAGAGAGGACTCATCAAAGTTCTGAAAGCATTGGGATCGTCCATCCCAGAGGACGTGTGGTGAAGATCTAAAGCCATTGAGGTTCTGGACATCGAAGAAATAGGAGTGAAGACCCCGCCAGAATCCTGAAAGGTAGAATGTCGAGACTTAATCTAGGCCATTGATTAAGTCGACGATCTGGACTGTAGATCCGGATGATATCGGGTTTTCAGATTTCGAGGATCGAGGAACCAGAGTCCCTTGCATTAGTAATCCCAAAATCATGAAATGTAAAGCGCCTTTTAGTTTGGATCGTGGTCACCTCCGGTGGTCGCGTGAGGAGAAGGCATGAACTAATATGATGAATACTTAGCTGTGTTCAATTGTACTTGAGTGCATGAGTTTAATGCATTGTGAAGCTTCATAATAGGAAGCCTAATATTAATACCGGTAAGGTATGAATGATATTAAACTTGAAAGTAATGCACATGTATGATGTAAGAGTATAAGTATACTAGAGGCCCAATATGATTGCCCTGATGAGTGAAATGTGAAGAAAGTGTTGCTCTTGTCTAGATTAAATGAATACTATGGAGGCATAGCTGACTCCATTCTGGGGAGTCATGAAAGTTCTATTCCAAATAATAGCCTGAGGGGAATTCATTCCATTTCCTCAGGAAGTACCAATATAATTAGATGAAAGGGACATGAACTGAGTTGTTTTGTTATAGTGTGACGATGGCTACCTACTAAAGCAGGTAGAGTCTCTTGCAATTAAGATGGCTGGATAGGTAAGAATTAAGATCCAAATGAAGAACTCCTTCATGATTTAGGAA
Organism: Picea engelmannii; assembly: GCA_009831015.1. Lineage (NCBI taxonomy): Eukaryota > Viridiplantae > Streptophyta > Pinopsida > Pinales > Pinaceae > Picea > Picea engelmannii. The sequence goes on from ML782184.1 coordinate 86,622, forward strand.
ATCTGGTAAGGATTGGTAGGATCCTTAGAAAGTTATAATTACTTCATTATTAAAAGACTAAACCCTGAGCATATAACTCCTAACGATTGAGAGGACTGATGAAAATATGTAGGGTCAGATTACCTGACCTATAGAATCGACAAAAAGGATAATTTGTTTAAACGAGATTAAGAGGAGTCCTTTTGGACTGTTGCTAATTCCCAAGAGTGACCCTTGTTGGTTGTTCCCATAAAGAGAGGGTAACATACGTATGAGTTATGATTACGAGATTAGTCCTGTAAGTAACTTAAAAGCTCAAAAGAGATAGCGGGGAAATTTTGTATGCCGAACATGCATATAGAATCAAGCTTGTGTTAAAGTTTGAAAACTCTAGAGGTTGAGTGTAGAGTATACCAAGAGGAGTAGTGGTTTTAAGTCTTGAGAGGAAACACTTAGAAAAAGTTTCTAAGTTTTGAAGAGATGAAGCGTTCAAAGGTGAAGCATAGAAAAGTAAAGTTAGAAGAAAGAACAAGTATGGAGGATTGAGCGGGAGAAATCCTTCAGAAAATAATTTTGAAGATTGGATAAGATCAAGAGTCAAGATCCATTTAGAAAGAGCCGAAATGTTTCAAGTTGTTCGATCTCAGAGAAGTAGCGCACTGGTTATTTGCGAGGAGATACCATAATTTCTCAAAACCAAAAGGCTTGGAAGAAGCAATGAGAAATTCATGAAAAGATCATAGTCATTGATCAAGGAGTGATCTGGACCATTGATCATCCAGAGAGAATTTCACAATTTTGGGGATCGGGAGAATGGAGGTGAAAGGTCTTTCGACTTCGCGACATGTGAAATCATGAAATTTCGATACGCGAAACTCCGACGAGATCTGAGCTGTCAAATCATGGAAGAATCAGGACCGTCAGATTGAGAACTCTGAAATTTCACAATTTTGGGGATCGAAGGATTCGAGGTGCTTCATAATAGAAGTCCCGAAGTCATGAAATGAGAAATCGCAACACAATCACAACTGTTGGTTGAAGAGTTGTTTGTGACCGTTGATCTGATCCGAAATTTTGGCATTTCAGGTATCGTGAGTTTGAAGAACGAAGAGTCTATTGACCCATATCACCGATATGCAAAATTGCGATGCACCTTCTTGGGTAAGTGTGTGGTCACAAGGTGTGGTCACGTGGAAGAGACTTGCATTTAAGAGCTTGTACACGTGGGCCAAAATTTGTGAAGACCTGTGGATTGTTTCATATGGGTTACAACAAGGAGTGAAAGACTATTTTAGTTCAGTATTAAGATGATCCTAAGACTAAGAGGTCACACAACCCTTGGAGAGAGAGAGGGGTTTGCACCATATAACTATGACAACTACATGCAAGCTTTGGATTATGAAAATGGCTAAGTACATCGTGGATGTAAGTTAGCAAAAACACAGAACATGTGCGGATGCATAATCTAGAATGCATACCAGAAATGTATGTCTATGTCCCTTAAAGAATTCTTATTAGCAAGTTGAATCTAATTCAAGCTTGAGGCCATCACAGATAGTGAAGGATATGCAACAAGGAAGTTGCATACCGACAAATTTCCCGATGGAGGAACTGTATGACTCTGTCAAAGGAACAAAGTCACAACCCTAATAATTGTTGAAGGTTGGACAATGGGCTGCAAACCCTATCTATATATAAGAATCCTGGATTACATTTTTAAAGTATCATGTAATTAATAAAATACCAACAACAGAATAAGGACCATTCTGATAACCGAATGGAAGTGTGTAGGATGCACATGTTCATGATTCATTATGAACAAAGAGTTGCTATTAAAGAATGTTGCGGTATCCAAAAAGGGGTTAGGGTGAGGCCTAACCAAGGAGGCTCAAGGAAAAGAGCAGGAAGATCCTGACAAGGAGTAGAATTGCAAAAGTAGAGAAAAGATAGTGAGGCCTTAGAAATAATTCAGCTGGACTAAAAAGTCCCAGGCGGTGTAGGAAGAGTTGGAAGAAGGGGAGAGTCCTCAACTCTTTCCTCGCCGAGTATTATGTTTTCCCTTGGATGATAAAGTTGGTACGCCAATAAAAATAAAAAGGTCTTGACACCATAAGTAATAAGGATTGTATTGTTGAAGATACAATCGAAATGTTTTTGTGTTTCACTTATGGAAACATTTGAGGATGTTCATGAATTTGAATTTTATGATACATGCATTTGGATTAATATTACGACTAATGTAATTGTGTCTATGATGATGCATGCAGCGTATAGAAGTGAATTGGAGCTATTGAGGAAGACAATTGCCAATGATGGGAAACCTCAAACAGAGAATGACCAGGAGAAGGCTACGAGTGAAATATTGTTGACAGGGTTGTAAAATTCCCCATAAAGCACTGGTGATGAGGTAAAAATAAGAAAGAGGGTGCTAGCAGCCAAGAAACGATATAAAGATATCCGTGCCTGTGTGGCATAAGGTATGAAGGGATTTGGTAAGAACCCCTTCTGAAATATTTTATTGTCTTAGTGTTATGCATAAACTTGAAAGGCAGTTGTATGCCTTGGATACCCAAGTAAGGTATGACTCGGGACGAAGAACCAGAATGACGGAGGTATGAACCTCTGGTAGTAAACACTATTTGTAACCCTTGGAAGAATTCATGAATTGATATGTCATAAATGCATTGACAATCAAGGATTGCGTAATGACATGTGAAAATTTTGAGTTCATGTGTATTGATTTGGGATCGTGATCGGCCTATAGCAGGTAGTATGCGCCTATTGTAAGAATGAAAGAAAAACGAATAAACCATATGAGGAAAAGGTTGGTTAATTTCCAACACCCCATGGCCAAGAACCGGTCATAAAGTGTGACGAACTTGAAAAACAATGCAAGAATGCATTGGGTATGAATGTGGCCATGGATATTGGCACAATTGTTAAAACCCTTTTGAAATGTCGAATTACGTTTTGAAAAGTTTGGTATGTTGAGATGAGAACTAACAATTTGATTAGCTGAGGAATGATTGCAGGAAGAAAAGGGTCTTGGACATGGCAGTGTGGTAAGTCCATAAGGAAGACCGATTGTCTGCTGAACCAAACTGTAAGGAATGGTATTTCCTTTTGAGAAAGTGAATTCGATTGTTAGTATGCACAATAATGAAATTGTTATGACGATGTTGTAAAGGTGCAATAGAAATGTATATGCATGGACAATCTAATGACTAGTTTGTCTAATTGAAGTTGAAAGTGCAGGAAGCAAAGGGAGCCTTAGATATGGCAGCATTGTAAGCCCATAAGGAAGGCCAATTGCCTGCTGATCTAAACCGTTATGGGATTGAAAGTCCCATAATTATGAATCTGGTTCCTGTGTGGAACAAATATGAAAACAAATTGTGGAAAGGGGAAATATGTAGATGATAGATTTCAATAAAATTCTGAAAGTTATAATTTATAATGATGTCTCACAAATCTTGTGTACCTGTGATACAGGTGAGAAGAAAAGATCTACCCAGAAAGGATAGATGAAGGCTGTCAAAGCTGAAGATAATGAAAAATGGCTACTACTGAACCGTGAAAACCCCGTGATAAGCCATGATCACCTAAAAATTATTGTGTTGAGGTAACACAAGTTGGAGGCACGCCTTAACAGAGAAATTTTGAGGGATGCCTCAACTGTAAGACTTGATAGAGTCTCTAAAATTTTCCTGTGCGAGAAAACCTTGGCGGGGCAAGATGGATTGCCCGAGGGACTGTATAGCAGTGAAGGGGATGCCTGAGCCTGGGCCTAGAGGGTGAGTGACTGCAAGGAAGAGGAGACCTTAATAATTCTTGTAAACTATTGGGATCATGCACATAGTGGGTAGTTTCCTGTGCGGAAAAATCTTCGAAAGGAAGATGAAATCATGATAGCTCTTGTGAACTATTGAATTGGAATCATGCACCCAATGGGTACGTCAAGGAAAGCAATGAGCATGGATAAAAAAACTACCATGTGGATATAGATCCACAAATTGTACATATAAGTATTGTGCTAAGATTATGAAATTTTCCTTTTGAATTTTGAACAACAATAAGATGTTTTCGCACAAAATTGTGATTAATGTGCTTGTTGTCCAAAAATTATTGAAGGCATATGACAAAGACTAAGATCCTGAAGGAGGACCTGACCGAGGATGAAGGTCAAGACTTCTGAAGTGGGTAAATGAGAAAGGCATGATAGGTGTTTTTGAGAAAGAACATCGAGGATGGTGTTTCTTTAAGGGGGAGGGAATTGTAACACCCTGTTTCCCCCAATTTGTAATTAATCATAAAATAGGAATTTCCATGATAATGCATGAGGAAAATGTAAATGTATTATTGTTTGAGTTGCTAATAACTGACTGTGGGGGTGAAGCCTTGAAAACACTGGCCATGATATCACTAGAGGAAGAATGTGAAAACTATAAGAGAGGGTTCATTATGACAAATAACCCCAGATTTCCCTTGATGAGGATGACAACCTCCTTTGGATCCCAAGGAGAGAAATTAGTTAATGAAAAAAGGACTGGTGGTTGAATTATCAACCACCCCCATGAATGGAAACATGGTTTGTCAGCCCAAAGTACCACAGGGACCCACAGAGATGAGATTCCTTCTAACAGAAGGAACAAGATAGGTCAGAAAACCTTCCAAGGTAAGAGGGATACACACGGGAGAGGAGACACCAGACAGAGGGAGCGTAATCTCGCAAGGGGGATGCGCAGATCTATCCAGTGAGTCATGGACTGAAGGCAGTGAGCTTGATGCTGAGGAGCATCTGAGAAACCTCGTCGAGGCCATAACCAAGAGAGAAAGCTCTAAGTTATAGAGAACATGACCCAAACATAAGCGGAAATGGAGGAATAACCATCGAGAAGCGTGAGAATTCCCTAGTGATATCATGGCTTGGCACGGGGGTGGTCAGACCGCTAAGAATGAATGCCTCTGTGCCTATGGTCAGGTGGAAGGAAGAACACCCACAGTTAGTTGGTTGGTGACAACCTGTAATAGATAAGTGATCTCCTACCCTGTGCAATTTATCTGTAACTGTGTATGAATTGGCTATACTGTGTATGTTGTAGGAATTGTGCATGACTTCTTAATAGATATACTGCATTCCTTTTATCACTTCTTGGTTGTATAATTAGGTGAGTAAGAAGTCATATTGTTAGGATATGTTTTATACTCGTAAATACTTGTGTCTTGTGGTGGCATAAACCTGAGTCACGAACTATGTGTTCGTCGACCATGGACACAATTTCATGTATGCATGTCAACCATCCTAATTGTTTAGAGCCCCTTGGATGACGTAGTTTGTTAAGCTCATGAGAGGTAGTGCGGATATGCACAGGCACTCTGTGATCAAATAGAACCCCAAAACCCCTTGATGAAGGATCACAATAGTTGTGTTGAAGACTCTTCTAAGAGTCAAGTCCGGGTGAAAGAGCACAAAGCTCTCAAGTCCTTCATAGCTGACGAAGATCAGGAAGGATAGTGAGTTTCAAATATCGAGAGAGAGTACCCTTTCGTTTGCTACATGAATGGACAAGATCCTTTCATAGGATCTAAGGTCTGTCATGACCATTAGATTTGAGGAAGGAACATAGGTGTTAATGCCTCGACCCCTTTCATCCTTCGCAAGTAGCGAAGGAATCAGGACCATTGATCATCCCGAAAATATCACAAACGTTGATCGTGGCTAAAGGTCACAACCATCCATCGGAGGGGCACATGGTTTCCAATCGGCGTTTCGGCACCCGGGAAACCAAAGGGCAAGACCCCTCATTTTCACAAGTCGTGAACTCCCGGTACACGAAACCCCGAACCAGTTTAGCATGAATAGGCTTCAGCGTTTCGACACCTAGGAAACCAAAGGGAAAGACCCCTCATTTTCGGAATTCAGGAATTCCCGGTACATGAAACCCTGAATCGGTTTAGTGTGAATAGGTTTCGACGTTTTGGCACCTGGGAAACAAAAGGGAAAGACCCCTCATTTTCGTAAGTCGCAAACTCCCGGTACATGAAACCCCGAATCGGTTTAGCATGAATAGGTTTCAGCGTTTCAACACTCGGGAAACCAAAGGGCAAGACCCCTCGTCTTCGCAAGTCATGAAATCCTGGTACACGAAACCCTGATGCGCTCCATGGATGAGCCCTGGGTCATAGGACAGGGTCATGTGGTAGAAAGGAGGAGTCTCGAAAGGATCTGGACCATTCATCAGATAATACGCATGGTGAGCGGTCCGAGTTCAGGGAAAGCTCTGAAATCTTGTGGGCCATTGGATCTTGTAGAACAATGAAAGGATTAATACTGAGTGTCTTTCAATGCCTTTAAGCTCAGGAGGGATAATGACTATTAGATCCAGATCAACAAGAGTCATTGATCTCATACACAAATTCCCATATTGAAATTCGAGGATTGGAGTGACAAGAGATTTGGAGTCGCTACATCGTGAACTCCTGGTTCATGAAAATCCAAAAATATCTGGACCGTTGGATCCAAATCATCGAGGATCGTTGGATCTCGTACAAGAACTCATGCATTAGATTTCGGGGAATGGAGTGACCAATGGTTTGGGTTGCTGCATTTTGAAATCCCGATACGGACAGGATCGTTGGATCAGGGGGAGATTCGCAGCCGTCGATCTCATCAAAGGTAAGATTTTGGGTTTCAGGGATTGAAGAGTCAAAAGACTTGACTCTCTTGCATTCCTAAGTTGAAAAATGTGAAAGGCGCCTCATTGCTTGGCCTGTGGTCATAATCAATGATCACATGGAGGTGGATAAGGAAAGAGCTAGCCTGCACTAGGCCCCCATAGGAATTCGAGGATTCTATCCCTTGAGGAAGAGAGAAAATTTTTATTTGTCGTAGTGGGTGTGTGACAGCTCAAAATAGTCATTGGTGGTCGATATCAAAGACAAAGAGCCAAATCATGATTCAAAATTTGATTCTGAAAATAATTGTAAAGGATAGATCATTGACGCGGACCCCACTGCTATTGTCACAATCGCAAAAATTCAACCAGAAGAACCAACAGAGCCTGAAGAGGGGGAGAGCCTTTCCCATTCACAAATGTGGGTGAAGGGGACCCCACTGCATTTTATTGTTGATAGCGGAAGCCAGAAGAACCTCATCTCAGCATAGGTCATCAAATAGTTGGGATTGTCGACAACACCACACCTGCAGCCATACAATATCGGGTGGCTTCACCAAGGGCAAGATCTCTGTGTTAGCCAACAATTTCGATTGTTATACAACATCCAACCCTTAAAGGATGAGGTATTATGTGATGTTTCCCCACTGGATGTCTGTGATGTTCTCTTGGGCCAACCATATATGTGGAAATGCCATGTTGTTTATGAGTCTCGACCCCGTAGTATCATTGTTTTTCTGGGGGGTCATCTCTACAGAATACTAGAGGTAGTTCCAACTACTGTTCCACCTAAAAAGTGCTGCAAGGCAGTATCTCATACTGCAAAATTTAACTTCTTCACAATCTGTTCAAAAGGAGAACAGAAGGACACTACAACCACTACAGCCTTGCCCCAAGCACATTTTATCAAACAAAAGCAAGTCGACAAGGTTGCAGGAAAGCACAAAGATTCCTTCTGTACATCATCCTCTCACGTAGCCTAACTTTTTGAAAGGCCTCAGCCTCAATAGGTTCGTGACAAACTTCCACAAACTGAGTAGCGCAATGTCTCCAGCAAGGCAAGTAGTTCACCAAGATGCAGATTCAACAAATGCTTTTCCCTCTCCCCCGGGAACTCAATGCAATGGATATCATCACTTCCTAATGAGGGAGGATTGATCTAGGTGGATATCGGTGGCCACCCACCTTTTCCAACTTGCTCAAAACGGTTTTCTAGCAATTTTGGCAATTTACTATTTTTAGCAGTTTTTAACTTCTGGGGCCATTTTAAGGGTCCAAATGAAGGTTTTTCGAGATAAAGGTTTTCAATGATATCCAAAGGCATGATTGATCCCCCAAAATGAATCTCCTCGACAATACCTTTCCAACGAGCGATCACATGCTTAAAACTTAGATCATATGCAAAAGTTACGAACCCGGGAAATTGATGTACTCACTTACCCAAACGGGGCCTACATGAATTTTGGCGCTTCATCTCCTAGGGTTAGGTTTTTGGATGTATAGGAATTTTGGAATTCCTTTTTATTTTAAAAGGACCTTCAAAGCCTCATTGTAATCATATTCTTGTGAATGCGAGTAATCGTCACATCTCTTCTCAGAGATAAGTTGCCACCATTCTAGCTAGTCTTTCACTCTGTATTTTTACAGTCTCTGTACATTTCTTTCATTAATAGAAATCATGTATTACTATATATCTGTTTTTATGGTTGCATATTTGATACATTTCTATTATATTATTCAATATCTGTGATATCTTTGTGCATTTCTTTATTATATCTCTGATCTCATTTCGTGCTGAAAATAATGCGAATCAGTGGTATCAGAGCAGGCTACTCTTGATCTTTTTTTTCAGTACATGTCCTCGACGAGGTTCGAGTATATCAAGTTGGTTATTGAGCTTGTCTCTCTTGAAGATAATCACTCTCACACACCCAAGAAACCCTCAATGGTGAAAGAAAAGAAAAACGACAAAGCAGACGATCCTATCAATCTGTTGCTTGAGCAAGCTCTCATGTGACAAAGGGACGAAATGATTGAGAATTTTTCCCACATCCTTCAACGCCTGTCGATAATAGCAGGTGCATCTTCATCAAGTGGCCACTTTGGAGGCACCTCTCCTTTCAAGGTACAAGTTAATTTTGATATTCCTGTATTTGAAGGACAGATAGATGCAGAATTCATAGAAAAATGGTTAACTTTGCTAGAAGGTTATTTCTCTGTTCACAATTTTTCTGACGAAGAAAAGATCACCTTCGCACTCCTTAAATATATCCCTCATGTCAAACATTGGTGGGAAACTTACTGGGAGCAAAGTTCCGCAGAGGAGTTTGGAATATATGGGACCAATCCCACTTTAGATTTTTTTTTTGGTTGCAGTAAAGGAACAATATTACCCTGTTGGAAACTATGAGGACCAGTACATGAGATGGACCACACTGCGGCAAGAGAGGGGCCAAGCAGTTCCGGATTTCACCAATACCTTCCATACCTTGCGCACCAAGATGGGTATCAAAGACTCCGAGAGACATTTGGTTCTGAAATACCATGGGGATCTACACAGATACATCCAGAGTGAAATGGATTTTTTGGACATCTCATCACTCGGTGTTGCTTATCGATATGCTTTTAAAATCAAGCAGAAATTTAAGCACAAGAACAAATGGGAGTTCGGGTCTACAAATCCGAAACAACCGAAGCATGACAAACATGACCCTAACAAACAGTCTCTCGAAAGCCAGTCCAAGATAGAGGAAAAGAAGGGTCACGGAAAGACAAAGAATGACACCAAAAAATGGTGCGAGTTCCACAAAATCCCTTGGCACAACACCGATGAATGTCTCTCAAAACAGTCATTGGTGGCTGAGATCAAAGACAAATTGTCGAACCATGATTCATAATTTGATTATGAAAATAATGGTAAAGGAAAAATCATTGACGCGGACCCCACTACTATTTTCATGATCGCAACAATTCAACCAGAAGAACCAACAGATCCTGAAGAGGGGGAGCAACTTTTCCATTCACAGATGTGGGTGAAGGGGACCCTGCTGCATTTTATTGTTGATAGTAGAATCCAGAAGAACCTCGTCTCAGCAGAGGTCATCAAACATTTGGGATTGTCGACAACACCACACCCACAACCATACAACATCGGGTGGCTTCACCAAGGATGAGATCTCTGTGTCAGCCAACAATGTCGATTTTCATATAACATCCAACCCTTCAAGGATGAGGTATTATGTGATGTTTCCCCACTGGATTTCTGTGATGTTCTCTTGGGCCAACCATATATGTGGAAGTGCCATGTTGTTAATGAGTCTCAATCTCGTAGTGTCATTATTTCTCTGGGGGTTCATCTCTACAAAATACTAGAGGTAGTTCCAACTATTGTTCCACCTAAAAAGTGCCACAAGGTAGTTTCTCATACTGCAAAATTTAGCTTCTTCACAATATGTTCAAAAGGAGAACAGAAGGACACTGCAACCACTATAGCCTTGCCCCAAGCACCTTCTATCAAATAGAAACAAGTCGACAAGGTTGCAACAAAGAGAAAAGATTCCTTCTACACATCATCCTCTCATGTAGCCCGAATTTTTGAATGGCCTCAACCTCAACAGGTTTGTGACAAACTTCCACAAACTGAGCAACACGACGTCTCCAACAAGGCAAGCAACTCACCAAGATGTAGATTCAGCAAACACTTTTCCCTCTCCCCCGGGAACTCAACACAATGGAGACCATTTATTCCTAAGGAGGGAGGATTGATCCAGGTGGATATCGGTGGCCACCCACCTTTTCCGACTGGCTCAAAACAATTTTCTAGCAATTTTGGAAATTTACTATTTTTAGCAGTTTTTAACTTCCACGGCCATTTTGAGGGCCCAAATGAAGGTTTTTAGAGATCTAGGTTCTCAATGATAACTAAAGGCATGATTGAGCCCCCAAAATTAATCTCCTCGACAATACCTTTTCAACGAGCTATCACTCACCTTAAACGAAGATCGTATGAAAAAGTTACGACTCCGGGAAGTTGATGTACTCACTTACCCAAACGGGACCCACATGAATTTTGGCGCTTCATATCCTAGGGTTAGGTTTTCGAATGTCTAGGAATTTTTTCATTCCTGTTTATTGTAAAAAGGCCTTCAGAGCCTCATTGTAATTATCTTCTTGAAAATGCGAGTAGCCGTCACATCTCTTCTCAGAGATAAGTTGCCACCATTCTAGCGAGTCTTTCACTTTGTATTTTTATAGTCTCTGTACATTTCTTTCATTAATAGAAATCGTGTATTACTGTATATCTGTGTTTATGGTTGCATCTCTGATACATTTCTATTATATTATTGAATATTTGTGATATCTCTGTGCATTTCTTTATTATATCTCCAATCTCATTTCCTGCAGAAAATAATCCGGAACACCAAGCCCATATATTTGATGCAAAGAAGTGTTGCACAACCTTCGGTGTTGAAATACACTTAGGAGAAACTCAAGTTTGCAAAGAAAAATTTGAGCAAACTATAGGTTTGTGACACACACCCTTTACAATTGGAGCATCCACCTATGGTTATTGTGGATTACTTTGATGTAAAAATAATGAACAAAAGGCCATACAACCAACTCAAATTTCGAAGGACAAGTGCATCACCTAACTATGAGTTGAGTACAAACTATGTTGAAACTTTAAATGATGAATCTTTCATTAAATGCATGCACACTACTTGTTGTAAAATTATAGTATTTATAAAATACCCATGAGGTCGATGATTCAAGGTAATAATAAGGTGTCTCTCATGAATGAAAACTAAAGAAGAGAATTTGTGACTAAATTCTTTGGCATCAAATGCCACTATTTCTAGAGAAGGAGAGAAAAATAAGAGATATTTTCTTGCAATGAAGTTTCACACCTTTGATATCTATGAAAATGCATAGTAACATGACTATGGCATAAAATGAATCACTTTCTACCACTATAAGGATAGGTTTAAAAATGGTGACTTCAAGGAAATGAATAATAATGGTGGATTAAAAAAATTCATATCAAATAATACTAGAATAGTGGCTAATGTTATTAATATTATGGACCAAAATTTAGATAAGCCTCCACATGTAACACATCCAATACATCAAGATAGAATTGGGGTGACTATGGTATTATTGCCTTAAAATATGACCCAATATAAACTAATCAAAATGGTTAATTAAGACATGGTAGATTGGGTCTCCCTTTAGTGTTGAAATCCCATTCAGTGTAGTAATGAAAAAATCGATTTCCTGTAGTTGTGATAAAAAAAGAAAAACTTATTTTCAAGGTGTAATCATCGTGTCTCAATCATCAACATAGTTAGAGCCACCAATGATCTAGTTGAAGTAGAACAACTACAGGAAATTCAAACATCCAATAATATCTATATACAAGTTGTCATATTGTGTAATATGCCCACAAATTGAATTCAAAGAAGCATCTTCGCATTACTTGAGCATTGTACATGACAAGATGAAAAAGACAAAGAATTATATACCTGGGATGGTTAAGAAGGAAGAGGCTATTACATCATGAATCTCCAAATTTCTTTGACTGTCATGCTTACACATGGACACAAGGTTGGGGATTTTACCTACTTTATTCTTTCCTCTAGAGATGAGTGCAAACTTCACTATGATTTCATTATACAAATTCCACAAGGAGCTCAAAGATCTAATGGTGGATTGATATGAATATTTGTTGTACAAGAAGGGAACATCAAACCACCTCTTGCATGATGATATATTGTGAACTAAACATTATGAGAAATTCTTGGTTTATAACCAAGATGATATGCAAGCTTTTGAGGTAAGTAACAATAGTACATGATGCTCAAAAATAAAATTACCACCAATTTTGTTATTGCAAATCAGGGATAATTTTAAGGATGGAAATTTATATTGAAATGTAGAAATCTGGGCTAATCTTACTAGTCCTTAATATGCAAAATGTAAAATGTTTGGCGATAGATTTGTAAAAATATTCAAATTTATAAGGATTTTATGTAGTTTATATAACATTTTGGCCATTTTTAAGGTAAAATAATTTTATTTTATGGAATTTGGGAGAATTGTGTTTACAAAAAATATAAATTGACGAATCTTCTTTTCGGAAAAAACATGGAAAATTAGCCCGTTTGCTAAATTTAGCCCCTAAAATCATCTATGTTCCAAATGGATAAATGTGTGAGTGATAAAAAAATGGTTGTTTTTTCATTTGCATCCCTTTTAATAACAATGACTATTTTTGGCATTTTTGAAGTTGATTTCCTCCTAGTGGGACATGCACATGAAGATACAGATGGAACTTGTGGGAGGTTATCAACTCAAATAAAGAGGAAAGACATATTTTCACCACCTACGATGTAGATGATGATTAGGATGCTTAGGTAGTTGTTGAGGATGATGATGTTGCTACAAGTATTGGAGATTTGTATGATCATGATGATCAATTGGATAAAGAACCCACACAATGTAAACACTGTCATCGGTTTGGCCATGATGTTGGATTACTGAGAGGGGGGGTGAATCAGTAATAGAGCAATTTAACCATATAATCCAAGTGTTATATCAATGAAGCATTATTATCCAATAATTGCAGAGTAAATAAGCAATGAACAAATGAACAATCATACACATACACA
>ML782184.1:116712-159489 GCA_009831015.1 Picea engelmannii
AAAGGTAGATCTGTAAGCTTAAACATGACAAGTCATGAAGGGACTTCATCCAGTAAGCCTCCTCTATTTGATGGAACAAATTTTCTCTTTTGGAAGGTTATAATGAGAACATACCTAATGGCCTTAGGTGTTGATGTTTGGGATGTAGTAGAGACTGGATACATAAAGCCTGTTGTGCTAGCTTCCAAGGATGATAAGTTAGAATTTAGCTTTACTGCTAAGGGAATGAATGCTATCTTGAATGGAATTGCAGAAGCCAAGTTTGTAAAGGTGATGCATCTTCAAACTTCCAAAGAAATGTGGGATAAACTTATTAGTAGCTATGAAGGAAATGAGAAATTAAAAGATGCCAAACTTCAAACATTTAAGTTGAAGTTTGAACAACTAAAGATGAATGAAGATGAAATAGTTAGCAAGTATTTTTTAAGAGTTGAAGAACTTGTGAATGCCATGAAGGGTCTTGGTGAGAAGATTGACGAATCAATTTTAGTTCAGAAGATCTTAAGATATTTGCCTGATAAATTTAATCCAAAAGTCTTTGCAATAGAGGAACTAAATGATCTTAAAACTATGTCCATTGATCAACTCCTAGAAACATTGACTGCATATGAAATGAGAATCAACAAAGATAAATCCATTACTAGGGAAGCATCTTTTAAAGCAGACAAGAATACTGATTCAGATTTAGATGATATTGAGGCAAAATTTGTGAGAAGGTTAAAGAAAGGATTAGGAAAATATCAAGGCAAGATTCCCTTCAAATGTTTTAACTATGGTAAGATATTTTACTTTGCAAATAAGTGTCCACACAAGAAGAAGGACCAGAACTCTGAAGGTGAAGAGAAGTACAAATCCAAAAGATTTGATAAAAAGAAAAGTTTATGTCTAAACAATGATGACTCCTCAGAAGACACCGATAGCGACTCTTCCTATGAAGATAAGGTAAATGACTTCATGCTTATGGCCAAAAAGGATTCTGATAATAAAATCACAGGCAGTGATGATAATGATGAAGAAGTTGTGGTTGATTTGGAAAGAGAGTTGATCAATGCTTTGGAAGAGATTGACAGACTTAGACTTAAGAAGAGAAAGAAAAAACAATTGTTGATACAGTTCGAGAAAGATAGTAAACAGCTTGATGAAGACTTTTCCCTACTAAAAGTGGAATTAGAAGAGGCAAAGAAAATCGAGGACATTCTGAAACAACAATTATCAGAAAAGAAGGCAAGATGTAAATCGCTGGAGGAAGAAGTAGTGAAAACTAGGAAAGATTTGGAGAAGTTTCAAGCCTTGTATCATCAAAATCTGTCAAGTATCAAAGCCTCAGAAGGATTAGCCACCATTTTGAATCAACAAAGGAATCCAAATTTTAAAACAGGTTTGGGTTATGAAGAAGGATTAAGTAGTGGTCATCCAAGCAACGAAGACTTCATCAAGTTTGTCAAATCTACAACCAATGATGACAAAAAACCTACAGAAACAAAGGAAGATAATCAACCACCCAGGAGTAGTAAAGAAAAAGGTGCCAAAAATGAATCTGTAGAACAAGGAAATAATACACTCCCTACTCAAGGAAATCATCAACATGGAAGAAATCAATTTTCTCAAAGAAGACAACCATTTTATAGGTACAAAGAATTTTTCTATGGATATTGTTTCTACTATTCTAACTTTGGTCACAAAGCTGTAAATTGTTCCTTAAGACTTAGACATGAGCAATCAAGATTTCCAAGGAATAAATATCTTCCACAACAAAGAATGATACATCCAAGTAACAAACCATCATAGATTGAAAATTGCCAAATTAAGTCTAGAGACGTGCAACTGAGGAGGTCAAGAAATACTAAACAGTCAATGAGTAGACAACACTGCAAAAATAACTTTGACCTATTGAACAAAGATATTGAATGCTATAACTTTCACAACTTTGGCCACAAAGCTGCAAACTGCCATATGAAGAATTACAAAGAAGATCCAAGGATAAAGTTCTTAGATAGAAAGGCCAACACATGGAAAAGGAAAGATAGTGAAAATTGTGGTCTAGCACCTTCAACTCAAAAACAAAACTCCTCCGGGAATATAGACAGTGGATGTACCAAGCACATGAATGGAGACAAGGATAAGCTTCTATCCATAAGTAAAATCAAAACAGGAAATGTGATCCTTGAAAATGATGAACCAGGTAAAATCAAGGATAGAGGGATGGTGAGTTTGAGTAATGACAAAGGAGATGCCCAATACGTTTTGCTTGTGGATGGTCTGAAACATAATTCTCTCAGTACAAGTCAAAAGTGTGACAGAGGCAGTGAAGAGGTGTTCACGTCCAAAGAGTGTAAGGTAAATGTAAACTTAGGACAAGTGGTGAATAAAGGCATAAGGACAATTAATGATGTTGATATTGAATCCTCCCCTGCAAGTAAAGAAGAAGACACAGATATAATAAAAGAATGTTTAGTTAGCATCTATCCCATGGAAGAAGTAGAAGAAGAATCATGTGATAAGATGGAAGATGAAGTTTTGAAGGTTGAGAAGTCAAACACCCAAAGAAAGTTCTTAAACAACTCCATGACTCTGGATAAGCTCTTGGATAGTCCGAGATCACCAAATGACAAATCTAGTATTGGATACAACAAGGAAGAAATAAATACTCCTAAGAAACCTGATACAGGTCCTTCGTCTGTGAAAAAGAAAAGCAGGTATGAGAGTGGTTGTAGCGGTTTTTTCTTGTGATTGAATATGGTCATAAAAGCCTTGGATTGTATGCATCATGGAAGAAAAATGAAATTGCAGTGATATAGATCAATGAGAATCAATGGGGAGATCCAAGGGTTGTTTAAAAAGTACGAGATACAATTATGCAGTGTTTCAGTAGGACAACAACATCTTCAACAACAACATTTTGTTTTTCAAAATGATATACATGACATCCTGTAGTGATAGCAAGAGGAAAGACCTTGTCAGGGAAAGCTAACCTTTTAGAAACAAAGGAGGAAAACAGTCAGAAGCAGAGAGAGAACAGTGACAGGGGGAGTCATCTAGTTATGAGAAGAAAAGGTTGATGAAGGAGTCCTAGCAAGAGAGGTGAGCAATATTGAGTATTCTACAGAGGATACAACGGAAGCTGAAGATGAACAGGTCCAAGAATCAGAAGGAGAAGACTCTGTTTTAGATACAAATATTCTGCAGACCTAAAATAATAGATTCCATCCTGTCAGGGGAAGTTTGTGTTGGTTTAATATCTGATACCTCCTAAAAATACTGCAACAGCTCAGGGGGAGCATGTTTTCTTTGACATTGATGTCAAAGGGGGAGAAAAGAGTTTGGGTGCCTTTGTTGTCATCAATGCCAAAGGGGGAGATTGTTGGCATGTTTTACAGGTAGCGTATTCTTGTCATTTATGGAAAGTACAACAACGATGATGGATTAAGTACAGGAAGAATGTGTCAGGCAGGCACCAGAAGTATTTTGGGAAGATGCAGCAGACCAAGCTCGATAAGATCAGAAGAGATAGTGTAGAGTATGTGTGTTTGTCATTCATGACAAACATCATGACCAACAACACAGGGATAATGGCATGGCAATGGCAAGTTCAACAAGTGATCATTGGATCCCATTTAGAAGTGTAAACTCCAAGAGTCGAGGAAGAAACTCATGGCAGAAAATCATGAAATGCGAAACCCCGACTTAATCTTCATTTTGGAGTTTTGGATACTGAGAGTTGGAAGTGTCAAAGACACTCACAACAGAAATGCCGAAATCGCAAAATGCGAAACGCCAACTTAATTTGAGTTGTTGATCAAAGGGAGATCGTGGACCATTGACCTGACTCCATTTTGGAGTTTCGGATACCGGGAGTTGGAAGTGTCAAAGACACTCACAACAGAAATGTCAAAATCGGGAAATGCAAAATGCCAACTTAATCTGAGTCATTGATCAAAGGGAGATCATGGACCATTGATCTGACTCCATTTCATAGTTTTGGATACTGGGAGTTGGAAGCGTCAAAGACACTCACAATAGAAATGATGAAATCATGAAATGCAAAACCACGACTTAATCAGAGTCATTGTTCAAAGGGAGATTGTGGAATGTTGATCTGACTCCATTTCGGAGTTTCAGATATTGGGAGTTGGAGGTGTCAAAGATTCCATTTTGGAGTTTCGCAGACTGGGAAATCAAAGATCAAAGGAACTTTAACCTTTGAAGTAGAAAACCCCAAAATCCTGAAAGGAAAAAGATCAGAGCATGTCAAAGACTCCATTTCGGAGTTTCACAGACTGGGAAATCAAAGATCAAAGGAACTTTAACCTTTGAAGCAACGAACCCTGAAATCTCGAAACAGACACATCAACAAATCACATCAGCAAACCACGTCAGCTAAGGACACATGGCACAATCAGGAAATGACAAGTGTCAAGCTAATTCAACATTTTAGGAACATGTAAGTCACGAATTAGAGTGACACATGGAAACTATTCGACACATGTCAATCAACGTGTGATGCCAACATGTTTACATCACATCAACACTTTCTATTTCGGGGTTTTACATAGCAAGCATAAACTCCACCATCATGAAGTCTCGAACTCTGAAATGTCGAAAGGGACTATTGTGAGTCTCGAAAACTTGAAAGGAAAAACTCTGAAATCCCGTCAACCGTCCATCTCAACGGGTTATGTGAACCATCTGATCACTTAGGAGATTTTGTGATCATGGTTTTTATAATGTTGGAGTCACGATGACTCGAAGGGAAAAATGTTGAAATTTCGAAATGCAGAAATGTGAAAACACATTTTGGTGTGGGCTCTGGTCATAGCCAGTGGTCACATCTGTGGAAGATGGAGGAAGGAGCTATTGCAAACAAGCTCCATTTCAGAGTTTCAAGGATCACAACATGGAGCGTCAAGAAACTTCACCACAGGAATGCCGAAGTGTCGGAATGCTGAAATGCGAAATTGTGAAAGCACTTTATGGTTAAGCGCTTGGTCACCATCGATGGTCACATTGTCAAAGAGATGTAGAGAAGAGCTTGAAGAGGCAAGCTCCATTTCAGAGTTTGGGACATGGAGAGTCGAGATGACTCTTCACAGAACCCCCCAAACCTGAAATGTGAAATGCATGTTCATAATTGGCCCCTGGTCATAACCTTTGGTCACATCGATGAAGGCTCAAGGGAGGAGCTAGCATGAAGCTAATATCCATTTTGGAGATCGCGACTTGGAGAGTTGAGAAGCCTCACAACAAGAATTGTCAAAATGTGAGTCGTGAAAGCGCCCTCTAAACAGGGGTGTGGTCACCGCCTGAGGCCACATGTGAAGGGAAAGGTGAAAGGTGCCAAAGGCATAAGGCTCAATAGGTTCACAATGTAACTCCCAGAAACCACTGATTGTTTCTGCAAAGAAAAATCAAAGAGGCCTCAATGTTACTGCCAGAGGAGCTGAAGAGTCTCAAGGAATCTTCCAGTGGAATGAAGACTTTTCATAGAGGCAATTGACAGATGGAAGAGTGTTCAAGATTGTAACTGCAATAAAGAGGATGAGCTCAACTATGATAGAGAAGGTGAAGAGTCTCGACTTCTAGATAGGATAAGGAATCTCAGCATAACAACCAGTGATGATGGACGCATGGGTTTAACCGCCAAAGAAGATGAAGAGTTGTAATTATGATCAGGCAGAGCACTCGACATGGGCAGAGCATGCAGAAGCACTGCACAAATAGCATGCACAAGGTGCACAAAGACTATAAGAATGTAGAAGAAAGAATAGATGGTTGCTACTGTTGAGAGTGATTCTGGCGTGTAGAAGGAGGTAGTGTGCAGCAGCTGAAATACACAGAAGAGGAATGGTGCATTGAATGGAAATGTCCCACAGAGAATCAAAGGTAGAAGAACAAAAATCACAAGGAATGTGTGTAGGAAGACAGTGAGATAGACAGAGCAGGGAAGTGTAGCAGAACAATGATGAGACTGGTAAGTTATTAATGAACATTATATCACTGTAATAAGTTTCAGTAGCAAAGATTTATATTTCAGGGTGGTAGGGAGGTGCTAGGGTGGACTGTTGTCCTCATAGGTTCAAGTGGGTGCTTGAACACAGGGAGTTGTAGCTTCCATCTGGTTGCAGCCAGAGAAACCAGGGTGGCAGGGTGGTGCAAGGGAGAACATTGGTTCTCTGATATACAGGTCGGTGCCTGTGTAACTAGAAGTTGGTGCTTCCATCCAGTTGGTGCTGGAACTCTTAGTAAGTTGGTGCTTCCATCCAGTTGGTGCTGGAACTCTTAGGGAGTTGGTGCTTCCTTCTAGTGGGTGATAGAGAAACCAGAGAGTTGGTGCTTCCTTCTAGTGGGTGCTATAGAAACCAGGGAGTTAGTGCTTCCTTCTAGTGGGTGCTAGAGAAACCAGGGAGTCGATGCTTCCTTCTAGTGGGTGCTAGAGAAACTAGGGAGTTGGTGCTTCCTTCTAGTGGGTGATAGAGAAACCATGGAGTTGGTGCTTCCTTCTAGTAGGTGCTAGAGAAAACAGAGATTTGGTGCTCTTAGCAAGTTGCAGCTTGCAAAACAGAGGTTGTAGCCTCACAATGAGTTGGAGCTCATAAGTATGATAATGTACAGAATGTAAAGATTACTTATCATATAAAGAAGAAGAGGTTTTTACCCTTTATGGGTTTCCTCAGGAAATATCTGTCTCTATGTATCTCATATGTGTGAATGATGTTGAATGTTCTATTGCTTACTTCTCTGCATTATTGTGATTGTCATTGAGTGCATTGTAAAGAGTTTAAAATAATCATAATTGTTTAAGCACGGTAACAATTGATTCACCCCCTCCTCTCAGTTGTCCAACAATATTTATGTAAGAACTCCCAACTCAAACAAAAGGTACTATTGGAATTGCACACCTCTCCAGTAGGAGGGCACTTGGGATTTTTGAAAACTTACCATAGAGTCAAGAAGGATGTTTTTTTGGATGGCCTTAAAACTAATGTTCAAAGGTTTGTGGCAGAATGTTTGGTTTTCCAACAAAATAAGGTGGAAGCAATTAAGATGCTAGGTCTTTTACAAACATTATTCATCCCAAGTCAGCGTTGGGAGGAGGTTTCCATGGACTTCATCACAGGGTTACCAAAGTCTGAAGGAAAGAGTGTCATCATGGTGATTGTTGATAGACAGACCAAGTATGCACACTTTTGTGCAGTCTCTCATCCCTTCAAAGCTAGTACAGTTTCCATTGCATTCATGGAGACAGTTCAAAAGCTACATGGCGGCCCAAAGATTATTGTAAGTGACAGAGATCTCATCTTCACCAGACATTTTTGGACATAATTATTTACTTGTTTGGGTACTCAATTGGCTCATAGCTCATCCTATCATCCTCAATCTGATGGACAAACTGAGATAGTGAAAAAATGTCTAGAAGGCTACCTTCGTTTCTTTGTCTTTGATAAACAAACACAATGGTTCAAATGGTTACCCTTGGCAGAATGGTGGTATAACACTTCCTTTTATACTGCAACAAAAATGACACCATTTATGGCACTTTATGGATACCACCGTCCTTCCATCACTTCTTCTCTAAAAGAAAAATCTAAGGGTCAAGTAGTGGAAGATCACATTGAGAATCAACAACAAGTTCTCCATATCTTAAAGGACAACTTGACCATGACACATAATCACATGAAACAACAAGCAGATCGACATCGTAGTTAAAGAAGTTTTGAAGTAAGGGATTGGTTGTTTTTAAGATTACAACCATACAAACAGATGTCCCTCAAGCAAGACAAGAAGGATAATAAATTATCACCAAAGTACTATGGACCTTATAAGGTGTTGCAAAAGATTGGTACTATGGCATACAAATTGGAGTTGCCTACATCTACACAAGTACACCTAGTTTTCCATGTTTCATTCTTAAAGAAGGTTATAGGCGACAAGATCTCAGTCCAAACTATATTGAAAGAACTTGACGAGGAAGGAAAAATCATATTGGAGCCTGAATCCATCACTGACACAAGAATTCACCAGCTGAGGAATATATCCATTTCAGAGTATCTCATTAAATGGAGGAAACTACTGGCTAAAGATTCCACTTGGGAAGATGATTCTTTTATATAAAAGCATCTAGAGTTACTCAAGCGTTGCAGACAACACTTGTCTCAAGGGGAGGGGCATGTTAATCCCTAATATTGGCTCATTACCCCTTAATTGGGGCATATTATATTAGTAATGTTATTTTATTTATGCCGACTTTAGGCCATTAGTTGTAATTATACCTCCTAGTCTCCTATATATACCAAGGAGACATTTTCATTTTGAATCATCTTGTACTTGAACATTTAAGTGGGCTAAAAGGAGGTTGCCCCCTCGAAGAGGCTTATTATCTGAAATTATCATTTTTTCAAGGCGTTGAGTACTTTTTTTGAGGTTTTTCTATGCTATATTGATATTTGGTTCTTAACATAGAGGCCCGTGTGTCGGTAAATCAGGTTGTAATCTTGTGGTGTGATTTCCTATTGATGGAATATCTCAGAGCCTTGTGAAGGATGTTGTGAGAAAACATGAAACAACTAAGAGTTCCCAAAGTTGCTAGATGCGTGATTCCTGACCAACCTAATGCACTAGTGGCCCTAATAAAAGAATGATACAACTCGAGGGACTATGATAAGTGAAGGGGGTAGATTCCTTGGGTAGTGAAGGTTGTGGGGAAAATAGAGAGTTGGAGGTTTGGAACTGCTATGAGACTAGAACCTAGGTTTGGGGCTGCTTTGTGTGGAGAGTGGATAGATAGTGGGACGAATATCCTTGTGGAATCATAGCCTCAGCTTGGGGGTGGCTTGTTGATGAGAGAAAATGGTTAGCAGTTCCTATGGCTGGGAGGTTTATCCTTCATTTGCAACCATTTGGTTAATCTTTAACATATAAGTGTTTATGTTATGTTCTTATGTTAAATTCTATTGTGTAAATAATTTATATGAATGTTGTGTATTTTTTATTTCTTGAAAAATTGCATTCATGTTTAATATACGTTGTTAGATGAATTTAGAACTATAGTATTAGTAAAATGGTAAAATATGTGTGTGATTTGTGGCTAGTAAGCTACAAGAATTTGTTTAGTAGTAAATGATCCGTCAGGATTTTTCAATGACTTATGGTTGAGTTTTAATTTTGCATGCGTTAATTAACCATTTGAGAAAAATTAGTGAAGAATGAGGAAAGAAGAGGAATTATGACAACCATATACACATATGCAGATCTGAAATGAAAGAATAAATAGCAAACCATAACACGCAGATTGATAACGGAGTTCGACACAACTTTGCCTACGTCTCCGAGCCTTTTCTCTGTGGGGGAGGCTTCTTTATTTCTACTCAAAAGCTCAAACGTACATCGCTTCAATGCCAAATAGCTACAAGACTAATCTGGTCATGTTCTTCCAGATCTCTAGAACCATGCAAAGAAAACGGCACGCAAAACGGACGTCTGGAGCTCCCAGAAATGATCCGACAGCGTCTCCTCCTCAAAATGGCTTTGGCTTGGCTTCTCTTCAACATAATTCTGCTCTGAATGCCCTCAAAAGCTGTCCCCTAGCCTCAAACAGGCCTGGGCTATATAGCTGGGAAGTTGGTTTCTCATCTCCAACTTCCTCCAAGAAATTAGGCTCCAAAACTACCCAATAACTCCCAAAAACCATTAAAAAAGCTTAATTACAATTAAAAAATCAAAAGTTGGTTATAAACCCACTTTATAACTATAATATAGTTGAAATTGGGCATAAGCCCCCTTCTGCCCAGTGCAAGCCCCCTTGACAGGGTCATATGGGTTCATATGGCCAAGCGCTTAGCCCAAAGGGCTAAGCGCTGGCCCCTCTCCTCCTTTATGCGCACATACCATGCAATATATTTCATAATGTGGGTTTCATAACATAAAAATTAATTTAGTGTATTGGAAAGAGACCATTTCTTAAGGTGTTGGGCTTGGTGGTGGTCATGGGTTCAAATCCCATGGACCCCAAAAACAATTTTTTTGAAACATGCCACTTCAACTGATGACTGGGTGCCACGTGGTTGCCCATGACTGGGCCACGTGGCATCTCCCCATTTGATGGATTAATGCCACTTGTTAGTTTTTGACTGGTCTAGTTGCTTGCCACATGTTTGCATTGTCAGCGAACCTGCCCAATCACCATCAGCCAGAGAGTGCCACGTCATCTCCTGCACAATCAACATGCTGATGTCATCAACATTGACTTTTTGACCAATTGACCTTTGACTTTTTACCTGTTTGGGCTTCCGATCAGAACGCGATAACTTTCGCATACGGAGCCCGTTTCACAAAGTAAATATACCACCGGAATCAGGAAGATGAGATGGACGCAATGACGTTGGTTTCATTGGATTCTGAGCACTTTCATTTTTGAGCATTTTTCAAGCCCTGTCAGGCTTCTAGATCCGATTTCGGATCAGTAAATATTAATAATTTAATGAGTTTCCACATGTAATGTTTCTCAGCTAGGATGGGGGACGTTACATTATTAGAATCATTATCTAATAAAAGGTTATTGTTCTCGATCGTGGCATATGTGAATGCATATGGTTGTGTGACAATGAAGTGACATTGTCTATGGTTAAACAAGCATATCAAAATTTTAACATGGTTTCAGAGTTGGTTTCCTTCGTAAAGTCTAACCACTAGAAGGAAGATCCTTATCTCCCCCTATTGTCAATATCATTGAGAACTTAATGAACTTACCAAGAAGGTCTCCTAAGTAGGGTGCATATTTTCCCCGGATCAAATATGTAATTTTCTGAAGTTGAGAAATTATGGTTTTCTCATAAAACCTTAGGTCAAGGCATCTAGCATTTAAAGGTTGAGTTGAAGTTGATTCTTGGGGAAAGAAGGTCTCCTTGGAAAAGCAGGATTCATTGAAGAAGAAATTGAAGATCCATAGGGAGATGTTGCAATTCTAGTTGCAACACCCGTTGCAGTGCCAGTTGCAACACCAATTGTAGTACTAGTTGTAGTTCCTCAGGACCAGTGAAGTTTCTGTGAAATGTTGGGCCCATTTTTTGTTTTTTTCTAGTGCTCCTTACCCTAGTGCATCTCCAACTACCTTTATATTGCAAGTTGGAGTACTTTTAAGTTTTAGGATTCGTCGTTTTTTGTCGTTGTTTGCCACTCCTACTAGAGGTATGTACTTGCATATGTTTAAATTGTATCACTATCTTGAGGGTGTTTGTAGGAGAAAGGGATATTTTGTCCAAACAAAAATCGTATATCCAGAGGGATCTCAGATACAACACATTCATAGGAACACCACACTCTAGGTTTTATTGTTTTGATATTCCTCTAGCCATTATGGCATTATTGTGATCTTATGAAAATCTAGGTTGCATTTTGATCTATTAAAGTTATGATTATTTCTAGTCAAAGTTAAAGTTATAAGTTGACCTTAGTCAAAGTATTAGATTGATTGAGGTTGAGATTTTAGAGTTTAATTGCATAGTATTCTCTAACTTAGATTTCTATCAAGAAAGCATATTGGCTTAGCACATGGGATATGTTGGAGATAATACTTGTCATCTTGAGTGAAGGAGACTTGGAAGAAAAGAAACAACACTCATTCTTGAAGATAAGACTCCAGGTCCTAGGTTTGATTGATTAAATTGATAAGTCTCCAATTTGCACATATCAAGTTTGATAAATAATACATTACAAGTAAACACTATAGTTGTGACAACAATATTTGAAAGGTTCTATTACTGCTAGATACAATGAATACTTGGTAGAATGTGAGTACTATTGATATAAATTCTTATTGTACTTATTTGCAAGATGAACTAACATATCCTCTAGGAGATAATTCTTGTTTTTCTTCCATGTAGGTCGCCTTGGTAAAGTTATGTTGATTACCATGAAATTGTCTTTTATTCTTGTTGCCACAAATATATTCTTGTGAAAATCCTATTATATTGGAAATACATTTTCTCTTAATTCTCTTGTCTCGGGCAGGTTACCATAGAGGAATGATTGGTCACAACACTGGAAGAGTGTTGTTCCTATTTCTTATTATTGCATTTTTATTTTGGCTGTTGTTCCGGGAAAGTCACAAGTGATAGGTCAGAGAGGGAGCTACTGCGACGATTGTTCTCGTTATTGAGTATTATTCTTGTCTATTGTTTTCCATTGTTGTTGGTCTTGTTCTAGGCAGGTCATAGGTGATAACTCTGAGGGGAGTTATAGTGAAAATTGCATGAGGAAACATATTAGATTGTCTCTAGTTGGAGACATGGAGAAAACTATCTAGATACAAAGTTGTATATATGACTGTATAAATCCTTGTACCGAAGAAAAAGAGGACAAAGTTAAAACCTTCTGGAAAGAAGGGTACTTTTGCGAGATACATAGTATCTCATATGGAGATTGATTGTAAGAAGAAGAAGGCTCAAAATATGTCCAGGCATATCCCTCTAGTTCATTTGATCACTCTTTAGATCATCAAGAAGAGTTAGTAGAGCCAAAAGGGCCTACCTAGAATCATTGCGGTAACCAGGAAGAGACCAACATGGTCTCGTGACACTTTGCAGGATGAAAATCTATATGGAATTGATGAGCCATATCATGAGAAGGATCCAATGACTCCACTAGTTGTGAGGAAGATGACCACACCAAGTACCAACTCAGAAAGATCTATATTTCATAGGTATTCAACCATCACGATATAGTAGGGAGGGGCATCCTCCCATGGACCATTCATAGGAGATTAGACTTCAAAGGAGATCATCACATAGAGAGGAAGAAGATGTCTCCAGAGATTTTATAGACTCAGAGGGAGTCAAGCTTCAGAGGGAGCATGGAGACTCAGAGTGAGCCTAATATCAAAGAGAGTCAATGGATTAGGGACTTTCATTTAGAAAACATTGCTCCTCGGATTTAGATGGAAGAGAGAGATGTCTTCCAGGACCGAAAGACAAATTCCATGGGTTGAGGAGGCTATATCGTATCTTCAAAGATTTCTAGGAGATGTGAGAACTCTTGGGTGGATTCCCTTGTTTCAGTAGACTTTGCTAAATCGACAGAGGAGAAAGCCAGTCAAAAGGATTGGGATATGGATATTTTCCTTGGTTCCAAGACCAGAAGGGAAGTCAGTGGTGACTTCCAAGTTGATTTATAAGATCAAGAATGTTGCAGATAACAGTATAGAGATGTACAAAGCCTAATTTGTGTCCATAGGATTCTTCCATCAAGAGGGAGAATATTATGACGAGACACTTAATCTAGTAGCCAGAAGAGGTGTACATAGAGAAGCCACAACATACATGAGAAGGAGTCTCATGTCTGCAGATTGAAGAAATATTTGTACAGGATTAAGCAGGAACCCAAGGCAGGATATGCCATACAATTATTTTGATGAGCCTGGGATTGTTTGTCCTTTGATATTGGATGACTTGTTTCTAATAGGGAATGAGAAACTCATCATTGGGTGTAAGAGAAATATTGCATTAGAGTTCGAGATGAAATACTTGGGTATGACACATTATTTCTTGTGTCTAGAGGTGTGAAATAAACCAGATGATATTTTCATGTGCCAAGAAAAATATGCGGTATCTATCCTGAAGAGATTTGAAATGTTTCCCGCACCAATGGTGACGAATCTTAAGTTATTGAGTGATACATATTCAGAGACAGTCGATGCCACCATGTATAGAGAGATGATTGGTTCGTTGATGTATTTGATGAACAATAGACCATATATATGCTTTGTGGTGAACAATTTGAGTTAGTATATGGTTGAACCAAGATGTTTTCACTTGGTTGCAGAAAAACATGTGTTGAGGTACCTGAAAGGTAGAATTGACTATGGAATCTGATATGTTTTATATTGTGAGATAATCCTACAAGACTATACTGATTCATATTGGAAAAATAATTTTGCAGAACCAAAGAGTACATTTGGATGTTGCTTCAGTTTGGGATCAACTATGTTCTCATGGTTTAGTAGGAAGAAGACTAATGTGGAACTCAATATGACCGAGGTAGAGTATATAGCAATGTGTTGAACTAGAAGTGAAGCAGTGTGGCTTTGAAAGATACTTACAAGATTGTTTGATCTTGAGTTAGAGGCGACTTGTATCTAGTGTGACAACCAAAGTTGTGTGAAAATGTAAGAGATCTCAGTGTTCCATGACAAGTCCAAGCATATCGAGATCATGTACCATTATATCAGAGATATGGTGCTAAAGGGAGCATTGAAGCTACAATATGTCGCTACAGATGAGTAGATAGAAAATGTATTGACCAAGCCTATGTCAAGGGTGAAATTTGAGTACTTCAGGGACAAGCTTGGTGTGATCCAGAAGGACGTCCCTCGTAAAAAGGAATTTGAGTCACATATGTGATTCTTGGGGTAGTAGCTTGCAGAATATGAAAACAACATGTTGTCATTTACAGAAACGTTATTGACCGTGGCACTAGTCAGCATGACTTGCACCAAGTTAGCAGATGCCGAGCCTTTAGGGTTGGTGAGTTTCCCAAATTTTCAAGTTGGAAGTGTTTCCTAGCCTTGGGCTAGATGGGTAGTGTGTGTGCACTACATCGCCTAACCATCGTGGTTAGATGCTCAATCATTGTGGGATGGAGACCTGGTGTGCCAACCAAAAGGGCTAGCTTTAGGCTAGTTTCCTATTTCTACATAAGTGGTCATTGATCCAGAATCCATGTTAGTGAGATGGATGACCTTATGTACATGAGTGGTCATTGATCCATACTCTTTGTTAGTGACCTAGATGACCCTATGTACATGAGTGATCATTTATCCAAACTCCATGTGAGTGAGTTGGATGATTCTATGTGAGAACTAGATGCCAGATTTTGTGTGATATGGCGATTTACAGTTTCCCAGACTCCATTTGGATTGGGTAGTAGCGTAGTTCAATGCAAACTAGCTCAACTACATATTCCAAATTCTGTGTGAGATGGATAGTTCCCTACTTTTGTATCTTCTATATTCCTAGTTTTGTGTGAGCTAGATGAAATCCATGTAATGACATAAGGTCCAAGAGGATGATGAGGATATTCCCACTAGAGAGATGTTACATGTGTTGATGAGGCCCCAGATGCATGAATGTGAGATGACCATCATATAGTATATGTGTGTGACTATGACAGAGCCTGTGTGGCTATGATGGTGATTCTTGTGACATGACTTGTTTGATCATGAGATGGTCTGTGTGGCCATGTTATTTGATACATGATTTGTTTGATCATGAGATAGCCTGTGTGGCTATGGTGATGCTACTTGTAGACTGGTCTACAGACCATGTAATTCTTGTACATTCCATGTGAGATGTATGGATGTGTTTGAGACCATTGTATGAAAAACATATTAGTTAATACCTCCCTAGCTAAGAGGGAGTGTTGATTTTTTGGTAGTTGTGGGAGGTATTGACCTCCAAGTGTAACCTTTGTACTTAAAATAGAATATTCCAAGAGTAAGAGAACCATTAAATAGATGTTTGAAAACCCTAGAAGAGAAGTCGATCCAAGGAGAATACTAATAAATAATTAGAAGGCCCCAGAAAGAGAAGTTGGCCCCACCTGGAAAAGTCATCTGATAGACTAGTATAAATAAAGGTAGGCATTATATTATTTGACACTCACGCACTTAGCTAGTGTGCACGTCTAAGGAGTTGTAGCTGCAACAAAAGGAGGAACAAGTATGGAGAGAGTAGTGCAACAGTTGTCGTGGAGTATTCTTAGTCTTTTTGGCATCTCTCTTGTGCACTTCTTCTTGGTAAAGGTACACTTCCATTAGTAGAGGTACGTTCTCTTGTTATTGTGTTGTTTCTACAATAGTGGTGTTTCTGGTTAAGGTTTATCTGTTGGTTCTAGTGTGAACTTGTCATAATCATTCTATTTAAGAAAAGGTTATTATGCTCAGGGGAGGCATATGTGAATTCTTATGGTTGGGTGAAAATCATGTGACATTGTCTATGGTTAAATGAGCATATCAAAATTTTAACAACCAATTCACTTCTCATTAGGGTTTTCTCTCTTCAGTTTTGGGTTCACTTTAGTGAACACCTACATTTTGTCTAGCATATTTGTTACACAATGAGTTTTCTAGACTTGGTTTCGACGTCCATTTTTGGTGGTTTTTCAGGCAAATCTTCATCAACACTCACTAGATTTCAAACCATGAGTTATAGGTTGAAGACTTATCAGCCTTTGCACTAGTCCTTGTTGTTGAACTAATACATTTGTATGGACTTAAGATTAAAGGGGGGTTTGTTATAAATAATCTTAAGTCCCAACTAGACTTTAACAATTATTTATTTATGATATGGTTGTTGTGTCATTACATTGAGTTGTATTATTAATGTTCCATTGATATACATATGAATTGACTTGGCTTGGTTCCTTTTCTTCCTATCTTCTTGATTTATCATTTCTTGGTTTTTTTTTGTTCTCTATTTCTATCAGGGGAATGTAATATCCATACTATAATCCTTAGTTTAATTAATGCATAATGTAGATATGAATATGGTTATGGCCAAGCGATGTGATATGCTAAATGTATTTTCTTAATTTTAATAAATTTAATGTGGTACTAGTTGTTGGGAATATGGACAGATATGGAGTTTGATTAACCGACAGAAGGGGGATTAACTGACAGGAAGGGGAATTCCTAGGGAGTGTTGAAGAGGGTCCAAGGGGGGGATGGTTTATGGGTATTAAGCCAAACCCATATTTATGAACTTTATTATCATTTGGAAAAACCTTCTTTTTTAGTTTGAGTGCATGAGATCCCAATCATTGAATACATGTCAGAGGGTGGGTGTGAGAGTCACATCCCATAGTTATTTGAAGCATGGGGCTGAAGTTCAATCAACATTGGGAAAAATAAGTAGTCAATTGTCTTGGGAAAATAGAGGAAATGTGTATGGGGAAAATAGGTAGATTTTCACATTCAATATGGGCATGAACAACTAGAGATAGACCAAGAAGGCCAGGTGAATTCTAAAGCATGCTAGAACTGTTTTGGAGTGTTTTGGAGTTGGAAATTGAAGATCTAGGTTGTCGGACCTAAAGAGTGAGATCATGTGTGAGTTTCACTATAAAAACAAGTGTTTTTTATTGTTTTCCTAGTATTTTTCCTGGCAGTGAGTTTATTTTTAGTTCCTAGCAGAGTGATTCCTAGTTACCTATGCCAGAGAGACCCTGATAAATGAATGGGATGCCTGATGGACTGAGAGTAGTGAAGTGGTACATTCCTTGGGTTGTGCAAGTCAAGAGGGAGAGATATGGAGGAAAGTTGGGATAATTGTAGGAGAATACTAGCAAGTTGTGGGTTATTCAGTTGCGAGCAGACTATGAGAGACACCCTTCTTTTGTGGATTCCTAGCCCTAGCTTAGGGGTGTCTTACTATTGAGATTTGTAACAAAAACTCCATGGTTGGGTGGAATTTCCTTCGCAAGAAGTTGGTTGCACAATCTTTCTTTTAAAGATAAGTGTTTATCTACTATTTGAGTTTTCTTATGAGCCTTATGGCTGTGAAGATTACTCTCTGAATGAGAAAGACTTTAGGTGATATTGTAAATGATTTATTAACCACATTCATGTTCATTTAGGATTTTGTAGATGCATTTAATTATGGGTATCATAATCTAGTTAATTATGTGTATAAATTGTGGCTCGTAAGCTATAGGAAAATGAATTAGCAGATTTTTATTTGTATTTTTATGTGTTTTCCACATATTAATGTTCCTTAGTTAAGATGGTGAATGTTACACAAACCCAATCCCAACTTTAGTAATTTAAAACACATTTTAATGCTGGTCACAAACCTTTATACACTAAAATGTATTCAAATAAACCTAGGCTAGTGCATGTAAAACTTTCCAACTCAAAATTTTAAAATAACATGAGACCCATATCAAGTAACAACTAGTGGAGTTCAAAACCAATATTTTCCTTAGTGAAGTGAAATAATTTTGAAAATTGATATACCAAACAACAAGCAAACATTACAAGAACTCAAACCCAGGTCTCAACTCATAGTTTAACCAGATGGGTTTAACTTAAACAATTATGAATGATAAATGGAAATTGAAATAATGCATGGAGTGAAGAAAAAAATCTCATAGAGTATCTATTTTCAATAGCGGAAACCCTCAAACCATTTGTTCATTAAGAGCGGAAAAGCAGGGAAAAGAGAAACCTACTCAAAACCAATCAGGAACAGAGCCATTAGTAAACTATTATATATAAAAATGCATGAAAATGATGCTCAAGAAGTTGATATTTGCATACGTGGGCTTGAGCGCTTTTATACTAGTGCTTTATGGGTGAAAATTATTGTTGCAACCATCAGGAACATAATTTCCACACCAGGCTTCGATCTTTGCCTCTCCACAACTAACAATAAATTGAAATGACCAAATCCCAAGGCCAAATGGAGGGTGGTATAAGAGGGATGGTGGGATTAATTACCATGTCCTTGCAAATTAATTGCATGGCCAACCCATCAAGTCGAGTTCCCAACATAACGCGCAAGTGCATGCCACATAATACTTCAAACAATTCGCATGAGCCATAACATATACACAATATGCCATACTAACCAATCACAAGTTGAAACCAAATGCCACGTAAGCACATACCACATGCTATATCTACTTTTTACTCATAATCATCGCTACTTTTCACTTCATAATAATGTTTAATCATACGAATAGGCTAGGATTTATTCGATTACATTTTCAACCATACACCATATATACCATGTATACAATATGCCAATATGACATATTATATAACAACCAAATTTTTTACCAATAAAACTATATTCACCACTTCATATGTCAAACCTAACTCAATCCTTTTGCCCACAAACTTAAAATATATGTCATTTCATAACATAATGTTGTTGCCATATAGAACCAATACATCTTGTAAAGTGAATAAATTGACATGATACACCATAACTTTAAAGTGAGGTCTTGTATATGAGAAGCCCATATATAAAGAATCATGCCTCCACCCATTACAACTCATCCTTATTTGCAAGTAAATCATGTGTAAAGTTCATATGTTTCTAATAAAAAAGAGAATGATTCCAACCTTTTTATATGTGCAATCAAGAATAGTGCAGATCAGGTAGTTTTCATGTTTCATAAGTGCTATGTCAACAAGTTGAAGAATGACGAGAAGAAACCATCATTGCTAAGCATTAAACTGAAGTGCATCAACCCATGTCAAGAATTATGTGATAAAATTTTGAACCTTCATCGTAATGATGCAGATATGTATGTATGTGGAGGGAAATGCTTGAAAATAACATTTATTTGTTTTTTATTAGGGATCCCACCTATTAATATTATATCATAGTATAAGTAAATAGACATTGCAATAATTCATAGGCTTTTCTAATAGGTGATGAGATTTCGAGTCAAAAGGGTCCACTATTGTGCATATGTTGATGACCAGGATGGAGATTAGACAAACAACATGGATTCAAGGATTAGTAGGGAGACTTGTCAACAATATTATGTCAATTAGACTAGGATCAATGAGGGGGTGTCTATTTGGTATTTGATGACCAAGAAGTGTCGACTGGCCAAGCATCGTCGATTACCAAAAGTGGAGTTGAATCATTTCATAACTGAAGGGACACACGAGAAGATCAATTGTCACAAACAATTGTTGGAGATGACCCATATGAAGGAAATTGTTGGAGATGACCCATATGAAGGCGAGATACACGTTAAAGAGAAGTTTAGAAAGTACTAAGGATACCTAAATTCCTTAGAAGCACTGAAAAAATTAAGCACCAAAAAATTTACACCTGATAATTATTAATGCTTTGATCTAGAAATTTCAGTAAGAGTTCTTTGGATGTAAAAAAAAGTTTAGAATTATATCTCCCAAGACTATAAAATTTGATTCTTTTCTTACAAATATGGGATTTGAAAAAACATTATAAGACGTTATTCTATTGGTTCTCTTACATATATAATAATAATAATAATAATAATAATCTATTTTTGAGGTCACGGCCAAGCCACACCAAATTGGTGTATGAGACCCCCTTGTTTGTGGGACAAGGGAACCCCTCCACCCAATGATTTGACTGGAAAAGTATACAGATGTATACAAACCCTACCCCCCTCTCTATTTGAACTTGAGACCTCTTAAGAGGAAACACATGTTCTTAACCATTAGGCCCACTTAGGCTGTATAGAAAAGATCATAAAAAAATAGACATTGCTAATAAAAAAAGAACTAAACACGTGCAATGAACATAAATCTAGGCACATATGTCTAGCCACTAGCTGAAACATATGACTGTACATAAAGCCAAGCACATATGACTGTACAGATAACAGTAAATTTCTACATCTATTTTATAATTAGAGTTTCCACTCAAAAACCTAGAATTGTAGAAATGTAATTGAAGGACTAGCCATTGACTTGCTTCACCTATTCTATAAGTAAATCATGCACAACCTCCTTTCCTTGAAGATCCTTGCTCATAAAATCAGTTTCATAAGCCCCAACTCCAACGACTTTGTACAGTCTGGGATGACCTTCATCGATCAGTTCAGGAGCGAAATCAATCAACACATCCTCTTGTGGACTCAAAAACATGACGATCAACATGAGATTCTGATTTGTATTCACTCTGATTTGTATTCAAGCATCTGAAGACCAGGCCTCACAGGGCACTGTTTTTGTTTCTCTTCAAGAGAAATTTCAAAGAAGTCCTGTGAAACCCATTTCACACTCTCTAACAATGATAATGGTATGCCATGATTTATTATCTCAAAAAAATTTGAAAACCCATGAAATCAGAAGTCCAAAAGATCACAAAGTTGGTTGGATAATTGACACAAAAATGAAAAAGAAAAGCAAAAACTGGGATTGCAATCAAACCTGAAAGAAACCCCA
This sequence comes from Picea engelmannii, assembly GCA_009831015.1. Taxonomy (NCBI): domain Eukaryota; kingdom Viridiplantae; phylum Streptophyta; class Pinopsida; order Pinales; family Pinaceae; genus Picea; species Picea engelmannii. The sequence continues at coordinate 137,654 of ML782184.1, forward strand.
TTCCTGGGATGCTTGGGCTAATTGTCTGATAGTCTTGGAGCTTTGATCGATGTCTTCCATGCATGCTATATCAATGACAGGAAGAGACTGATGGACTTGAAGAGGACGAAATGGCCTCCGAATGGAAGGAAGGATGTACAGTGTGTTAGAATTGTCAATGCAGAAAACACAATTCATAATGATAATTAACAATCACACATATAAGGAACACAGGGATTTCACATGGTTCACCCAAACATTGGGCTACGTCCACCAAGCATAAGCATCCATTGTCTTATTATTCAGATCATGGAGATTACATCAGCTCACTCACACTTAGTCATTTTTCCTCTATGGGCTTACATGAATTTATACATTCATACAAGAAACTAATTAATAAATTAAATCCCTATCCATATTCTAAATTGGTCTATTTGGTTGTAATCAATGTAGAATAATAGGATCCAAATCTGTTCTTGGTAATTAGTTGTCACCAAATCCCAACAATCTCCACCTTGACAACAATTAACCCGATACCTTGCTTCTTCCTTTTGTTAATCACCTTTTCTACAAGCCAAGAGAAGCCAAGCACCACTTAAGCTTCTCTAATAAAATTGGTTTCATGATCTCGCCTGTGTAACTTGCACGAGTTTGGATTTGTTGAGGGGTCACTCCACCTCCAACATGTCTTCCACAATTGTGTTGTGAAACATATTTAGTGATAGATCTCCTCTTATCCAAAACACTTGTAAAATATACATTAAAATTATCACAGGCCATCTTAGTGTAACCATTATAGGTGACATTTGTGCTTCTCATACACTAAAGCACCCATTTCACTGCAACACTTGAATCTGTCATGTTTCTGACAACATCATTAGCATGTGAAACATCTCATCTTAACCATTTCATCACATACAACAGACCTCCTCCTGAACTTACAGGAGACATAACCTTTTCTTCTTTATAGACAGGCCCTATGTTTGAAGAAAAATTATAATGGAAAGCAAGAAGGATAAAATTGGTTTTACAATGTTCATACTGAACTCCAACCATAGCTTACCATTACCATCTCTATGTACTTCTATGCCCTTAATTTGTTTTGTTGCTCCTTGATCCCTCATTTGAATTGTCCTCTCCACCTGAGTCATTTTCTTACTGATTTTATCCATGCTTCGGCTTGCATCGAGCATATCATCAACAAAGAACATCAAGACTGTGAATGTACTATAAACCGTATAGTCATTCCTACCCTTTGAAAAATTATCACTCACTATGAAGGATTCAAAGCTCTTGTATATTTGCTTGGGTACCAATAGGCCATACAATGGATTTTCTAGCATGCAAACAAATTTACCATTGCGATATTGAATCAACCCTTTTGGTTGTTCCATACATACTATATCTCTGTCAATGATGACCTTGTGAGAAGTAGGATCCCACACACAACATCCCTTTATACCATCATTATAACTTGCAGAGATATAAAACAAGCAAGAATTTAGAAACAAAGATTTTAAGTCTGGAAATGATTTACTGCTTACCAGTACCTCGAATTCTTTCTTGCTCTTATGACCTTGATGCTTCTACCATAAACAATAATATACATCTGTCACTGCATATGCCACTTTAATACTCCATTCCATCTTATAAAGGTTATCAACCTTTGTTTCCTTCATCACTACTAAATTCCCTTTCGAAAATGTGAGAGCTCCACCTTGACTTGTATACCTATATCCACAATAATCCAACACTCCCAATGAAATCAAATTTGATTTAAGCTCAGGTACATATCTAACATCTTTTAATTCCCTAACAATACCATCGAACATCCTGATTCTAATACTGCCAACCCCAACAATTTTACAGGGAATACCATTTCCCATGAACACTACACCCTCATCAATAGATTGGTAAGAAATGAACCAATTTCTATGTGAGCACATGTGGTGGGAGGCACCTGAATCTAACTTCCATTATTTTTTATATTGTAAATTACTAGAACTAGATAAAACATGATCAATTATACCTGAATTTTTTACAGCCAAATTTTCTTCCTTTGAGTTTTCCTCAGATTCCTTTCTCTTCCAACAATCTTTCTTGAGATGTCCTGTTTTGCCATAGTGCCAACATTTTTCTTTACCCTTTATGTGTCTTGACTTAGATGGGAAGGAACTTCTCTCATTATTCTCTGTGGTTCGACCTCTAATTAGCATCGCCTCTGAAGTTGAGGTTTCTTTACTATATTTTCTCCTCATCTCCTCAACCAACAAAGCTCCCACAACATAGTCATAATCTAAAACATCTGTTGAGATAAATCTAATGGAGGTAACTAGATTATCCCAAGACTCGAGCAACAAACATAATAGTGTAATAGCCTTATCCTCATCTTCAAATTTAACTTCCATACTAGTTAATTGAACTATAAGGGTATTGAAGGTATTTAAATGGTCATCAACTTTTGTACCTTCTTTCATCTGCAAACTGTACAACTGTCTCTTCAAGTAGATTCTACTTGTCAAGGACTTCGTCATATATAGACTTTCCAACTTGCTCCATAAGCCTGATGTTTTATCATCTCCTACGATATTAAACATAACCTCATCTGCTAGACATAAATGAATGGTACTAAGAGATTTCACATCCAGATCCTCCCATTCCCATTCTGTCATGGCTGTCGGTTTCTTTGACTTGCCTGTCAATGTTTTTTGCAACCCTTGTTGCACCAGTAAATCCCTCATCTTGAGATTCTAGAGCTCAAAGTTTTTTTTACCGATAAAATTTTCAACTTCAAACTTCGAACTCTGCATCTTAGCCATTAGCACAAAAAATCTCCCAATACCCACTGTTTATAAAAATCCTTTTAAATATAAAGAAAATTATAAATAAAATTAAATGTGGATCCTTAATAAAAAAGTTAAGTAATAACCCAAAATGTTTAAAATAATAAAAAATTATATTTCATAGAACCTTTTATATCCATTTCATACCTAATCATCCACTTGAGATCCACCTCTCATAAAAGGTATTCCTTTAAAATATTATATTAAATTCCAAATATAATAATCCTTTTTAAAACATCCACCATCCTCCACATGAATTGACTTTCACCTTTTAAAAAAGGAATTCAATTTTTAAAACCCAAAAAACTCGGTACCTTAAGTATTTAACAAAATAAACTATACGAATATTTTGAAAAGAGGATCAATGCTCCCACAACGCTCCCTCCAAAAAAAACTCAAGCATCCACCATGTCGGCGCTCCTTGGATTACTGAAAGGGAGAATTAATTCGCGACCCGACAAAAATGGTCGCTCTTGTGCAATGGCGAACCCTGACGAGATAATAAAAAATAGGTATCTCGTGTGCAATAGAGAGAACCTGTGACCAGTCAAAGAGCTTACCAACAACCGTCGCTCCCTCCGACAGAGATCACCCACGGCCATTTAAATTAAAAAATTTGTTCTCGGCTCATGAAACGAGTTTCTTCAGTGATAGATCTCGCCCACGGACACAACTCACATGCATGACTAGATCTAATACAACTTGTTAGAATTGTTAATACGGAAAACACAATTCACAATGATAATTAACAATCACACATATAAGGAAAACAGGGATTTCAGGTGGTTCACCTAAACGTTGGGCTACATCCACCAAGCCTAGGCATTGGTTGTCTTATTATTCAGATCATGGATATTACATCAGCTCACTCATACTCAGTCATTTTACCTCTACAGGCTTACATAAATTTATATATTCATACAAGAAATTGATTAATAAATGCAATCCCTATCCATATTCTAACTTGGTCTACTTGGTTGTAACCAACACAGAATAATAGGATCCGGATCTATTCTTGATAATTAATTGTCACCAACTCCCAACACCGTGCAAGGACTTCCTCCACTTGCTTTTCATTTAATGTCTGCACGAGATCAATTGGTCTCTGAAGTCTTTCAAATTGATTGAAAAGAGCGTCCATGGTCGCTGATGAAGAATCTATATTCGTAACAGGAAGTAGAATTGGAGTTCATCAGAAATCCTTGAGACATAATTATATAAATATTTGCGAACATTGGATAGTGTAGAGACATATGCACAGGAATAGGTCTCTGCAAATACGAGTTATTGATTATCTACCTTGTCACATTGTCAGGAACACAGTGATTTGGCTCGGTTTAACTGTGGTGGATAAATACAAGGAAGTTTATAGGCATTGAAGTTGCCCATATATTAAAGTGACATCTTTTTCTCTAAAAATCTTTGCATACTTACAAATATATCTGTGTCACTGCAATGTTTCCAACTCAATCCATGGCGGTTTGGAATATGTTCATATAAGATTTTATTTGTCCTAATTAATAGTTATTAATATGAAAATGCTTAGTATTTAGACAAGTTGTATTAGCAATAATAAAGAGATAAATACATTATATGAAGTAAGTTTTTTTTTAATGGATTGGGATATGAATTTTTTTTTTTTTTTCTCCTTAGGGAGATGCTGTATCGCGCTGGTTTTTTTTATGACATGAAAATGTCTATTTATTTGGATTTTTTTGGGGATTGATACTATATGAAAATGTACATTTATTTGGCTTCTTCTTGAAGGGGTAAGTAGTATAGTAATGTATCTCATGCCCATCAATGAATCATGGGAATATGGCTTCAATTAAGTAAAGAACTTAAGATCTAAGTATAATAGACGGAACAATGGAGGACGACGAACCAGGGTTTTTTGAATCTAGTTTTTGGATGGATTTCTTCAGCATGATCCTGTGGTCCTTTTCCTGGTGTTAGCAAGGTTTTTTAATGGCGTCGGAGTGTTATCACTTTTTTACCCGTTACCGTTAGCTTTATAGTATACTAACTTTTCTTTGTTACTGTTTTTCATCTTTCTGAGAACTGGCAGAGTAGTCTTCGTTCTAGTTTAGGGGGAGTTTTTGGTGGGTGGTTCATTTATTTCCCTGCCATTTACATTAATTACCCTTCTTGGAAATTGTAAATCCCTCTCCATCTGGGGTTTTTAACTTAATACTATTTATAAAGTTAGTTTTTGGCTCACACGTGGCTAGTCGACTTTATTTTTCTGTCTCCTTGTTATTTATCCTATCTTCCTTGGTCTCCAGGATGGTTTGGGTCCCTTGATCTTTGGGTTTAAGTTGTAGTGGACCCCAGGTGGCCCAACCATGGTGCTTCATCGGCTTGCAAACCTTAGCGATGACGTGAGCAAGTTAATGGATGACTCAGATGAGATTTTATGGCAGGAGGCGGGTCTTACAAAAAACTTTGTTTCCTCATAGGTGCAACCTTTTGGAATTTCATCTATTTCAAAGTTTTCTGCATTAGAGGGTTGTCAACTGAGCAGAGTTTCTAGAGTATCACATTTTGTTCCAGTTGTTATACCTGGCTTGGAGGATACAAACCCGGAGGAGCCTAACGTTTGTTCAGAGTACTTTACACAATCTGCGAAGCGTGGTGATATCCTTTCTAGTTCGTGTGGGGAGATTTCAAAATCTCCTGCACCACAGAAGAGCCACAGTCAGTGGTCTTCAAACAAGGTGGTTAAGAAAATGGTGCTTGGGTTGGATGTGGGCTTGGAGGACACTTGCAAGTTGGCTTTATGCAGACTGGTGGGGAGATTCGCCTATGGAAACATGTGTAAAGAGAAGCTCCTAGCTTGGATGAAAAGGGTTTGGGTGCCTATTTTAGGTTATAACCTTGAGATTATTTATATCACTAAAGGTTGTTTGGGGTTCATTTGTATATCTCCGGAGGATGCTGAACTTATTCTAAAGAGTAGATGGGTGAATAGAGGAAATAGCTTGATGCTAAAGAAGTGGTGGGTGGCTTTCGACCCTGTGACTGAATATTTTTACTTTCGACACTTATGGATACTTCTAGCTGGCCTCCCCCTTTATCTTTGGAATGAAGGGGCTCTAAAGGCCATTGTTGATGGTCTAGGAAGATTCATTTTGTTAGACAAAGCAACTCTCAATGCAGCCACTAGGAAAGTGGGCAGAATTTTGGTCGAGATGGACACTATCCATGGCCTACCAAAAACTCTAGAGATCAAATGGAGGGGTAGACGTTTCTTACAACATCTAGATTATTTGGGTATCCCCTTTCATTGCAGCCTTTGTCACATCATAGGCCACTTGAGGAGGAACTGTAAAGGCTTGGAGGATGTAATTCCCCAAGGCCGAACCCCTGTTGAATTGTAACTTCTGTCTATAGGTTGGTGAGCTGAGTGGTTATAAATTGAGAAGCTTATGTGTTTATTAAGTTGGTGAGCTAGATGCCAAGGCCGGGAGCCTGATTTTTGTATATGTAATCATGTAGACTATTAATAAAATACAAACATCTATGCGTGTAGACCGACCACGAAGAAAGAGTGATGGGGGAATAAGCTTCCACAGATTGGGTAAGGGAAAGGGGGTTGAAAGGTTGGAAGAGGGGCTAAGCTTAGGGGCTTGAGTCCTTGGGAATAATAATTTATTATTATTCCAAAAGCTATGTGAAATGTATGTTTTTATCCTAAGTCCTAGGAGGGGCAATGCATGAAACTCCAACATGTGTAGAAAGGGAATGCATGCAGCTCTAGGAAGACAAGTGTCGACCTAGGCGCATGCAGTTAAAGTGGTTTATTTGAGCCGTATTGGGGGGTTCATTCTCCATTTTTGGTCTGTGCTACCAGTTTCTGGATGGGCTGTCTGAAACCTGTCTGTCTCTGCTTGGAACCTCTGTTGTTTTTACCCTCATGCAACTCTGAGAACCAAAATCTGTGAACTTTTCTATGTCTTCTGTGGAACCTGACATCGGGGAAATGGCCTAAGGGTGTTGTATCGAGCGTCTGGCCATTGCCATTTTCGGACCTATGGCCATCTTCTCTTGTGACTATCATCCCTGTGTGAATGAGTGTTGAACTGTGGTTGTTGTACTCACTTGGATGGAGCTTAGTCGAGGAGCGTGTTGAAGAACCAGGTTGTCAGGCCTATGAGAAGCTCACTCCAAGTGAGAGTGTCTGCGGGGAAGTGGTTTTCTCTCAGAGAGAGTCCAACACCAGCTACAGATCTCTGAGAATTCTTGATCCTGCCTATTCTCGAGACCCAGAGAGGGAGGTGTAGCACCGGTGGAGTGTGCTTGTGAAGGTTTATACTCCCAGGTGGAATAGGCATGTGGGGAATGAGAGTCCATGAGTAGTGGGCATAAGAAGGCTCCTGGAGAGAATCCTTCCAGTTACTCTGTGTAGTTTCTGGTAACTTCAACCTAGTCTAGGATTCCCTTGCCCTCGTTGGAGCTTGGTACCATCTCAGGGGTGACCCACTGCTGAGAGTGATCTAAGGCTGGGAGGTTCGTGGAAGGTTTGCACGTGGTTGGTGGAGCTACTATAGTTTCAAAGATAAGTATATGCATGTGTTTAATCAATTAAAATGCATGTCTGTGTTGCTTGCAGTATTATCATGTATTCCGTTTCAATGATATTACGGTTAAATCCCATTAATTTTGTATGTTAGCAGCAAGTATATGTTTACTCTGTTAAGTCTTTTAACTTCATTTAAATGCATACGATTTAAGTGTTATTCTGTGTAGTAGCGTCTACCCGACAAGTGGGTTGATGGTCGGGGATGTTACGATCTGGTATTAGAGCCCAAGGTTTCAACGCTGAGCCTGGATGGGCTGGATAAGTGGTCTTTGGACCAAGGTTTCGAGTGGAAATGGTGTTCGGAGGAACCAATTTCGAACCTTAGATTTTTTTTGAGTGTCAAGGGGTTACTCGGCTGTGTTACGAAGCTCAGGAGGAGCTGCGGTAGAATAAAACCAAATCCGTCATGCTATTTGACCATAGAAAGAGAGCGCTTGACACTTGGGGTGTTGGAGCCATAGGATCTGTTCAGGAGGAGAGGAAAAAAAAAAACCCTTACGATCGTTAGATCTGGAGAAGGTGCCGTAAAGATATTTGGGAAGCATTTTGGGAGTTCGACTGTCGGGAGAAGCGGGGTACGCTGAGGCACAAACCTATGAAACCTAAAACCTCGAGAAGATCTACACCATAGATCTGGGAAAAATAACTTGACCGTTGGATCAAGCAGAAGAGAAGATGGTAATTTCGGGAGTTCGACTGTCGGGAGAAGTGGGATGTACTGACGCACAAACTTCCGAAGCTCGAAATCATGAAATCCCGAAGAGTTGAAGTAGTGGGTCGGGCTGACGTCACTTGGATGGATCTGGACACATGGGATGTGTGCCACGTGGCAGTGGGCCCCGAATGAAAAGTAGACACAGTGGGGCCAGAGTGCGTCACTTGAGGTACGTGGACCTTCTTAAGTACACCACATGTCACCACCGTGGTTGGTGAAAACTGTACTGTGGGCCCGGGGGATAGAAAGGTTGGAAGTTCGAAAGTCAGAAGTTGGAGAGGGAAGCAAGAGTGGAAGCCTACAGGACCGAAACCCTGAAAACTGAAACCTCGAAGTCCTGATTAGAGAACCTTAAGACCTAGCACTTGGTCACGACCATGGTCGCATGGGTTGGGGTCACAGAGAAAGGGGCTAGTGCTCGAAAACTTAGTAGAGCAGAGCTCCGAAAGAAGAAATCTATGGGGACTCTTGATTGAACGAGAATCACAGAAAATGAAAACTAAACGTTTTATTGAGTCAGATTTGTTTATTAATGTTGTGGGATTTGTTAAGGATTAATGACCTGACAAATTCCAGTTTCCTACACATTGTGTTTGCAGAAGTTTAGCGAGTCCCAGCACCAATTAGAGTTGAAACTAAGTGAAAATAAATGGAGGAGACATTGAATGCTTCTAGTTCAGAGAATGAAGCTAAAGGGATGGATGTTCATTTGGGAGTTGAAGGGTCGAACTCCAATGGGCATGGAGAAAAGATAGACAAGGAAGGGTATATGATGAAAATCATTGAAAAATTGCAGAAAGATGCCCAAACTCACCGAATCGATAAAAAAAATATCAGGAAAGCTCAGGATAAACAAGGCGAATTCAACTTAAAGTTGATGAAGATTCTGGAGAGAATAGAAAGGAAATTGGACAAGGAGAGTGACTCAAGAAAAACAGAGAGTCGTAGGACCCCTGAGAGGAAAATAATATCAAGGAGTGTTAGTAGGCATCGTCTTCTCTCCCCGAAGCATGCCAGTAGGGAGGCACATAGTAGTTCAAGCCCATCTCCTACCAAAAAACACAAGAGATCCGGAGTGGATGAAATGAAGGGCGAAATGAAAAAGATTAAGCCTCCAATGTTTGATGGAGAACATAAGAAGGAGGAAGATGCCGAAACATGGTTTCTTGGCATGAGGAAATATTTCCAACTGCAGAATTATTCCTCTCATGTAGAAGAAAGAATTTCAATGTATCAACTGAAGGGAAATGAATCCATGTGGTGGGATCATCTTGTGCAGGTGTAGCACATTAGAGAGAAAGATATCACTTGGAAAGAATTCAAGAGGTATTTCGAGAAGAAACACTTGACTAAAAGATACTACGATAGAAAGATGAAAGAGTTCTTTGAACTCAAACTGGGAAGCATGACCACTGATGAGTATGAACGTAGGTTTTTGGAATTTCTGAAGTATGTTTTGTTCATCAAAGATGAGGCTGTCAAGATTCATAGGTATCTAAGTGGATTGCCACTGCCCATTGGTGACAAGATCCAGTATGATCACCCTAAGACTATGGAAGAAATGATAAGAAGAGCGAAATGCTTATATGAGCAACAAAGAGGAAATCCCACTTTTTGGAAGGCTTGGGATGACCAAATGAAGTTCAAGAAAGAACATAGGTAGAAGGGAAACAAACCTCCCTTTTTAAAAAAAAATTCTCAAGGACATCCATCGTTTAGAGAGCCGAGAATGGATGATGTAGGGGAAAAAAGGCCAAGATAGACGCCCATTTAGTGTTGGGGCTGTTAGGGAAACCATAAGTAAAGAGATTGTCCCCACAAAAATGGAAAAGTTAGAGTTGTCCATAATGTTCAGCAAGATGAAATAGTGGAGGACATGGATATAGTAGAATGCCAAGAATCTATGCAACCCTGGACAATAAGCAAGTTGGATTTCAGTTGCACATGATTGAAGTAGAAGGTATGATCAACAACCATGCCTTTACTATTTTAATTGATATAGGGGCTAGACATAGTTATATAGATCCTAGAGTGGTGGAAAGTTTTCATTTATCAAGAAGCAAACATGAGAAATCTTGGTTAGTGCACCTGGCTATAGGAACTAGGAGAAAAATCACTGAGTTAGTTAAGTCTTTCCCTGTGGACATGAATGGACTGAGCACAAAGGTTGAATTGAATATTCTGCCTTTAGGGTCTTATGACTGTCTAATTGGGGTGGACTGATTGGACCAACACCATGCCATCCTAGACTGTCGTAACAAGGCATTCACTTCCCTGGATGAGGAAGGGAATCAGAAAACAGTCCAAGGAATTCCCAGAGTTGTTGCGATCAGAGAAATCTTAGCAATGCAACTGAAGAAGTGCTACAGAGAAGGATGTCAATTATTTACAGCTCGTGTGGAGGAAACACTTAAGGATAAGGTGTCAAAGATTGGAGATCGTGCGGTACTAAAGGAGTTTGAATATGTATTTTAGGAGGTACCAGGACTACCTCCGAAGAGAGATATTGATTTCTCTGTAAACTTGATGCCTGGAGCAACTCCAGTGTCAAAATCTCCTTACATAATGAGTATGACAGAGATAAAAGAGTTGCAATTGCAGCTTGAAGAGCTTCTAAAGAAGGGGTACATACGCCCAAGTGTGTCACCTTGGGGTGCACCAGTCCTGTTCGTGAAGAAGAAGGACGGGATGTCGATATTGTGTATCAATTTCAGATAGTTGAACAAAGTAACTGTAAAGAAAAAATATCTTCTGCCGAGGATTGATGACCTCTTCGATCAGTTGAAGGATGCAAATATATTTTCGAAGGTAGAACTCAGGTCGGGATATCACAAAGCAAGGATAAAGGATGAAGAAATCAACAAGACCACCTTTAGAACAAGGTATGATCATTACGAGTTCACAGTGGTGTCGTTTGGGTTGTCAAACACACCCGTTGTTTTTATGTGCTTGATGAATGGTGTATTCGGGGACTATCTAGAAAAGTTTGTCATAGTCTTCCTAGATGAAATCCTTGTGTATTACAAGTCAGAGGAAGAGCATGAACAACATCTGAGGATGGTGTTGCAGGTGCTAAGAGAGCATCAACTGTATGCCAAGTTGAGAAAGTGCTCGTTTTATCAGGAGCAGATCCATTACCTGGGGCATATTATTTTGAAGGATGGGATAGTTGTAGACACTGAGAATATTGAGGCCATTAGAGAATGGTCAGCGCCAAAGAAAGTGACATAAGTCATATCCTTTATGGGTCTAGTTGGGTATTACAGAAGGTTTATAGGGTTCTCGAGGATAGCTCACCCTATCACTTCCTTGCAAAGGAAGGAGAAGAATTTCTAGTGGACAGAGGAATGTGAGAAAAGATTCTAGTGATTGAAGTAGTTGTTAACCAGTGATCCAATCCCGAGGATTGCAGATCCGAATGAAGATTTCATGGTGTGCACTGATGCATGCAAAGAAGGACTGGGAGGAGTCCTCGGTCAGAATGGATTCATAATTTGTTATGAATCCAGAAAGTTGAAAGAGCACGAAAGGAACTATGCAAATCATGATTTGGAGTTGGCACCCATAGTACACGCTCTAAATAAATGGAGGCATTACCTCATGGGAAGGAGGTTCGAACTGAGAACAAACCATAATGGTTTGAAGTACTTGTTTGATCAACCAACCTTGAATACTAGGCAGAGTAGGTGGTTGGAGTTTATGTGTGAGTACGATTTTGATATCAAGCATATCAAAGGGAAGGAGAATAAAGTGGCTGGTGTGCTCAATAGGAGAGTACAGAAATTACATGCTACAACCATTAGCATGTATCGAACGGATATAAAGGGAAGAATTTTGGAAGCTGCAAATGCACATTTGTAGTACATGGAGCTGGTAACAAAGATACAACAAGGTGAGATGCCACAAAAAGTGGAAAATTATAAATTGGAAACCGATGGAACACTTTTGTACAAGAACATAATTTATGTACCTAATTTTCAGGAAATGAAACTTATGATTTCACATGAAATACATAATGTGCCTTATGCAGGACACTTTGGATATCAGAAAACTAAGGCAGCAGTCAAGAGCCATTAATTTTGGACAGGTATGAAGAAAGATATTACTGAATACATCGCCAGATGTATGGAGTGCCTGAAGGTTACAGCTGAGCATAGGCACCCAACAGGGTTTCTTCAACCTTTACCCATACCTGAGTGGAAGTGGGAAGTGGTGACAATGGATTTCATCATCGGATTGCCCAAAAGCGGAAAGAAGCACGATTCAATCATGGTTGTGGTGGATAATCTTACAAAAGCTACCTATTTCATTCTGTTAAAGACTACTCACAAGGAAGTGGATGTTGTCGACGTCTTTGTGAAGGAAGTGGCATGATTGTACATAATTCCCAAGACCATTGTGTCTAATAGAGACTCGAAATTTACCTCAAATTTCTGGAAGGGGTTGTTCAAAGGATTTAGAATGAATCTAAAATTTAACACAACTTATCATCCTGAGTCTGATGGACAAACAGAGAGGGTGAACAAAGTAATAGAAGACACGCTAAGGATGTATGTGATGGACAAACCATCGAAATGGGAAGACTACCTGCACTTGGTAGAATTCACCTACAACAATGGGTATCAAGCATCTTTGAATATGAGCCCATTTGAATCACTTTATGGCAAAAAGTGCAATACTCCAGTAAGATGGGATAACCTAGCTAACAAGGTAGTAGTTGGGCTAGAATTGTTCAAGGAAATGGAAGAAGAAATGCTAAAAATTAAGAAGAATTTAAAGGCTGCCCAAGAGAGGCAGAAAAATTATGCTGATAAAAATAGAACCCACAGGAAGTTTAAAGTGGGTGATCATGTTTTCCTGAAAGTGAAAGCCAATAAAAGTTCCTTGAAGTTGGGAAACTATGCCATGTTAGCAGCCAGATTTTGTGGGCCATTTGAAATCCTAGAAAGGATTGGGCCAGTTGCATATATGATTGCATTACCTACATCCATGACTGTACATAATGTGTTTCATGTTTCATTGCTTAAGAAATATATACCTGATGCTAATCATGTAATTGATTGGATTTCAATTCAAGTGGAGCAAGAAGGTGTCCTGCAAGTGCATCCTATGCGCATATTGGACTGGAAAAGAAAACAACTCCGAAATCGATCCATAGGGCTTGTAAAGGTCTAGTGGAACTGGTACAGTCCTAAGGATGCGACATGGGAGCATGAGGATGCTATGCAGGTAGAATACCTGCATCGTTTTGAAGATTTTGAAAATCTTGTTGATGCTATGTAAGTTTCACTGAGGACAGTGAAAAAATAAGGGGAGGGGATTGTAATACCCCAAGGCTGAGTCCCTACTGAATTGTAACTTATGTCTATAGGATGGTGAGCCGAGTGGTTATAAGATGAGAAGCTTATGTGTTTATTAGGTTGGTGAGCCAGATGCCAAGGCCATGATCCTGATTTTTGTATGTGTAATCATGGAGACTACTAATAAAATACAAACATCTCTGCGTGTAGACTGACCACGAAGAAAGAGTGATTGGGGACTAAGCTTCCAAAGAGTGGGTAAGGGAAAGGGGGATGAAAGGTTGGAAGAGGGGATAAGCTTAGGGGCTTGAGTCCTTGGGAATTATAATTTATTATTATTCCAAAAGCTATGTGAAATTTATGTTTTTATCCTAAGTCCCGGGAAGGGCAACGCATGTGATGGATGTTATATATGCACTAAAAACACACTAAAAACCCTCAATTAAATTGTCAACCCGGGGTAATTAAACTTAGAGTTGTAGCAAAATATATGCCAAAGGTAGAAGGCTGGTAGTAGTATAGTCTAACTAGGAAAGGGGCTATCTAAAGGCTAATCTACTCAAGAAAACCTATCTAGTGAGAAAACCCTACTAAGCAACTTGAAACTAGGTAACCTAAGTACTTTTGGGCCAAGGATCGATGGATAGTTCTAGAAAGACAAACATAAACCCTACTTGAAGCAAACTAGTTGAATAGTAAGCAATAAGCAAAAGCAAATATTTAAGCATAACAATAAGCAAATGACAAAAGAAAATTACTTTAACTTTCCAACCTATATTCAATGAGTAACTACCCTATGAAATCAAATAAGTAAACAAGACAACAACTATTCTATTGAAGCAAATATAAATAAATAAGCAAGACAACTAACTAACCTATTAAAGCAAGTAAACAAGTAAGCAAAGACAACTAACTAACCTATTAAAGAAAATAAACAACCAACTACTTTAAGATAACTTCTACTGCAAGTAATCAAATTAAAGCTTCTCATTGAACAACTATCTAGCCTAAGAGGCAAGTGGACTAAATTCTTAAAACTTCAAAACTATTTTTAATTCATAAAAAGGAAATCTATTTAATTGAAAGCAAGGATGAATAAAAAATAACTCTTAATCTATGATAAGCAAACTACTATCTAATCTATCAAAGAAAATACTATCTATCCTACAACAACAATACAACTATCTTCTAAACTATGAAAGCAAGAAACTATATCTTCTGATCTACAAAAGCAAGAAATTATCTTTAACCTACGAAAAACTCAAATATAATCCTGGTGGTTGTTTGAATGTCTTCGATGTCTTATGATATCTCAATGGCACTTGACAACAAAGGACAATTCAAGTGGTATATGCTCAACACTAATCTCAATAGCAAAGTGAAAGGTATGGATTAAACAATCCAATGAGAATTTAGCCATGACAAAAACGATCGTCAATTACCCCGCATATTCATTTATTGACCATCAACAATATAACGAGATCATCATTGTACTTCTATACTATGTAAGAAAAATTCAATCATTAACTAATAAATACAATTGCAATCTAATTCTAAGAAGGAAATTACATAAAATGAAACTATACTATATCTATTCTGACAATTCAAACTGCAATAAGAAAATGCTTAAGAACATAAATTAAAACATGACATTAAAAAGTAAACTACCAAATGTATTAGCCAACAACTAAGTAAGCAATATCTATATAAAACTCAAATAAGAAATCTGTCATTAAAAACTGAAATTAATCCTATCCATCCATCAAACCCTTGTCGAAGAAAACTCAAATTAAAACTCTTTTCTATTCTATTTAAAACTCTGTTTTGAATTTGATTCTTAAATCATAAATAAGAACATAATCTAATATCTAATTGCACATGGGGTTAGTCTAGGGATTTGCAAATCCATTCCTAACTACAAGATCAATGCATGCTAACACAATCCTTCATTCTAACCTGCAAAAGAGAATCAAAGCAATTAAACTATAACAACAAACTAATTTAGAAAATGATAATGCATGTACAGGAAATAAAGAAAGACAACTAAACTATAAAATGCATAAACAACATAAGAACAGTTACCATACTGCTGGTGGGCCCCCCAGCAAGTCGTGGTCACTTCCTAAAAGCACACCACGAACTCAATAATTCAAATTCACCATGAAAACTCAAAAATGCAGTTCTTATATAATCTGGCAATGTAAAATAGCAAAATAGAGTAAAATCGTATTTTATCTATCACACTGATGTTTCTACTGCCTAACAATCATATAACCACCTCGGTGGTATTTATAATGTTTACAGACCAAGTGGTCGACCACAGGAGGGTCGAACCACTTCTAAATTCGATAATTTGCATGATGCCCTAACTGCTAAAACAGAGAGAGCCAATAATCGCCCTATTGAACAACTAAAACTGAGTTGTCGAAAGCTCAGTAGCTAGAGGGGGAAAGCATGAACAAAACCCACGTTCCTGATTCGCCCATCACTGGCTGCCAATACCATAACCACCAAGTCGCCCTCCGTTTTTGTGCAAAATGTAGTGTTGGACGCAGTGCTGGATTGGGTACCAGATCAAGTGCTGGAAGGAGTGCCAGACTAAGTGTCGGAAGTAGAAACGTGGTGTGTTTTTTCCCTATAACACTAGAAAATGTGAGTCAGATCCTTGGAAGCGTAAAAACATGATGAATTATACTCAATATAATCATTAAATACAAATCATACATACCTCGTATAGATCATACCGTTTTAATATAAAATTCTTCAAAAAGATCCTTTAAAACATGAAAAACACATATGTATATTCGGCAAAAGTGTCTAATAACTGTTACAAAATTGATCATATCTCAGGCCCAACATTACCCCCACACTTACGATTTTGTAGGTCCCACTGCAAACAAAAATAAGTTATCCCTCGTAACTAGGCTTGCTGAGGAGGATCAACTTTGGAAGCTTCCTTCTTGTTGTGAAGGCTTAGCCTTGTGCCTCTTATGTTGCTTCAATTATGCTATGAGGTTGCGGTTAGATTTAGTCATTTCATCAACCAACCGTTGAAGGGAGTTGACATTTGCTTGAAGGACTGCATTATCATGATGAAGGTGTGTGTCTATTGTCTTCCTTTCTTCCAACTGTTGGAGAAGCTGAGAATTTTGTTTTTGTAGGTTCTCAATGGCTGGGGCAGAATCAATGATCTTTGAGGAAGGCTTAGATCCTTTGAGGGATGTGGACAATCTATCAGTTTTAGGATCAATTTTAGAATCAAGGGTAGGCATGGGTGAAGTAGGAGTGATGGGGGATTGGTAAGAAGAGGTAGGTTCTAATTTTTTTTTTCATAGTGGCTCTAATCCCTTCACAAAAACTTCCCTCGATCTCTTGTGAGGGCTCTCAAGATCGGAGGACAGTTAGGTAGGATCCGAAGTAGGTAGAGGTTTTCTATAAGGTTTTGTTCTTGTGCTCCGGGTACTTTTCTGAAAGGGTCCTTTACCAAATTGATTGGATCCCCTCCTATTTGTGGGAAATGATGGGAAATTCTTGTTGGATCACTTCTTGGAGCTTCCTAGGTGGGGAATCAAGAGAGGTTGAAGGTATTGATGGGTTAACAATAGGCTTCTTTGGGTCTTTGCTCTTGGTCTTTTTACTCGAGGAGGAAGCAGGGATATCAACAATATTTTTATATTGTTCCAGAAAAGAGAGGGTTTTTGAAAGAGAGTTTGGAGTTCTTGGAGAGAGAGGCTTGGATGGAGAGATAATTCTTAGGCTAAGTGGCTTTTTTCCGGTCTTAATTTTCAAGTGAGGGTTTGCAAATTGATAGATAAAGGTATCCCAATTTTGCCCCTGTTTCTCTAACTCGACTAGAATGAGGAGTTTGATAAAGCCATGGTGAAAGAGACTATTGTGGGGGTTAGTCACATTCTTCCTCACTTGAGAGGACATCTTCTCCAAGCTTTTGAGAAAATAGAAGGGGAAGTTCAAAGGTTTGTTGAACAGAAAATGAGCCAATAGTCTGAAATGACAAGCTTTGAAGGTGGAGTATCTACCTTCACATGTAATTAACCTTGTGATGACGATGAGGGGGTTTCTTAATTCCACCTTTATCCACTCCTTAGCATATCCTTTTTCTCATGAAATTCTCTCGAATTCGGGCTTAAACTCTCTGTTATAACTTGAGCGTGGAAATTGGTGGTTTTTGAACCATCTATATCCCATTCTTAAGAGATTTGTTGCTGCAACAACGGACTCTTTGGAGACTTGAAAGGTAAGAGACCCTACATGTGTTATCTTACCATTGAAACTGACTACAAGTTGCATGGAGAGGCTGTGATCGTGGCCCTGCAAGTTAGACAAAAATGGCCCCCAACCTGCACGCAAAAACACCTCTCTGCACTGTGAAAATTCGAGAATGGAAAACAAGTCCACATAGGAATAGGGTTCATACCTCCCGGACATTGTAGTAGAGGTGAAGTTCACCAAGAAAAGGCGTAATTAAGACAAGATATGGCACAAATTGGGCACAATCGAATGCGTTTTCAACAGGGGATGAAATGGCAGAGGTTCGACACAATTTCTTAACGCAAGGGAGAGCAAATGGCAAGGGAGAATTGAGATAATGGTTTCCCAACCTAATTTTGAATGCACCTATAGTGGAGTAGGTTGCACACATGTGTGCACGAGCTTCCATGTGTTGAAATTTTTGAATTCAAAGGCTCGATTTTTGGGGCAATGTAATGATGCACAGTTAGATCAATGTCCAAGTATTTTGACTTGGACATTTCATCATAAACATATGGATCATATTCAATCAATTTCCTGCAACCAATTCAATTGAATGAAATTGATTTCTAGTTACCTGGAATCTAAGACAGTTACTGGTGTGTAATTCGTATGGAACTTCGTTCGACACCTCATACGACATCTCATATGACACCTCATACGATACTTCATCTGGTATCTCCGTGTTAAATGAATTTTCACTTCTTATAATGGATAGCCTGCAAATTTGAAATGTTTTTGACAATCACAATGGTTAATGAGCAGAGGCAGAATGCTCCATGCTCACTCAATCTTCTTTCATATGACATATAATGTCAAAACCTACAATGAACAGGTTGTAGTAAGCATAAAACATGTATTTTCAAACCTACAATATGCAACTTTTTTTTTTTTTTTTTTTCAATTGGGATGGTATTTATGTTAGAGGATGAATTTTCATTATATTATTAGTGATTGTCTCGATATATGGGGTACTTAAGCGGACGTGACCTATCTAAATATATGATATAATGAATCTATTTAGTGTGTAGTGGATGGTGCCATTGAGAAAGAACAGAAAGGTATCTCTAGGCTCAACTCACTTTCTTCTTTTGTAGTTATTGCGATGTTTACATGACTAACTGCTAATTAGACCTCTTTGTTACTCTTTGATAAAGACACTTGATTCACTTACTCAGGTTTCTTGGAAAAACTATACGAGAGACCTCTAGGCTTGATAGTTACGGTATCACTTCCTTATACAATGGTGAAGAGTTTCAAGAGAAATTGCTTTAGAATGCCTTAAAAAATGAGATTTTTTATAAAAATATGGATAATTACAGTAAGTCAATATTCATTTGATGCTTTAGTAGACACAAAATTCAAGTATAACAATGTTTTGAAGAAAGATCCTTGAAACTGTGTACTCCTGGTGAAAATAAATACTTACAGAAATCTCTAGAATTTCCTTATTAACAAAATTCAAAAACTATTTACATATATACAGTAGGAAATTAAAAAAAAAAAAACTTTTCAAGAACAAGGGGGGACTTCCCCATCTACTAAGGACAATGCCTTGTCAGCTGACATGACCTATAGAAAATCCTCTCTGGAAATGAGCTTACGATAAAATTTAAGTTGGTGTCCATTTACTACAAAGGAGACTTGTCCATCGTCAATTGTTTTCATTTTTACATCTCCATTGTCATATACAGTGTCTACCTCGTAAGGTCCCAACCAACAAGTGGTAAGTTTTCCTTTGAAGGTTTTGAATCGGGAATCAAACAACAGGGCCCAATCACCAGGTTGGAAGTGTTTCTTCTTAATAAACTTGTCATGCCACTTGCTCCTCTAGTTTTGGACTAATATCGTTCGTTGCATGGCATCTTTCCTGATTTCATCCAACTCATTCAATTGTAGGGCTCGTTGCTTTTGAGCCTCATCTAGGTTCAATCCTAATTCTACGGCAATACAGAAGGTACTTACTTGGAATTCTATAGGTAAAAGCACTTGTTTCCTATCCACTAGCTCATAAGGGGTATGTCTAATGGTATTTCTCCAGGTGGTATGGTATTCCCACAAAGCTTCTAGGAGCCTATCAGCCCAATCTCGGTGATGTAATTGAACATTCTTGGTCAAGATGGCTTCCAAAACTTTCTTTGTGGATTCTACCTGACCATTGGCTTGCAGGTGGTATGGAGAAGATTTACGGTGTTTAATCCCATATTTCTCTGTTAGCTCTTTCATTAGCTTGGAAGTGAATTGATTGCCTTGGTCAGTAACAATTTCATAAGGGACACCGAAGCGGGTAAAAATGTCTTCATAGATGAATTCGACAACCGACTTCTCTGTAGCCCTAACTAGGGATTTTTCCTCTACCCATTTGGTGACATAGTCCGTACAAACCAAAATATAGTTCTTCCTACGGGACATGGGTGAAATTGGCCCTACAAAGTTGAGGGCCCATTTTTTGAAGGGTTCTATCATAACTTGGGAACACAAAGGAATTTATTCAACTGATGTAGGTCTTCCTATCCTTTGGAAACTATCACAACTTCTCACATACTTGGCAGCATCTTTGAAAATTCTAGGCCAATAGTAACCTGAATGTAATACCTTATATGTTATGCGTTTGTCAGAGAAATGGCCACCACATGGTCCATCATGAAAACTTAGTAGTATTTGAGCTACCTCGTCCTCTCAGACACATATACAAATAATCAAATCAGGACCTGTGCGAAAAATACCATGACCAACCCAAGAGTAATTAGCACTCTGTGTAATAATTTTCTGCTTTTCATGAGGTGACAAATGAGATGGTAACTTCCTAGTAGTCAGATAGTTTTCCATATCCGCAAACCATGGGGTATTGACAGAGAGGGCAAGAAGACGCTCATCTGGAAAACTATCATCTACAGGGATATCATCATCCTCATTTTTTATTCGGGAAATAAAGTCAACTACTACATTATCCTTTCCAGGTCAGTCAAGCACAATAATATTAAATTCTTGCAATAACAAGAGCCACCTAGTCACTCGGCCATTAGTTATAGGTTTGTTCATGAGGAATCTAATGGCGAAATGATCAGTGTGTACAAATACTTCATTACCTGTAATGTAATGACAAAACTTGTTAATATCATGAACAACCACTAGTACATATGACCAAATTTGTGATGGTTTTTCGTTGATATTGCCACACTTATCCGTCGCAATTTCCACAAAAGCCGAGAATTTTTTTCGTCGTAATAATTTTGTCGCTAGATCCATGATCCAGGTGTGCATGGAAACATCGACGAAATCAGATCTCCACGTGTCACCACCTTCAATATCAGTTAACCCTATGCATCGTCGCAATTACGACGAAATTTCATCGCAATAACAACGAAGAAATGTGGCAATTACGGTGAAACTTCGTCGCAATTGAGACGAAAATTTAAGCCAAGACAATAAATTAGGACCCAGTTGCTGAATGTGCGATTAAAAACCGTCGCAACTTGCGACGAAAATCTGTGTTAATATCGACGAGTGCAATATCTCAAAACCAGATTTACGATGCACATGTTGTATGTACGACGAAAATTTGTGGCAAAGTGTGACAAAGTTTCGTCGCTATAGAGATGGTTTTGGTAAAATAGTAAAATTTATTCCGACGAACTTGCGTCGCTATTGCGACGATGACTTTAAATTTAAATTATTTTTTTTTACATGAAATATGGTATTACCATATTGTATGCCATATTACAATGAAATATGGTATTGTAATATGGTAATACCATATTACAATGTAATATGGTATACCATATTACAATGTAATATGGTATACCATATTGTATGCCATATTACAATGTAATATGGCATTTAATATGGAAATGTAATATGGTAATTCCATATTACAATGTAATATGGCATTACAATATTACATTGTAATATGGTAATGCCATATTACATTGTAATATGGCATTACTATTACATTGTAATATTCTAATATATTGTAATATATATATCCCCTACAAATAATCAAGACACTAATCAACCAAATATTGTAAGCATGTGTTATCATGAAGTTGGATTAGAAGTAAGGATACCAATATGACAATATGCACAAAGAATAATTTGGAATATTACTTTCAAAAAAACACATGGATTGCATGAGTGAGTCATTATGC
>ML782184.1:175182-199847 GCA_009831015.1 Picea engelmannii
ACAATATGCTCTCCCCTTAAAAATATTTTCCCTCAAAGTTGAATAATAAAAAAATAAAGGTTATCACAAAAGAAATTATTGGAATAATTCAAAATACGTAGTTATACCCATAATATATGTGCAACATATGCAATATAATAACTCAAAGATGAAAAAAACATGTCATTGGATTTAGAGGAAGAATCAAATTACCTAGATTTGATAGTAAAATATGTCTTACAGATTCCATTGTGATTTTCAAGATGTTGTGAAAGAAAATATTGTTGCACTTATCATTAAGTCATTGGAATAATAAACAACAAGATTTGAACCCTAAAAATTATTCACTAAAGAACTCCATAGATATTTATACTAAGTCATTATTATGTATAAATCATAAAAATAGTGTTTTTTTTTTAATCGATGGCTACTTGGTTTGTGAATTCCCTACAACCTCTGCACATTTGGGAATTTTGCATAAATGATTTTGGATGCCAAGTGGATTCCTCTTATGGGATACCATTCTATTTGATATTATACTCTAATGTTTTCCTTGTATGGAGATTCTTCACATTCACCTTAATAATTCCAACTGGTCCTAGTATCAACTTTCCCTCCTCATTAGTTAAAGGGATCTCTGTTTGAATGGCCACTTTACTACCCAATTTATTTTTTAAATAAGTCATGTTAAAACATCATGGAGTCTTCTCTTATTAGAAAAGTTAAATGCACAATCTACATCACTCACTTTTTCATGCAATTTATAGCGGGCATAGAACTTGGGTCAAATATAGTTCTTACCTTATTGTTGGAGAGTTGTATTCTTGTATGGATACAATCACATTAACACCATATCCCCAATCTCAAATTACCTTTATGAATTGTGTTGGTCAACTTGTTTCTTCATCGGTTTGATGCCATGTACTCGTTGTCCTTTTAAATGATAAAGATGCTTTGCATTTCTTGTCACATGTCAATTGTTGTAGGGAATTTAACGTTTTAGATGACCCAATACTTAAGTGATGGATGTTTGAAGCCATATAATGTTTTAAAGGGGATAATTTTTGTGGAAAAGTGTTACATAATATTATATCAACCATATGCAACAACAATACTACTGTGAAATAGGCAATAACTTTACAAAACTAGTGGGAACATTAGGGGAATCTTTAAAGATTCTTTAAATTCCCCTTTAAATGACCTAATGTTGAGGTGATGAAGGTTTGTAGCTATATAATGTTTTAAAGGGGGTAATTTGTTTGAAAAAGTGATACATAATATTATATCAACCATACATAACCACAATACTACTATGAAATAGATGAGAACTTTACAAAGCTAGCGAGAAAATTAGGGACATTTTTAAAGATTCTTTAAATTCCTCTTTGAATTTTCATAAAAAACTCTATATGACATGTAAAAAAATGTCTTTAACATTTGAAATTTCCAGGCTATTTTTTCAAATCCATCTACTGGTTTATTGTTAATTTTTTTTGACATACATGAAAATTAGGGGTTGCACAAAACTTGAATGAGATAGGCAAAATTTTCGTTGCTATTTCCACGAAAGTTTGTCGCTATAGTGACGAAAATCCCAACTAGGTTAAATTAAGATTTTCGTTGATATTGCAATGAACTTTCATGGCAATATCCACAAAAATCCCGCCCTGTTTAAAAAAATGATGAAACTAGTGGAAGTGTGGAAACGTTTCGTGGAATAATCCGCCCATATGTAGTAGTGAACTGGCAAGAATTCCTTCTCGGTAACTATATAGTTTAACTCGACAGGGGACAAGTTTTTGCTTACAAAATAAATGGCATAGGAATGTTGGTCCTCTTTTTTCCCTAATACCCCTCCTATTGCAGTGTCAAAGGCATCAATGGATATATGAAATGGGAGGGTCCAATTGGGCCCTCTAAGAATTGGTGCCACATACAACTTAGCTTCCAGGGTTTCAAAGGCAGTTTGACACTGCTCAGTCCAAACAAAATCAACATCTTTTATTAGTAATCCAAACATAGGTGCAACAATCTTTGTAAAATTTTCAATAAACCGCTGGTAATATCCGACATGTCCAAGAAAGCTTCTCACCTCTTTCTGAGTCTTGGGGGCTGGAATTCTGACAATGAACTCAATCTTTGCAGGATTGAATTTTATCCCTTTAGATGAAACATGATGTCCTAGAACCAATCCTTCAGTTAACAACATTTTTCATTTTTCATGACTTAGAGATAGGTTCATTTCCTGACATCCGATGAGGAATTTTTCTAAGTTGTCTAAGACTTCTTGGTAAGTGTTGCCATAGACTATGAATTCATCCATGTATACCTCCACACAATCATGAATAATATTGACAAATATCCCTAATACTGCTTGTTGAAAAGTGGCAGGAGCATTACACAATCTGAATGGTAAGACCTTATAGGCATAGGTGCCCCAAGGACAAGTAAAGGTAGTATTGTCCTGGTCCTCGGGTGCTATAAGAATCTGATTGTACCCACTGTACTCATCTAGGAAGGAGAAATACTTATTTCCATACAAGGTATCTAGAACTTGGTCAATGAAAGGAAGAGGAAAGTATTCTTTCATAGTGGCTTTGTTGAGTTCCCGGAAATCAACACAAATTCTCTATTTCCCGGTCACTTTCTTTGGAACCACCAGAAGTGGGGATACCCACTTACTGTCAGAGATGGGATAGATAAATCTAACATTTAACAACTTTTGGATCTCCTCCTTGACTATATCTTTAAGTGTTGGGTTCATCCTTCTATGGGGTTGCCTAACAGGTGTTACTTCCCCCTGGTTATATATGTGATGGATGCATGTATCGGGATGTATACCCTTCATGTGAGTGTATTCCCTGGAAAATTCTCCTGATTGTTCTTTAAGGATATCTACTAACAGTTTCTGTTGGTCTGCATTTAGCCCAGAGTTTATATGTAAACATTTCCCTGGACTAATCTCATAGGGCATAGTATAAGACATGGAAGACTCATCTATCTCGAAAATAAAAGATGTTGAAGACAAAATGGATGGGTCTAATTGTTCTTGAAATTATTTCCCAAATATGTACTCAAATTGGGGAAAAGACTGTGGAAAATCCACACATGTGATAACATAAATGAACTGGTTTAGCACATTTTCTGTTGTGTGCTCCTGAAGTGTCCATGCATGGTCACTTGGAAATATGGGTTCTTCCCAGTCCTCATTCTCGTATGGACATTCAAGCCACCATATATTCTCCATAATAGGTTGATCTGGAGGGTAAATGGTGAGCTTCTGGATAGAGAGACCATTTGAGATGGTCATTTATCCTTCTCTACAACCAATAAATGCATTGGTTGTGGCTAGCCAAGGTCTTCCCAAAATAACGGGATGGCCTATGGCAGGATCCTTTGAGTGAATGACAAAGAAATCTACTGAGTACTCCCATGAGGCTAAAGTAATGATGATATCATATAAATTCCCTTCAAGTATAACCCTATTCTTTTCTGCTAATTCCAAAATGGTTGGGGTAGGCCAATTAAGAGGTTGTAATTGTAGTTGTTCCAAGGTACTAGCGGTCATAACATTGATGGATGCCCCTATGTCTATGAGAGTGTTTCCGATAGAGACCTCATTAATGGTTATGGTCACTATGGGGTTTCCTGGATTCCCATATTTTGCTAGCTTTGGCTTCTCTAATATGTACTCAGAGAGTCCTCCTACCAAATGTACTATAGGAGGGTCCTTTTTCTTCCTACCTGGCTTCTTAATACACAATTCCTTGACTACCTTACTATATATTGGAATGTCTTTAATGGCTTGAAGCAGGGGAATCTTGACACAAATATTTTTCAATTCATTCAAAATGTCAAATTCTCGTTGGGTGGTAGTTTTCTCAATTATCAATCGATCTAGATAAGGAGGGACCTTCATAATTTGTGAAGGTTCGTTTTGGGGAATCTTGGTTTCTTGATTCTTCGGGATAATAACATATTCCCACCTAGTGTCATCCGTGGGTTGTTTGGTGGTTTCTTCTTCTTCTTCTTCTTCCTGGATTACTACTGAAGGTCTCTGCCTTTCCAGAACTTTTCCCGATCTTAGTTGAATTTCTTGTAATGGGATAGGAGTAATAACATATGTTGGGGAGGCTTGCATCTCAACATTGTGAAGAGGTTGAGGGGGCTTATTATTGGTATTCGACACTGGTTGTTCCAGTAATAGTGTTGGTCTCGAGGATCTTTCATTTTTATATTGTAGAAGTTGTTGTTGTGGAATAGGAGGTAAAGGTGGTGGAACAAATCCTAGAAGAAGCTACAGAGTGTTGGGTGGGAACTGAGGATAAGGATGGTTGTACATAGGGATAGGTGGAGCTTGAGGGTTTCCTTGATTATGTCCTCCTCTCCATCCTTGAAGCCAAGGATGTTGGTACTGAGTAGACTATTTTTTCCAAACTGGTGGGTTCCACTGTTGTTGATGTTGATAATAGGGTGGAACTTGGGATTGTAGATCTGGGTATGTGGGTTGGTTTCTAGGTTGCCATGGCCTCCTAGGTGCATAAGAAGACTCTCCAAGATCTCCACTCCTATATATGGCTAATAAATCAGGCAAGGATGGACATTTCTCAGTTGAATGGTCTTATGTACATAAGCCACAAAATGAAATGTTATCTAATGGGCATTCCCTTGAGGAATGCTTCCTCCTGCACCTTGGGAAATATATGCTCATTGCTGCATTTTCCTCCTCCTGTTTCTTTTTTATTTTTAGGGTGTCCAACTGGGAACCTATTGTGCTTAGGATATCTATCTTAAAATTTTCTAAAAGGTTCCCTATCTCTGCTCTTGTGATACCACCTGAACTTACTGGTTTTAAGATTCTATTATAAGGGTCCCGAACATTCTTTCATGTTTTGGCTCTACTCCTTGAGTAATTTTTACGCATTTCACATATCTTAGAAAATGGTTTATGAGAAATGTCACCTGATTCCATCAGGTTAAGCATCTCTAGATATTCTTCTAAAATTACCTTAAGGAAAAGAGCCCTAATTGCATCCTCTGGGAGGTCATGGCATTTTGACTTCTAGGAGATATAACCAAATCTTTCCATATAGTCTTCAATGATCTCGTCTTCTAACTGTTGGATTTTAAAGATGTCATTACAAGACTCTTTGGTCTTTCAATATTCTTGGTACTTCTTAAGAAAGATGTCTTTCATGGCTTCCAAAGACCTAATACTGGATTCTCCCAACCCCATGGAACATCTTAGTGCAGAGTCTTTGAGGGTGGCAGGAAAGCGTTTTAATTTCTGGGCATCTTGTACATAGTTGTAGCTCTTGCACAAGATGTCAAATTCAAATTAGGAAGGTGCTTGGATCTTCACTATTTTTACCATAAAAGGTAGGTAGTGCTGAGAGAGGAATATTCTTCATGTTGACATTTGGAGTGGTGTCTAAAATCAAAAACCCAAAGGTAGTTTCGTTTTGGTTTCTAGTTTCTTCTTCCTCCCCATATCTTACATTGTTATGGTCTTCCTAATCCTCCATATTGGCTTGGTTTCCAAAAAGAGAGTACCTAAGTGGTTTTGTCTTTTAAGAGAACAAGGTTTCTCTTTGATGGAAAGGTCTTCCTAGTGATTGGATGTCTAGGACTCTACTCGAGCCGGTTGAAACTATTGGTACCAAAGTTTTTGTGTTAGTTTGAGAGAAAATTACATTGGCTGAACTACCAAACAAAAGATTCACATGTTCAGGGTCTATGATATCTTCAAAATTAGGGTATCCTAGTGGTGGTGTAAAAGAAAAAGTTGTATTGTTTGGTTCTGCGAAAGGCTCGAGTGGTCTTGCCTCCTGTCCCAATATGATTGATGCTTCAATTTCTTGTTCTATAGTGCTCCCTGTGTCAGTCTCTTCAGAGACTATTTTATCTCTTTGAGTTGAGCTACCTCCTATTTTTCTCTATCGGTCTGTGGATTTTATAAGAGGAATGTTCCTTCCCCCAAAGAGATTGGAAGGAACCTTGGTTGAAATGTCTAAATTAGATTTAATGTATCTCCCTTGTGGGTCTCTAGGCCTATTCATGAAAGAAAGAAAAAAAAAAAAAAAAAGATACCATTTGGTTTCTAGGTCTATTCATGAAAGTAAACAAAAACAAAAAGAAAAACTACCATTAGGTTTGGGGGAGCCTGCAATAGCAGATGCGCGGGTTCTTACCTCTCGTCTTAAAGTTCACCCACCACCAATCTAATGCTAAGGTCTAGGAATGATCTATTTCCTAAATGCTTCTTACCTTGAGACAACTCCCCAACAACAACACCAAAAATGATGGGTGTTATATATTCACTAAAAACACACTAAAAACCCTCAATTAAATTGTCAACCCGGGGTAAGTAAACTTAGAGTTGTAGAAAAATATATGCCAAAGGTAGAAGGATGGTAGTAGTATAGTCTAACTAGGAAATGGGTTATCTAAAGGATAATCTACTCAAGCAAACCTATCTAATGAGAAAACCCTACTAAGCAACTTGAAACTAGGTAACCTAAGTACTTTTGGGCCAAGGATTGATGGATAGTTCTAGAAAGACAAACATAAACCATACTTGAAGAAAACTAGTTCAACAGTAAGCAATAAGAAAAAGAAACTATTTAAGCATAACAATAAGAAAATGACAAAAACAAACTACTTTAACTTTCCAACCTATATTCAATGAGTAACTACCCTATGAAAGCAAATAAGTAAACAAGCCAACAACTATTCTATTGAAGCAAATAAATAAATAAGCAGGACAACTAACTAACCTATTAAAGCAAGTAAACCAGTAAACAAAGACAACTAACTAACCTATTAAAGAAAATAGACAACTAACTACTCTAAGATAACTTCTACTGCAAGTAATCAAATTAAAACTTCTCATTGAACAACTATCTAGCCTAAGAGGCAAGTGGACTAAATTCTTAAAACTTCAAAAATATTTTTACTTCATAAAAAGGAAATCTATTTAATTGAAAGCAAGAAGGACTAACAACTAACTCTTAATATATGTTAATAAAAATACTATCTAATCTATCAAAGCAAAGACTATCTATCCTATAGCAGCAATAAAACTATCTTCTAAACTATGAAAGCAAGAAACTATATCTTCTGATCTACAAAAGCAAGAAATTATCTTTAACCTACGAAAAACTCAAATATAATGTTGGTGGTTGTGTTAATGTCTTCGGTGTCTTATGATATCTCGATGGAACTTGACAACAAAGGACAATTCAAGTGGTATAAGCTCAACATTGATCTCAATAGCAAAGCGAAAGGTATGGATTAAACAATCCAATGAGAATTTAGCCATGACAAAAACAATTGTCAATTACCCCGCATATTCATTTATTGACCATCAACAATATAACGAGATCATCATTGTACTTCTATAACATGTAAGCAAAATTCATACTTAACTCAATCATTAACTAAGAAATACAATTGCAATCTAACTCTAGGAAGGAAATTACATAAAATGAAACTATACTATATCTATTCTAACAATTCAAACTGCAATAAGAAAATGCTTAAGAACATAAATTAAAACATGACATTAAAAAGTAAACTACAAAATGTATTAGCCAACAAATAAGTAAGAAAGATCTATATAAAACTGAAATAAACAATCTATCATTAAAAACATAAATTAATCCTATCCATCCATCAAATCCTTGTCGAAGAAAACCCAAATTAAAACTCTGTTCTATTCTATTTAAAACTTTGTTTTGAATTTGATTCTAAAATCATAAATAGAAACATAATCTAATATCTAATTGCACATGGGGTTAGTCTAGGGATTTGCAAATCCGTTCCTAACTACAAGATCAATGCATGATAACACAATTCTTCATTCTAACCTACAAAAGAGAATCAAAGCAATTAAACTATAACAACAAACTAATTAACAAAATGATAATGCATGTACAGGAAATAAAGAAAGACAACTAAACTAGAAAATGCATAAAAAACATAAGAATAGTTCCCAAACTACTGGTGGGCCCCCCAACAAGTCGTGGTCACTTCCTAAAAACACAACACAAACTCAACAATTCGAATTCAACATGAAAACTCAAAAATGTAGTTCTTATATAATCTAGCAATGTAAAATAGCAAAACAAAGTAAAATCGTATTTTTATCTATCACACTGATGTTTCTACTGCTTAACAATCATCAAACCACCTCAATGGTATTTATAATGTTTACAGACCAAGTGGTCGACCACAGGAGGGTTGAACCACTTCTAAATTCGACAATTTTCCTTAAATGATGCCCTAACTGCTAAAACGGAGCGAGCCAATAATCCCCCTATTGAACAACTAAAATTGAGTTGTCGAAAGCTCAGTAGCTGAAGGGGGCAAGCATGAACAAAACCCACGTTCCCGATTCGCCCATCACTGGACACCAATACCATAACCGCCAAGCCACCCTCCATTTTTGTGCAAAACGCAGTGCTGGACGTAGTGTCGGATCGGGTACCGGATCATGTGTTGGAAGGAGTGTCAGACTGAGTGCCGGAAGTAGAAACATGGTGCGTTTTTTCCCTGTAACACCAAAAAACGTGAATCAGATCCTTGGAAGCGTAAAAGCATGATGAATTATACTCAATATAATCATTAAACACGAACCATATTACCTGGTGTAGATCATACCGTTTTAATACAAAATTCTTCAAAAATCTCCTTCAAAACATGAAAAACACATATTTATATTCAGAAAAAGTGTCTAATAACCGTCACAAAATTGATCATATCTCGGTCCCAACAGCATGTATCTCCAACGTGTGTAGAAAGGGAATGCATGCAGCTCCAGGAAGACAAGTGTCGACCTGGGTGCATGCAGTTAAAGCGGTTGAGTTGAGCCTTATTGGGGGGTTCGTTCTCCATTTTTGGTCCGTGCTTCCAGTTTCTAGATGGGCTGAACCGTGGTTTCCATTTTTATACCTATGCCCATATGTTGTTGCGACTATCATCCCTATGTGAATGAGTTCTGAACCGTGGTTTTTGTCCTCTCCTAGCTGGATCTTATTTGAGGAGTGTGTTGAAGAACTGGGTTGTCGGGCCCGTGGTAGAAGAACCAAGTTGTCAGGCCTATGAGTAGCTCACTCTAGGAGAGAGTGTCTGCAAGGAAGTGGTTTTCTCTCAGAGAGAGTCCAACACCAGCTATGGAGCTCTGAGAATTCATGATTCGACCTGTTGTTGAGACCCAAAGAGGGAGGTGTAGCACCGATGGACTGTGCTTGTGAAGGTGTATACTCCTGGGTGGAACAAACATGTGGGGAATGAGAGTCTGTGAGTAGTGGGTGTAAGAAGGCTCCTGAGAGAATCCTTCCAGTTGCTCTGTGCAGTTTTCAGTAATGTTAGCCTAGTCTAGGATTCTCTTGCCCTGGGTGGAGCTTGGTCCCAGCTCGGGGGTGACCCACTGCTGAGAGTGATGAGAAGCGTGGTCTAAGGCTGGGAGGTTCGTGGAAGGTCTGCACGTGGTTGGTGGAGCTACTACAGTTTCAAAGATAAGTATATGCATGTGTTTAATCAATTAAAATGCATGTTTGTGTTGCTTGCAGTATTATCACGTATTCTGTTTCAATGATATTACAGTTAAATCCCATTAATTTTGTATGTTAGTAGTAAATATATTTTTACTCTTTTAAGTCATTTAACTTCATTTAAATGCATACAATTTAAGTGTTATTCCACGTGGTAGCATCTACCCAACAAGTGGGTTGATGGTCGGGGACATTACAGAGGGTGAGGTTGATGAATCAGAAGGCTATGAATATTCTTTTGACCACATTGATTTATCTTCAGATACTGGCTTCTATAGAAATGATCTGGTTCAGTGGTCATAGGACTCTGGTGACACAGACTCTCTATCAACCTTATCGGGTAAGTTAATGTTTCATTGCCCAGTTTTATTTTCTTCTCTTTCATCATGGGAAAAGGAAGCTATCAATTCATCGATTTGGTTAGAAAAGGCTACTTCTAACGCTGGTATTCCCTTAGCTGGCAAGGGGGGTCCAACTTTGATTGTTCCATTTTCGAAGGGCTGCATACCTTCTCCCCCTTCTCCGATTGTTTATACGTGGGCTATGCCTTTTTCGGTTCCTGTTAGTCAGCCTGAGTTCGATCTTTGTTTACCCCCACAGAGCCAGTCCCTGTTTCCTTTGAGTCCTACTCTATTAGGATTTTCTTCGGAGTGTAGTCAACCTCAGGATGATACCCATTCCTCTCCTCTTGGCTATCAGGAACTAGAAGAGGAGGAGACTTCTCTTTTGACAGTACTTGACTCTTTGATACCGTATATTCGTGATCAAAATTCCACTATCTAGCTCCTTGTTTTTCTTGGTAAATCTGTCATAAACCCTGTTGTGGGTGAGAAGGAAGCCTGTTGCTTGTGTTCAATTGTTGATAAGGGGGGGAAGGAGTTTTCTTGGTCTAGAGGCATGGGCCTTGAATATTCACCTGTAAAGACTAGGAGCGCTCGAAAAAAATCTACTATTGAGTCTCTAGTTACTATCCTTGACACATCCACTGAAGGTGGGGAACTTAGAGCATTGAAGGCCCTGGTGTGGGATAAGTAATGCTTTTTCTCTCTCTCAATATAATGGGGGACCAGAGGCACCCTCAAATTGGCCTCTATTTGTAGTGTTATCAATAAAAATCTCCCTGAGATTATACTTCTTCAGGAAACACTGGTTCATGAAAATAAAGCTAGGGCATTTCTTCATTCTCTTCGGCCGACCTAGTTATCTGGTGTTGTTAATTCAGTTGGAACTTCGGGAGGCTTATTGGTTTCTTGGGATCCAATTTTTTATGAATTGGTTTCATTTATAACATGTGGTGGAATCTTATTGACATGGATATGTCTTGGTACAAAAAGACACTTCTCTATTTTAAATGTTTACGGACCTTGTGTGGAGCAGAAAACTTTCTGGGAATGCTTGGGAAACTGAGGCCTACTGGCTCAGAAAAATTTAATTCTAGTCAGGGATATCAACTTGAAACTATCCTCAGGTGAAATATGGGGAGGCGCCAATTCCTCGGGGCTGCTGGCTGGTTTTTTCAAAACTTTCTTTCATAACAACAAGCTTATTGACATTGTTCTGGGGAATTTGGTTCCCACCTGGAGAAATGGTTGATCTAGAGAATAATATATTGCTAAAAGGCTTGATAGAACCTTCATTTCTAAAGATCTTCTTGATGTTGTTGGCATCTACAGGTCTTGGGTGGAGTACCCATTTATTTCAGATCATGCTCCTATTCTCCTCCAACTAGATTTGCCTCCTCTATTTAAGGCTTATCCTTTCAAATTGAATCCACATTGGATTCTGGATCAGAGTTTCTCTGAGATGCTTCATAAACTTTGGATTGACCTGAAATATCTCAGCAAACGGGGTAAACAGAAAAGTCTTGTTTGAAATCTTAAAGATCTAAAGACGAGCACGCAACTGTGGCAAAATGACTGTAAGCAAAAGGCATATTCTCATCTCAGATTCCTGGAAAATGAGATTAATTCCTGTTTACAAAATCGCCTGGATGGATCTTGTACACTAGTGGAGGAATCCTTATTAAAATAAATGGAACAAGAAAGGAATAAGCTTCTCATTGAAAGTGAAGAACTTTGGAGCCAACAAAGCAGATCTATATGGATTCAAAGTGGAGACCATAACACAAAATTCTTCCACAGTTTCACAAATTTTAGGAGAAATTGCAAGTTTATCTGGGAGATTTTAGATGAATCGGGGCATTTGCTTACTGGTCAAGAAATTATTAAAGTGGAGGCAGATAAGCATTTCAAGGAACTGTACAAAGATCAAGATTCCCCTTCTTCAAATGAACAAATTATATTTGCAGCTATGTTTATAAATTTGGCTACAGATGCTGAGGCGGCTGCCTTACTTTTGTCATTTGATTTGGAGGAAGTAAACAATGTGATTACAAAGTTCAAAATTGATAAGATCCTGGGGGTCGATGGATGGACTATCGAGTTTTTTATTCACTTTTTCGATCTAGTTGGGGGGGACCTTCTAGATATGGTTGAAGAAGCTAGATTGAATGGAAACATATCGCGAGGCATACACTTGACCTTTATTGCATTAATACCCAAAGTGAATAATCCACAAAGTTTTGGAGACTTTAGACCGATTTCGTTTTGTAATCTATGCTATAAAATCATTTCAAAGATTATAGCTAATCAGATTAAACCAATTCTTTCGAGATATATCTCGCAGGAGAAGCTTGGTTTTCTCCAAAGCAGATGGATTCAGGATGCTATAGGTACTGTGCATGAATGTCTCCATAGTATTAAAAATAAAAAATCCAAATCTTTAGTCTTAAAATTGGATTTGAAGAAGGCCTACGATTTCATTAGCTAGGATCTCCCAAGAATGATTCTTATTCAGATTCGTATGGGCCTAAACATGACTAAATGGATTATGAGTTGTGTGATATCTACTTCCTTCGTTGTGTTGATTAACGGGAAGACAACATAATTCTTTAAAAGTGGCAGGGGATTAAGGCAAGGCTGCCCATTATCCCCGCTACTCTTTATTATGGTTATGGAAGGTTTAAGTGTGTTATTGAAAGACAACCAAAAGGAAGGAAAGTTGTCTGGGGTTAAAGTTTCCAGAACCATCTAAATTCTCCATATTTTATTTGTCGACGACATGGTTATTATGTCTAATTGTACTATACAAGAGTGGTGGGAGATTGATAAAGTGTTAAAATATTTATGTTTGGCATCAGGTTTGCAGGTTAATGGATCAAATTCTACTATGCTATAGGAAAGTCTACCAGAACAAGAATTATTTCCTTTCAAAGTGATGTTCCCTTATAATTTCTCGGATCTTGATTCTAGGTTCAAATATCTTGGGTATTTTCTTAAGACAGGGCCGCAACGTGCAAATGACTAGATATGGTTATTAAAGAAAATGGAGAAAAAGATAGACAAATGGTGCTATAGGTGATTATCCTTGGGAGGACATTTTACCTTATTAAAGTCTGTGGTGGAATCTTAACCCGTCTACTAGATGTCTTCGACAGTTGTTCCTAGGTCTGTTTTAAATTCTATGAGGAAATTGATGTTCAATTTTCTATGGAGAAGGAACATTGAATCAATTCCTCTACATCTCTATAAGTGGGAACATATATCACTCCCAAAGAAATTCGGAGGCTGGGGAATTGGTAATATTTTTTATTTTAGAAAAGATTTGGCTACGAATACGCTTTGAAGGTTTTTAAAGTGTGGAGGCATCTGACACAAAGTTATTATGGAAATATATATTCCCCATTTGACTATTACAAATTGGCCTAGATATCACTCTTTCAAACAAAATCCGTCCTCTAAAATTTGGAGTGGTTTATTAGGGTTCATGCACTAAATTCTTCATTCGTTAAGATGGCACCCAGGCTCGGGCCAACTTATTACTCTGGGCAAAGATAGAATCCTTGTGATGGATACTCTTTCTATCCTTTCTTTGATTCTGGTGTTAGCTCTAAATCAAAGAAATATTACAACTCTTGCTCAGGCCAGGGGGCACTCCGACAATCAACACCTATACAACTACTGGTTAGGTAGCAGAGATTTGAGCCTTTCGGGAGACTTGGCGATTGAATGGGACCTTTATAGGAGGGCACTTATTGACTCGGGGGTTCTTCTTCAGAACAAATAATACGTTCTTATGTGGATAGGAGGTGATAACTCAGGTGTTCCCTCAGTCAAAATTTTTTATTGGGACATAATCTCAACAAAAAATTTGAATAAGGTAGAATTATGGAAGCATTCTATCTGGCACTGGAAAATTCAACTAAA
The DNA here is from genome assembly GCA_009831015.1 of Picea engelmannii. Classification (NCBI taxonomy): domain Eukaryota; kingdom Viridiplantae; phylum Streptophyta; class Pinopsida; order Pinales; family Pinaceae; genus Picea; species Picea engelmannii. Next base: position 188,981 of record ML782184.1, read on the forward strand.
GATCAAATTGTTCATTTGGTTGGCGGTGGAAGGAAGGATTATCACCTAGGACTCTTTACAATCAAAGGGTTGGGAGGGACCCGATCGATGCTATATTTGAAAACATGGAACATAAACTATTTCACATATATTTATTTTTTGTCCTTTTACAGTTTCGGTTTGGGAAAATGTGACTAAACAACTGAACATTAAAAATACTTGGAAAGGGAACACTGTGTCTGAGTGTTTTATGAATTGTTTCCTGGATAAGTTCGCTTCCACTCAGTTAACAACCCATATAACTTGGTTTGTCTGGATTGAACGAAACAGAGCTTTATTTGAAGACTCTATCCCCTCTACCCAGATTGTGTTATATAAGACCTTGGCTCTCCAAAACAAGATTATTGTTCCTTTGAAGGATAGACCCCCAAGAGTTATTCTGATTTATCAACAAATTAATGATTCATATGCTTGGTTCGATGGGGCCTCTCATCTCAATGGTAGTGCATGTGGGGCAAGTGGAATTATAAAAACCCAAGACTCCACATTCATTAAATGGTTATTCAATTGTGACAGAGGCACAAACACAAGAGAAGAAATCTTAGGAGCCTGAGTGTCTCTTGTGATTGCATATCTTTTGTCAATTCATCACCTACAGATCATGGGGGATTCCAAAGTGATTATCAACTAGGTTCCCAACAAGTGTAGACTCCAGGTGTGTGTAGTTGAAGGTTGGAAAACCAGAATCAAAGATCTAATTAAGCGCTTCCAGTCTATCAGTTTTCATCACATCTACAGGAACTTCAACTCGGAAGCGGATAAGCTCTCAAAGAAGGCTATAGGAGAGCCAACAGACCATATCTCTTTTGTCTGTTGGTATAATGGGGTCGAATTCCCTAGGGAGATTTTCAAAATCCATTAGTTTTCTTTGTCTTTAGAGGCATTTGTCTTTTTTCAGTTCTTTTTGAAAGTATGTTATTTTGAATTAGTATTTTGATCCTTTTTCTGAACTTGGTTGCTCGTTTACTGTCGAGCTCCTTTTTGATGGATCGACATTACTCTATATTGGGACTATATCAAGTTTGTGGTGGCGGTTTTGGGCTCTTGTAATGTTCCTTGCTATGCACTAAAAGATGTAAAAAAATTATGTCTAATATAATTGAGCTAATTTTCTACTCGAAATAAAAGTTGTATAGTAACAATAAATTCTTTAAAGAATTTGTTATTATGAGATGTATATATTATATAATTTCAATGTAAGAAGTTTTTTTTAAGTTGTTAAATTAATTTTGTTATTAAAGTATATAATTTTGACACTTTTATAGGGAATAAATGTATTGTTGCATTATATTAAAGCCATGATTACCCTTTATGGAATATGTCTCACAAATATTTCTCTTGGAAATATCCTTTGAATTGCCTTCATGAGATCCTTTTCTCATCAAGGTTCTTGGCTTGCTTAAGTTTATACCACCATATGGATTGATACTGTTATGAAAATATATATTTATTTGGCTTATTCTTGAATGGGTAAGTTGTATAGTAACAAATAAACAACTAAATGAGTAATTGGAAAAAAACTTTTTTAAAGAATTTGTTATTATGAGATGTATATATTATATAATTTCATTGTAAAAAGTTTTTTTTGTAATTAAATTAATTGTGTTATTAAAGTATATAATTTTGATGAATTTAATAATAAATTAAAAAATATGACTATTCAATTTAATTTCAATGAGTAAATAAAACAAAAAGTTCAATGAGTAAATACAACTTCAACAAAATATTAAAAACAAATATTTTGTTGAAGTTTTATTGTTAATGACATTGAGGATTTGATAATATCAATGTTATAAATTGATAAGACTTGTGTTTTAGTTGAAATAGTTGGGTGTAACGTAAATGTTAGACTCCTAATTTGTTCTCAATTAGTCCATATTTGTTATTTGTTATCCTCTCAGGTTGTTATCCTCCCCACCCAAATTCAAATCTCTTTAGTGACTTTTTTTTTATTTGTGAGACAATTGTGTTTTAAACTCTTCCTCAACCATGACTTATTACGCCAAGAATCATGAGGTGCATATACAAAACAATATAGATAAGATGCTTAATGTAAATCAATGACAATAAACAACATTAAAAAAATTTAAGTCATGTAGGGCTTCTCTAAAAATCATATATAAATGTTAATTCTTAACTAAACAATTCAAGAATAGAAAATGAGGTCACTCTAATACCATTAAAAATGTTATCATTTACTAAATTTAAAGAGAAATTGTGGTGTAATGAAGAATAGAGAATAAGAGATAATTAAGGTCTTATAAAAAAGTCATTAACCTCAATTTAGAAGATCAAAAGTATATTTTTATTACTTAGCTGTTAGTTAGTTGATTACTTAGTTATTAGTTGTTTGCAAGTTGGAGATTGATCCATGATTAGAGAATTCTCTGACACTTTTTATGCTACTCTATTGTAATATCTAACTATGAATGAATAAGGAAAGATTGAACCCCTATTTTAAATTTTTGTGTATGTTTTTTCTATAGGTCATGGTTAGCAAATCTATAGTGTGTTTATTTTGTTATGGAATATATTTATATGCTTTTGGTTATGGTTGTGAGTTTGATTATTGTTCCCTTTTGGTCATTCTTTTTTCAATGAGTATAACATATGGGATTAATATACAAATAATATGTACAAGATTACATCCATCCTATTGTGTCTTTTTATCCATTTAATGTCTTGACTATGCTTTGGGCGAGACCTTCTTCTCTTTGGGAATATTGAAAATGCTAGTGCACCTAGACCACAGTGAGAGATTTTGTTGGTAACCTACAAGAACTCTGGTCTCGATCAAAATCCAACAATGAAAATGTCAAAGCACTAAAGGATTTCTTGGAGGAACAAGGCATTCTATTTCTAAGTGGATGGATGAACACAGTGAAGGATTCAACCAAGAAACGTGTGCATTCAACCTGGATGGTTCAAATAGGAAAGAAGACCAAGTTGACAAGGAAGATGCTCAACCACCTGAATATATGGGGACCTTGGATGAGTCAGATTGATCCCTGGGTGGTTTGAGAATGACTACCAATATGACCCAAAGATCATTAGATCATTGGTTGAATGTTATGGAAGTACTGATGCAAACATACATTTCTTAAGAAAGAGATATGGAACTCTCTTGGTTGGCTAATCTAACTTATAGGAATTTGGACAGGCTGTTGGAGTATTTGAATTTACTGAACCAGATTCTGCTTTACTGCTTACCCATGTTGATGAAAGTAGTAGGATATGGAATGAAAGGTTCGGGAATTTGAATTTCAAATATATGCAACAACTTAGCAAGCAAAGTTTGGTTGATGGTCTACCAGACATCCATTTCTCCAAAGGAATCTTCGAGGGATGTGTTCTTGGAAAATACCCTCAAGAAAAATTCGACAAAGGAAAGACTTAGAGAGCTTCATCTTCTTTAGATCTGATCCATAGTGACCTCATGGGCCCTTTTCCACATCCATCGATCAGAAAAGTGAGGTATGTTCTCATTTTTGTTGATGTTTTCTCACGTTTCACATGGATTCACTTTCTCAAGAAAAAATCACAGGTCTTTCAACACCTCAAAGATTTCAAAGCCTATGTTGAGACACAGTCAAGAAAGAAAATGAAAGTCCTTCGAACTGATAATGGGGGAGAGTATGTCAATCATGAGATCCAGAATATTTTTCATGAGGAAGGGATTCAGGTTTAGCACACAGTTCCCTATACTCCATAGAAAAATGGAGTTGTTGAGTGGAAAAAAATATCTCTAAAAGAGATGGCATCTTGCATGCTACATGCAAAGTCACTTACATAGAGATTATGGGCCGAAGCACTTAATTGCACAACCTACATCCAAAACAGATCTCCCCATAGATCTGTCAAGGATAAGACCACCTACAAGGCTTGGAGCAGCCTCAAACCGGAAGTGACCCACTTTCGTTTCTTCGGTTCAAATGCATGGGCTCAGATTCCCTTTGAAAAGAGGAAGGCACTTGATTCACAAAGCACTGCGTGTAACTTTTTTGGATACCCCAACGGTGTGAAGGGATATAGACTTATTGATCTTTCTTCAGACCATCTCATCATTGAGTGAAGTGTCCAATTTGAGGAAAGTGTCTCGCATGTACCTCAATAGTTTCATGCAAACACCTTCATTCTTCCACCTGTATGAGGTGATGAGAATGCACATGACGAATCTTCTTCAGATGAGATTTCTGATTTAGAGGATTCAAATGATCTAGATACAAAGTCAGTATAGTCAGATGCAGAGTCATTGCATCCATATGTAGATGAAGAGCCAGAGTAGAGGCCCAAGTGGATCCAGACTACTCTTCAGGATGCAAGGGATCTTGTTGGTGATCCAACCGAGACTAGGAGAACTCAATCTGATTTCGAGGAGCCTCCTATTGCACTGACTGCAACTGAACCCTTTCCCTCTAGGCATCTTTTCTTGGTTCATTCTTCATATCCACAGTCTTATGGAAAGGATGTTGGAAATCCCTTTAGGGAATCTGCCATGTAGGAGGAGTACAACTCCGTCATTAAGAACCAGACTTGTGATATGGTTCCCCTTCCTTCTGGAAGGAAACTTGTCAGATGCAGATGGGTCTATAGGACCAAGAGCGTAGCAGATGGACAGATTAGCAGATACAAATCTATGCTTGTTTCCAAAGGCTTTCAATAGGTGCATGGCATTGACTATGATGATACCTTCGCTCTCGTAGCGAAGATGGATTCTATATGATTGACACTTTCCATTGCGACAAACAAGGGATGGGAAGTCCATCAGATGGACATGAAGAATGGATTTCTTCATGGTGATCTCTCTGAGGAGATCTATATGGAGCAACCCCATTAATTTATGTAGAATTCATATTTGGTCTTTCGACTGAAGAAATCTCTTTATGGCCTCAAGTAGGCTCCGAGGGCGTGGTATTCCAAGATGGAATCCTACCTATTGTCACAGAAATTTGTATGTTGTAAATCATACCTGCATGTTTACATGCTCAGGACGACTAATTCACTTCTACTCTTAGTTTTGTATGTTGATGATCTGTTGATCACTGGTTGCTTGACTTCAATGATTGTTGCAGTCAAGAGGATTCTACATGACAATTTTTTTATGATGGGCATGGGTCCACTACACTTCTTCCTTGGACTCGAGATCAGTCAGGATGCATCAGGCATCAAATTGTCTCAAGCCAAGTATGCATGAGATATTCTTGAGAGATTTAACATGAAAGAATGCAAGTATTCTCCGAATCCTTTCCTACCAGGACTCAAACTTGAGGATGGTGGGGACACTCCATTGGTTGAAAAAACATTTTACAGACAACTAGTGGGGAGCTTGTTGTATCTCACAAACTCTAAACCAAACCTCTCCTATGCAGTTGGCGTAGTTTCCAATTTCATGAAAGAGCAGCATGAGATACATTGGCAGGTTGCAAAGCATATCCTTTGATATGTACAGGGCACCATCAACTTTGGGATTCATTATGCAATAGAATCGACATTAGATCTCATCGGGTTCACTGATTCTGACTGGGATGGCGATAACACTGATCGTAAGTCCACATGTAGTTACTCACTTAGTCTTGTTTTCGTTCCTATCTGTTGGTCGAGAAAGAAGAAAGCTACTATTTCGGTTTCTTCAACCGAGGCAGAGTACAGAGGGGTAGTTAACATAACCATTTAGGCTATGTGGCTACAACATTTTCTCACTGAGTTGGGAATTCAATTTCATCGGTCGATTGTCATCTAGTGTGAGAACCAGAGCCATCTGAAGCTCTGCAGAGATCTGTTTCAGAGGCAGTGGACGAAGCACATCAACATCCACATGCACTGCATATGAGACTTAGTACATGAGGGGATCATCGACCTATAGTTTTTTCCTTCAGCAAAACAAACGACATGCATCTTAACTAAGACCTTCACTGAGCAGAAGTTCCATTCTCTGCAAAGTTGTCTTGGAGTGAAGGACACAGTTTCCTATAAACTATCAGTTCTTCTTTTTACATACATTGTACCATGCCGGGGGAGGGGGGGGGTTCCCATGAGCTTTTCCCTCTTTCCTCATTTTATTTCATTGTATCTTTTGTATTTGGGTACCTAGTATGGCCTCGTTATCGTGAGCCATTCTTTATTTTCACCATAGTGATGTTCATGGGGGGTGTTGGAGTTACTTCACACACACCTAGGATTTATTTTTCCTAATTTTTTCCCTATGTTTATTAGTATTTATCCAGTCTCCTAAAGTTTAGGGAGAATATTCCTCCAGGAGAATATTCTCTTCAGTTTTCACTTCAGTTTGACTAGTTGAGTGGAGTCTAGATGTTGCATTGGTTTTGTCACCATGTAACATTGGGATAATCACCAGCTAGTGCACATTTTCCTTGGGATCATCACCAGACTAGCGCATTACCCATGATTCCCTGATCGCCTCCTCACTTCACTCTGTTTCAATCAATTAATTGAAGAGTAGTAGACTAGTTAACTCAACTAGGTGGAAGTTCACTCTCGTAACTGCCCGATAGACTAGACTAGGTAGCAGTTCACTCTTGTAACTATTGGTGTGTGTCCATATCACTCTAGACCACCACTATGGTGCATTGGCTTCACCTACAGTGCACATTGGTTGAGTTATAAAGAGTATATCATGTGTAAATTATTCATTATTGATTACGGTTAATAAGAATTCTTCCATTATTTCTCTCTTGCTTATTCTTTCTCAATTTCTCTCTGCAAATGTGTGTTGTATTTTCTAGCTAGATCTATTCTGTGTAGGTTCAACACATTTACAATTCCATTCCTTGGGTTGGGCAGGTCAATGGGAAGCGAGCTGGTGGAAATCAGGATAGTTGTAGGAGAATGCCAGTGGATTATGTATATGTTTCAGGCTAGGGTGCCTTTGTATATATGTTTTGGGGATAGAGAGCCTATGTATTTATGATTTTGGAGGCTGAAGTTTCTATGTAATTTGTTTGGGCTGGAATGCATGTGTGATTTCCGGCTAGAGAGTCTATATGTTGATTATTGGTTGGGGAGCTAAAATTGTAAAATGAAATTACACCTATAGGATGTTGTGCACTGAGGATAGTGCAAAAATAAGGGGGAGGGGATGTAACATCCCTAGTTCTAATTCTTGTGAATTATAATGTAATTGTATAAATGTGAATTAGGCTAGTGAGTCGATATGTTTGGGCAAAGAGCTCGTATTTATTTAATGTGGTTGGGGGCTGAATTTCATATTATGAACATTGAAATAATTAATAAAAATAATAATCATTGGATGCAATATGAAAGAGATGAAGAATGATGGGGGAGCTATGATTCCACAAGAGAGAGGGGTCCAAAGGAGAATTATTCATGGGCATTAAACTAACCCACATTCCTGAAATTATTATCTTTGTGTATAACCTTATGTTTGTTGATTGAGTGTATGAGAGGAAAATCATTTAAAATCATGTAAGAGGGTGGGTGTGAGTGGTCACATCTCATAGTTATTGTAGAGAATGGGATGAAGTACAATAATCCTTGAGAAGAGTGTGAGTCAAGCAAGCAAGGAAGAAGAGGAAATTTGTATGCATAATAGGGATAGTTTTTACATACAGATTTCAGGGTAGCAAAGAAAGACAAAGGGTTGGGAAGAGGACCAACCGTGGTATACTTGAAGGGAGCCATTGTTTCGCTATGTTCTTATGCTGAGATAGAGGCCCGTGCATCGGTAAATCATGTTGTAATCTTGTGGTGTGATTTCCTATTGAGGGAATATCTCAAAGCCTTGTGAAGGCTACTATGAGAAAACATGAAACAACTAAGAGTTCCCAAATTTCCTAGCTGAGTGATTCCTAGCCAACCGAATGCACTAGTGGCCCTAATAAATGAATGGTATAGCCTGAGGGACTGTGAGAAGTGAAGGGGTACATTCCTTGGGTAGTGCAGGTTGTGGGGAAAATAGAGAGTTGGAGGTTTGGAACTGCTATGAGACTAGAACCTGGGTTTGGGGTTGCTATGTGTGGAGAGTGGATAGACAGTGGGATGAATCTCCTCGTGGACTCATAGCCTCATCTCGCGGGTGACATGTTGATGAGAGAGAAATTTTAGTAGTTCCTATGGCTGGGATGTTTATCCTTCGTTTGCAACCATTTGGTTAATCATTAACATATAAGTGTTTATGTTATGTTCTGATGTTAAATTCTATTGTGTAAATAATTTATATGAATGTTGTGTATTTTTTGTTGCTTGAACAATTGAATTCATGTTTAATATACGTTTTTAGATGAATTTAGAACTATAGTATCAGTCAAATGGTCAAATATGTGTGTGATCTGCGGTTGGTAAGGCATAGGAATTTGTTTAGCAACAAATATTTATAATTTAATGAGTTTCTGCATGTAATGTTGCCCAATTGGGCTCGGGGACGTTACATTACTGGAATTATTCTATCTAAGAAAATGTTATTGTGATCAAGGGTGACATATGTGAATGCCTATGGTTGGGTGACAATGAAGTGACATTGTCTATGGTTAAACGATCATATCAAAATGTTAACATGGTTTCAGAGTTGGTTTCCTTCGTAAAGTTTAACCACTGAAAGGAATATCCTTAGTTCCCCCCCTTTTCAATCTCATTGAGCACTTAATGAAATTACTAAGAGGGTCTCCTAAGTAGGGTGCATCTTTTCCCTGAATCAAATCTGTAATTTTCTGATGTTGAGAAATTAGGGTTTTCTCATAAAACCCTAGGTCAAGGCGTCTAGCATTTAAAGTTTGATTTGGAGTTGATTCTTGGGGAAAACATGTCTCCTTGGAATAGCAGGATTCATTGAAGAAGAAATTGAATATCCATAGGGAGATTTTGAAATTCCAGTTGCAACACCTGTTGCAGTGCTAGTTGCAACACCAGTTGCAGTACTAGTTGTAGTTCCTCTGGACCAGTGAAGTTTTTGTGAAGCGTTGGGCCTAATTTTTGGTTTTTCTAGTGCACCTTACCCTAACGCATCTCCAACTACATTTAGATTTCAAGTTGGATTACTTTTAATTTTTAGGATTCCTCATTTCTTGTCATTGTTTGCCGCTCATACTGGATGTATGTACTTGTATATGTTTAAATTGTATCACTGTCTTGATGGTGTTTGCAGGAGAAAGGGGTCTTTTTTCCAAACAACAATCATATATCCAAATGGATCTTATATCCAATACATTCATAGGAACACCACACTCTAGGTTTTATTGTTTTGATATGCCTCTAAATGTTATGGCATTATTTTGATCTTATGAACATCTAGGTTGCATTTTGATCTATTAAAGTTATGATTATTTCTAGTCAAAGTTAAAGTTATAAGTTGACCTTAGTCAAAGTATTAGATTGATTGAGGTTGAGATTTTAGAGTTTAATTGCATAATATTCTCTAACTTAGATTTTTGTCAAGAAAGCATATTGTCTTAGTACAGGAGATAGGTTGGAGAGAATACTTGTCATCTTGAGTGAAGGAGACTTGAAAGAAAAGAAACAACACTCATTCTCTAAGATAAGACTCCAGGTCCCAGGTTTGATTGATTAAATTGATAAGTCTCCAATTTGCACATATCAAGTTTGATAAATGCTACATTACAAGTAAAAACTATAGTTGTGAAAAAAATCTTTGAAAGGTCCTATTACTGCTAGAGACAATGAATACTTGGTAGCATGTGAGTACTATTGATATAAATGCTTATTGTACTTATTTGCAAGATGAAGTAACATCTCCTCTAGGAGATAATTATTGTTTTTCTTCCAGGTAGGTCACCTTGGTAAAGCTATGTAGATTACCATGAGATTGTCTTTTATTCTTGTTGCCATCTATATGTTCTTATGAAAATCCTATTGTATTGGAAATACATTTTCTCTTATTGCTCTTGTCTCATACAGGTTACCATGGAAGAATGATTGGTCACAACACTAGAACAATGTTGTTCCTATTTATTATTATTGCAATTTTATTTTGGCTCTTGTTCCAGGAAAGTCACAAGTGATAGCTCTGAGAAGGAGCTACTGTGACGATTCTTCTTGTTATTGAGTATTATTCTTGTCTATTGTTTTCCCTTGTTGTTGGTCTTGTTCCAGGCTGGTCATAGGTGATAACTTTGAGGGCAGATATAGTGACAGATGCAGGAGGAAACATATTAGATGGCCTCTAGTTGGAGACATGGAGAAGACTATCTAGATACGAAGTTGTATACATGACTGTATAAATCCATGTACTGAAGAAAAAGAGGATAAAGTTAAAACCTTCTGGCAAGAAGGGTAATTTTGTGAGATACATAGTATCTCATATGGAGATTGATTGTAAGGAGAGGAAGGCTCAAAATATGACCAGCCATATCCCTCTAGTTCATTTGATCACTCTTTAGATCATCAAGAAGATTTAGTAGAGCCAGAAGGGTCTACCCATAATCGTTGCAGTAACCAGGAAGAGACCAACATGGTCCTGTGACACTTTGCAGGATGCAAATATATTTGGCAATGATGAGCGATATCATGATAAGGAGAAGATGACTCCACCAATTGTGAGGTAGACGACCGCACCAAGTACCATCGCAAAAAGAGGTAGATTATAGAGGGATTCAACCATCATGATATAGTAGGGAGGAACTGTTAGTCAACTGAGAGGGGGGGGTGAATCAGTTGTTACCGTGCTTAAACAATTATGCTTCTTTTAAACTCTGTGCCGAGTCACTAAATGATGATCACAATAATGCAGGGGAATAAACAATGGCATATTCAGCATCAGTCATACATAAGAGAAACACAGAGACAGATATTTCCTGAGGAAACCCATACAGGGTAAAAACCTCTTTTTCTTTATATG
>ML782184.1:207235-222410 GCA_009831015.1 Picea engelmannii
ACTCAAAAACCTAGAATTGTTCTCTCTAAAGAAATGTAATTGAAGGACTAGCCATTGACTTGCTTCGCCTGTTCTATAAGTAAATCGTGTACAGCGTCTTTTCCTCGAAGATCCTTGCTCATAAACTCAGTTTCATAAGCCCCAGCTCCAACGGTTTTGTACAGTCTGGGATGACCTTCATCGATCAGTTCGGGGGCGGCATCAATCAGCACATCCTCTTGTGGAGCCAAAAACATGACGATCGACATGCGATTCTGATTTGTATTCACTACTGCCCGGTGCTCGGCACTCTTGTATTTCTCATTGCTTACTATCTGCCATTACAGAATCTCCGTATCATTTTACAATAACTCTGCTAAAGTCTAACCAAATCAGACAAACGATTGAAATGCCAAAAAGAACTCAAAGAATTTCACTTGCCTGTAACAAATCCCCGATGTTGACAATAAGAGCTCCAGGAATAGAGGGCACAGTGAACCATTCCTCGTCTTTCCGAACCTGGAGACCGTCCACCCCATCGTCGAGCAGAACAGTCAGCATATCTCCATCTGAATGGGGTTTAAGCCCATTCACCATATCTGGTTGAGGGCAAGGAGAGTAATAATTGATTCGGAGTTGGAGCAGGGGTTCCTTGTTGAGGATTTGGATATAATTTGGGTTCAAACCCAAACCCTCGGCAAGAAGACCCAGCAACTTCTCCATAAGCCCCATTACCTCTTCCCCATATTTTTCATATGTTTCCCTTCATAGTGCATACAGTAATGTATCAGAATGGATGCAAGTTCATTATCAAGGTTTCAAATATCTCACACAGAGTATGCATGTCTGTGTATAGAGTTGTACCTGTATGTGGAGGGCGTTTTGGGCCAGTGCTCAACTGCTTTGGCCCACTCTGGAGAAATGTGATGAACAAGGGCATCAACCCAATCCAGGACCGTATCATCAGAGATGTCAAAGAACCGGCCATAGCCTTCAAGCATATGAATGCCAGGCCTCATAGGGCACTGTTTCCGTTTCTCTTCAAGAGAAAGTTCAAAGAAGTCCTGTGAAACCCGTTTCACACTCTCTAACAATGACAATGGTATGCCATGATTTATTATCTTCAAAACAATTGAAAACCCATGAAATCAGAAGGCCAAACGATCAGGAAGTTCGTTGGATAATCGACACAAAAATGAGAAAGAAAAGCAAAAACTGGGATCGCAATCAAACCTGAAAGAAACCCCATTCCTGGGATGCTTGGGCTAATTGTCTGACAGTCTTGGAGCGTTGATCGATGTCTTCCAGGCATGCTAGATCGATGACAGGAAGAGACTGGTGGACTTTTAGAGGACGAGATGGCCTCCGAACGGAAGGAAGCATGTACCGTGCAGGGACTTCCTCCACTTGCTTTTCATTTAGTGTCTGCACGAGATCAATTGGTCTCTGAAGTCTTTCAAATTGCTTGAGAAGAGCGTCCATGGCAGCTGATGAAGAATCCATATTCGTAGCAGGCAGTGGAATTGGAGTTGATCCGAAATCTCGGAGACATAATTATATAAATATTTGCGAACACTGGATAGTGATAAGGAATAGGTCTCTGCAAATACGAGGTATTGATTATCTACCTCGTCACATCGTCAGGAGCGCAGTGATTTGGCTTGGTTTAACTGGTGGTGGATAAATACAAGGAAGTTTATAGGCATTGAAGTTGCGACATTTTTTTCTCTAAAAATCTTTGCATACTCACAAATATATCTGTGTCGCTGCAGTGTTTCTAACTAGGATTTTTAGTCATAAGTAAAGCTCGATCAGTCCAGCTCAATCCGGGGCGGTTTGGAATATGTTCATATAAGATTTTATTTGTCCTAATTAATTGTTATTAATATGAAAATGCTTAGTATGTAGACAAGTTGTATCAGTAATAATAAAAGAGCGAAATACATTATATGTAAAGTAAGTTCGTTTTTTTTTAATGGATTGGGATATGAAAATGTCCTCTTTTTTTTCTCCTTAGGGAGATGCTGTATCGTGCTGGTTTTTTCTAATGGATTATGACATGAAAATGTCTATCTATTTGGGTTTTTTTTTGGGATGGATACTGATATGAAAATGTATATTTATTTGGCTTGAATGGGTAAGTTGTATACTAAAAATAAATTGTTTAAAGAATTTGTTATTATGAGATGTATATATTATATAATTTTAATGTAATGTTATTAAAGTATATAATTTTGAAGAATTTAATAATAAATTAAAAAAATATGATTATTTAATTTAATTTTAATGAGTAAATAAAAATAAAATAAACAAAATGTTAAAAATTTATCCACTTCACAATCAAATGCAATAACCTTCTAACTCTAAAGAGATTGGAATGGTGTGATTACGGAGTATGTTGGTGGAGTTAATTAACAATATTTAAATTCAAGTAGAAATTGGTTAAATTATGTGTGAGATCTTTTCTTGAAGTTTTATTGTTAATAATGTTGAGGATTTGATAATATCAATGTTATAAATTGATTAGATTTGTGCTTTAGTTGAAATAGTTGGTTGTAATATAAATGTTAGACTCCCAATTTGTTCTCAATTAGTCCATCTATTGAGAAGAAAACATTGTTATCCTTTCGGGTTGTTATCCTCCCCACCTAAATTCAAATCCCTTTAATGACATTTTTGTTATTTTGAGACAATTTTGTTTTAAACTCTTCCTCAACCATGACTTATTACACCAAGATTCATGAGGTGCATATACAAAACAATATAGATACGATGCTTAATGTAAAACAATGACAATAAATGTAACATCCCCACTATAATCCTCAGTTTAATCAATGCTTATGTAGATATAATGAGTGGCTATGACCAAAGCAATGTAATATGTGAATTGTATTTCCTTGTTTTATTAATAAAATGTGACGACAACTACTAAGGGGACATGGACAAGAGATGGGGGCTAAATTAATCTACAAGAGGGGGAAGTGTCTAGGATAATGGCCAAGAGGGGTCCAAGCGGGAATTTACCCATGTATGTTGATTTAACCCATTTTCCTAAACCTTCTATTTGTATGTGAACCTTCCCATTTTTTATTGAGTGTTCCCAAAGCCAATCACTGAACACATGTAAGAGGGTGGGTGTGAGTGGTCACATCCCAAAGTTACTAGGTACACGGGGGTTGAGTACAATCAGCTTGGGGAAAGTGTGAGTCAAGAAAAGACAAGCCAAAGAGAGGAAATTTGTATGGGTTGGGACAACATATTTTGAGAAGAGAGTTTTTGTGCATGAGAGAAAAAGGGAGAGGAATAAACATAGATTGAAGCGGATGCATCCATGGAGGGTGAATTCTAGAGCAAGATGGAGTGTAATTGGAGCGAATTGGAGTTGGAAAACTAAAGAGCCAGTTTGTCAAAACTGAAGAGTCAACTCCTATGTGAGTTGCACTAAAAGAATAAGTGTGTGTTGTTGGTTGCTGATAGTTTTCCTAGCAACAGTTTCCCTTGAGCTCCCAGCTGAGATATTCCTAGCTTCGCGTGCCAGAGAGACCTTGATAAATGAATAGGATTCCTGAGGGATTGAGATCAATGAAGGGGTACATTCCTTGGGTTGGACAAGTCAAGAGTAAGAGAGCTAGTGGAAAATCAGGATAGTTGTAGGAAAATATCAATTGGGTTGAGATTTTATGTGCTGTGAGTGGACTATATGAGACCACCCTCTCTTGTGGATTACTAGCCTCAGCTTGGGGGTGACTGACTGTTGAGATTTGGAACAATTAGTCTATGGTTGGGTGGAACGTCTGTCCCAAGAAGCTAGTTGCACAACTATTGTGAAAACATAAGTGTTTTATCTTGCTCTTGTGTTAAATTATGTGTTTAATTGATGTGCATGAACTCTAGGTAATTGGAAGTGATTCATGTGCTGTTGTAATGAATTTTTTAGCTGCATTTCATGTTGATTACTAGCATGTTGTAGATGCTTCTATTTTGTGGTTATAGACAATAGCTAAATATGTTTTAATTGGTAGCTGAAAGCTACAGGAAATGAGTTAACTGTAAATGAATTAAATTAGTTGGAAGGAATTTCATTTTTAAGAGTATTATGCACCGTAATGTTAGTTAGATGGGCTAAGAGACATTACATTATGGTATCAGAGCTTCTGGTTCAAACATCGAGCTTTTATGGGCCAATATGGCTGCAAATTCGTGAAATTTGTTGTTGCAGATTTTGTATGTGACCGATTTGGGGGAGAAATGAGATTCTAGAGAGAAATCCCCAATTTGGTGAGTGAAATATGAGTTTTAATGACTTCGGATGGTTTGAGAGGGTTAATGGAGTAGATAGGTGGAATTGAAGATCGAAATTCGACCTAGAATGGTCAAAATTTGAGTTTTAATGGCCGCCTATAGAGTTATAGGTAGTTTGGAGAATCACCGACTGTGATTCATCTTGATAAATTTAAAAATTCCAAAGGATTCGACCATTTGAAAGGTTTATGGGATTGACGATCGGATTAAATCGGGAGTTGTGAAAGGGATCTAATCCTTTCGGGCTTCGGGACTTCAGAGTTACAGGACTTCAGAATGTTAGAACTTCACAACACTCTAATCATGTCGAAGGAAACTTGTTGAAACTATTACCAAAGAGTTTGACTGACAACTCGCGGTTTCTTATCCGCTATCGTGGGATCCACCTTATCGTTAAACCCTGACCATTTTTTCAATCGCAAAGTGACATGATTAGTAGACATAAGGATCTTCCAAATCCTTCCTCGTCGTTGGATATATGCTACAGTCAAATTCGACATTGACCCACTCCGGGAGTAAAAAGGTGTTAAACGACCGGAATCCCTGAATGTCGAAGTCACGAAGTGACGTGGTCCATAGGTCTAAGGATCCTTCAGGGCCCTTCTCGACTGTTCAATCGAGTATAGTGGAAGGATAGGGTAAGCGATACCTTTAACTGACAACAAGCAATCATCCCTTCTTTATGACCTTTCTGGTAGGTAAACCTTCAAGAATTAAATGGGTCAAGACCTGTAAGGGATGTGAAGTCACAAAGTAACACAAGACATAGAGCTAAGTATCCTTCAGGACCCTTCCAGACAATCATATGTGAGTTACGATCATTCGACGTTGATCCACTCTGGGTGCAAAAGAGTTTGGAACGATCGAAATCCCCGAACGTCGAAATCATGAAACAACGCGAGCGATTGATCTAGGGATCCTTTAGGATCTCTCTCAACTGTTAGATTGGGTATAGTGGAAGGATAGAGTAAGAAATAATTTTAATCGTCAGATCGAGGGGAGGAATTCAGGAGCATTGTGGACCGTATATCAAGGATCTATTGGGAATCTTTTCTCAATCTTTTGATCAACTAGTGGAAGGACATCGTAAGTACTTCGACGAAGTTATACTCTGGGAAATGTAAGGTAGAAGGGGTGAGAACATCTCGAAGCGTTGAAGTCCAAAGTACGTGGAAAGGAATTTCATAACTCTGGGACTATGAGACTCTGGGAGTTTCGAAGATATAGGAAGATGTGTTAAGCACTGAAACGTCGAAGGCTGGAGTACATGGCGGGAGTTCTAGAACTTCTGAACTCTAAGACTCTGATGGATTTGACATGTTAGTGCACAATCCAAATTCTGAAGCATCAAAGGCCGGAGTATGTGGCAGGAGTTCTAGAACTTCAGAACTCCCGGACTCCCGGAGGTTTAACATATTGGTGCACAGGTTAAATGTCGAAGCGCCAAAATCTGAAGGCCAGAGGTCGTGGCGAGGAACTTGGGAATTTCAGAACTTCATAAATCTGAGAGATTCAAAGATATAGGAGGATGTGTTATGCGTTGAAGTGCTGAAGCGCCAAATTTTCCCCTCTTAAAGTGTCCAACTATGATTTGACGGGACTGCATACACTTGGTGATGCATCATACTTGGATGGTTCCACGTGGAGTCTTGGGATTTGTCGCAAGTAAAGTGTGGGACCCCCCCCTTGTCAAGTTTAAGCTATGTGTTAAGAACAGGGGAACCTTAGCCGTCAGATCTAAGGGTGGATCGATCTCCACCATAGATTCCAGAGTGGAAGTAGTCCTTTGTACTTTTGAACTCTAGGGAAGTTTTTAGACCTGTACAAGAATATCCAAGGGACTGAAGGCTCGGTATTCGTGAAGACTGGGAGATATTCCCTGCAACCCATAACCACGTCATTGTCAAGGGATGACGACCCAGGTCACGAACGTGCCATGTCAGATGGCGTGAGAGAAGTGAAGCTACGTGGATTCCATGTGGTGAAGGGGATGGTCATTGGCCAAAGACACCCCAAAAAACTTCGAAAGGCAATAACTTTCAAACGAGAGCTCCATTTAGGGGAAGGTTTCAACTATTGGGAAGTTGTTCCGGGGGTGGAATGCATCAAGAAAATAAAAATTTGAATGGGTGCAATATGTACTTCCTAAATTGATGAATAATTAACCTATATCCTATATGATGAAATTCTTTATGCTATGCTTATTTATATCAATAATTATTTTATGCACATCTCTTACAAAATTAGAGGTACATAAATAAACTTTAGTTCTTATATGAGGACTAGAGTCATGAATTATGATCAAGGATATTACAATCATGAGGAAGAGATTAGGGGTGTGCATATCATCATGGGGAATGTTGAGACAAAGTCAAATGGAAGAAGAGATAGGAAAGAGCATGTTACTATGAGTAGTCTGTATAGGGAAGTGCAGAGTTAGAGGGATGATAATGAAAGAATTATTAAGGCTCAGGAAGAGATACTTCATAGCTTGAATATGTTTCATAAGCGAGTCAACAAGGATTCTGGAACCAAGCAAGTAGCTAGTGCTAGAAAAGTATCAACATCTAGATCCCATAGCAAAAGGGATGATCATGGAAATGATAGGCAGTCAAGAAGCATGAGAAGGCACCGTCATTCTCCAAGGAAATCCACTAGAAGAATTTGTGTAACCCCACAGCTAGGGAGCATCCCAAGTGTGTCTCATGTTCAGAGGCAAAGAAGAAGGCCTTAGGCAGACATATTGCAAGGTAAACTCGGGAAAATCAAGCCACCTACTTTCAATGGTGAGCATAGGAAAGGAAATTAGGTAGAGGCGTGGTTATTGGAAACGAATAAATATTTCGAGCTGCATGATTACCCATCCTGGGTAGAAGCTATAATTTCCACCTACCATATACAAGGAAATAAAGCCATGTGGTGGGATCAACTTAAGCAATCCAAGAAACTCAATGAGAAAAGGATCTCATGGAGGAAATTCAAAGGATATTTCCAAGAGAAATATTTGTCCGAGCATTACTATGAGAGAAAGATGAAAGAGTTCTTTGAACTCAAGTTGGGAACCATGACAATGGAGGAATATGAGAAGTAACTCTTTGAATTGCCGAAGTATGTTGATTTCATCAAGGATGAGAAGGTTAAAATCAAAAGGTTTCTAAGTGGGTTACCCTCCTTCTACAGTGACAAGATTCAATATGATAACCCCAATACCTTGGAAGAAACCATAAGGAGAGCAAGGCCCCTTTATGATCAAAGAAAAGGAGGACCAGTTTTCCAAAAGGCTTGGAATGACAAGATGAAGGGGAAAAAGGATCAAAGGCAGAAAGGTTTTAAGCCACCCTTTTTCAAAAATAATTTCCAATCAAATCAACAATGCCAGGAAACCCAAAATGATCAAAATAATGTAGATTCATTTGGGAAAAGGCCAAGGAAAAAACCTATTCAATGTTAGGGATGTGAGGAGAATCACTTATATAGGGACTGCCCTCACAAAGGAGAAATAATGAGGATTATCCACAACATTCAGAAGGTTGAAACAATGGAAGACATGGGAGGAAATAGGCCAAGGATTTATGCAGCCTTGGAAAATAAGAAAGTAGAATATCAATCACCCGTGATCAAAGTGGAAGGTAAGATTGATAACCATCCCATAACAATTTTAATTGATTCTGGAGCTAGCCATAGTTACATAAATTCTAACATTGTTGAAAGATTTCACTTGCAAAGAAGTAAGCATAATAAATATTGGTTAGTTCAGTTAGCCATGGGGGCTAAAAGGAAAATCAATGAGTTGGTTAAAGATTGTCAAATAGACATGAATGGACTCAACACGAAGTTAGATGTAAACATCGTACCATTGGGTTCATATGACTGTCTAATTGACATGGATTGGTTGGAAAACATCATGTTGTCCTAGATTGTTACAACAAGACAATAACATGTGTTGATGAGGGAGGGTAGCAAGGAAAGATTCAAGGCATTCCAAGAGTTGTAGTTGTTAGAGAGATTTCAGCTATGCAGTTGAAGAAGAGATTCAAGACGGGATGTTATATTTTTGCAGCCCATATGGAGGAGATATCCAAAGATAAGTGGAAAGAATTGAAGACCATCTGGTCTTGAGGAATTTTGAAGATGTTTTTAGAGAAATTCTAGGATTTCCACCCAAGAGAGACATTGATTTCTCTATTGATTTAGTGCTAGGATCTGCCCCAATGTATAAGACACCATACATAATGGGTGCACCATAATTGAAGGAGTAACAGATGCAGCTTGAAGAGTTGTTAAAAAAGGGGTATATACGCCCAAGTGTATCACCTTGGGGATCCCTGATCCTTTTTGTCAAGAAGAAGGATGGAACCTTAAGGCTGTGTATTGATTTCAGGCAACTTAATAAGGTTAGCATAAAGAATAAGTATTCCTTTGCCCAAAATGGATGATTTTTTTGATTAGCTGAAAGGTGCAAGAATCTGTTCAAAGATTTACTTGAGATCAGGATATCATCAAGTAAAGATAGAGGAAGAAGACATCAACAAGAAAACATTCATAACAAGATATGGACATTATGAATTCATAGTAGTGCCATTTGGGCTATCAAATGCCCCAACAATTTTTATGTGTTTGATGAATGGAGTGTTCAGGGAACACCTAGACAAGTTGGTGATTGTGTTCCTAGATGATATCCTCATCTACTCTAAATCATAAGAGGAACATGGGCAACATTTAAGAATAGTGTTCCAATTTTTAAGAGAGCACAGATTATATGGTAAGCTAAGTAAGTGCATATTTTATCAAAATAATATTCACAACTTGGGGCATATAATTTCAATAGCAGGGATAGAAGTTGAACCTGATAAGATAGAGGAAATTAGAGGATGGTCAATTCCAAAGAATGTGACAAATGTCAGATCATTCATGGGTCTTGCCGGTTATTACCGAAGATTCCTAAAAGGGTTCTCAAAGATTGCAAGTCTAATCACTTCTTTGCAAAATAATCTTGAGAAGTTAGAATGGAATTCCAAGTGTTAAGAGAGTTTTCAACAGTTGAAGGTGGTTATTAACATTGTCACATCATTAGGAGCGCAATGTTTTGGCTTGGTTTGATTGGTGGTGCATAAATACAAGAAAGTTTATAGGCATTGAACTTGCCCATATATTAAAGTGACATATTTTTCTCTAAAAATCTTTGCATACTCACATATATCTTTGTCTCATTGCAGTGTTTCTAACTAGGATTTCCAGTCATAAGTAAATCTCGATCAATCCAGCTAAATCCGTGGGTGTTTGGAATATGTTAATATAAAATTTTATTTTTCCTAATTAATTGTGATTAATATGAAAATGCTTAGTATTTAGACAAGTTGTATCAATAATAATAAAGAGACAAATACATTCTATGTAAAGTGAGTTTGTTTTTTTGAATTGATTGGGATATGAAAATGTCCACTTATTTGTCATTTTTGTTTTTTCTTAGGGAGATGTTGTATCGTGTTTTTTTTTTTTAATGGATTGTGATATGAAAATGTCTATTTATTTGGATTTTTTTGGATTGATACTGATATGAAAATGTATATTTGACTTATTCTTGAATGACTAAGTTGTATAGTAACAATAAACAACTAAATAAGTAATTGGAAAAAATATTGTTTAAAGAATATGTTATTATGAGATGTATATATTATATAATTTCATTGTAAAATTTTTTTTTGTAAGTTGTTAAATTAATTGTGTTATTAAAGTATATAATTTTGACAAATTTAATAATAAATTAAAAAAATATGACTATTCAATTTAGTTTTAATGAGTAAATAAAAAAAATGTTAAAAAATTATCCACTCCAAAATGAATTGCAATAACCTTCTAAATCTAAAGATATTGGAATGGTGTGATTATTGAGAGTATGTTGGTGGAGTTAACTAACAATATTTAAATTCAGTTAGAAATTGGTTAAATTAAATTTAGCTAGAAATTGATTAAATTGTGTGTGAGATATGTTCTTGAAGTTTTATTGTTAATGACATTGAGGATTTGATAATATCAATGTTATAAATTGATTAAACTTATGCTTTAGTTGAAATAGTTGGGTGTAATGTAAATGTTAGCCTCCTAATTTGTTCTCAATTAGTCCATCTATTGAGAATAAAACATTATTATCCTCTCAGGTTGTTATCCTCCCCACCAAAATTCAAATCCATTTAGTGACATTTTTGTTATTTGTGAGACAATTGCGTTTTAAATTGTTCCTCAACAATGACTTATTACACCAAGAGTCATGAGGTGCATATACAAAACAATATAGATAAGATTCTTAATGTAAAGAAATGACAATAAATGTAACATCCCCACTATAATCCCCAGTTTAATTAATGCTTATGTAGATATAATGAGTGGTTATGGCCAAAGCAATGTAATATGTGAATTTTGTTTCCTTGTTTTATTAATAAAATGTGATGACAACTGAAAATGGGACATGGACAAGAGATGTGGGCTAATTAATCCACAAGAGGGGGGAGTGTCTAGGATAATTTCCAAGAGGGGTCTAAGGGAGAATTTACCCATGTATGTTGATTTAACCCATTTTCCTAAACCTTCTATTTGTATATTAACCTTCCCATCTCTATGTCACTGCAGTGTTTCTCACTAGGATTTTCAGTCATAAGTAAAGCTCGATCAGTTCAACTCAATTCGTGTGTGTTTGGAATATGTTAATATAAATTGTGATTAATATGAAAAGGCCTAGTATTTAGACCAGTGGTATCAACAATAATAAAGAGATAAATACATTATATGTAAAGTAAGTTTGTTTTTTTCAATTGATTTCGATATGAAAATGGCCACTTATTTGGTTTTTTCGTTTTTTCTTCGGGAGATGCTCTNTTTTTATGTTTTTTTTTTTTTTTTTTTTAATGAATTATGATATGAAAATATCTATTTATTTGGCTTTTTTATATTATGATATGAAAATGTAGAATGGGTAAGTTGCATAGTAATAATAAATATTTTTACTATAAATCGGAAAAACAAATTGTTTAAAGAATTTTTTATTATGAGATGTATATATTACATAATATAGATGTAAAACGCTTTTTTAAGTTATTAAATTAATTATTATTAAAGTATATAATTTTTATGAATTTAATAATAAATTAAAAAATATAATTATTTAGAGTAAATAAAAAAAAAATGTTAAAAATTTACTCTCTAAAATTAAATGCAAGCTAGAAATTGGTTAAATTGTGCGAGACCTTTTTTAAGTTTTATTGTTAATGACAATGAGGATTTGATAATATCAATGTTATAAATTGATAAGACTTGTGTTTTAGTTGAAATAGTTGGGTGTAATGTAAATGTTAGACTCCTAATTTGTTCTCAATTAGTCCATCTATTGAGAAGAAAACATTGTTATTCTCTCGGGTTGTTATCCTCCCTACCCAAATTCAAATCCCTTTAGTGAAATTTTTGTTATTTGTGAGACAATTGTATTTTAAACTCTTCCTCAACCATGACTTATTACGCCAAGAATCATGAGGTGCATATACAAAACAATATAGATAAGATGCTTAATGTAAAGCAATGACAATAAACAACATTGAAATTTTTTAAAGTCATGTAGGGCTTCTCTAAGGATCATATATAAATGTTAATTCTTAACTAAACAATTGAAGAATAGAAATTGAGGTCACTCTAATACCATTAAAAATGTTATCATTTACTAATTTTAAAGAAAAATTGTGGTGTAATGAAGAATAGAGAATAAGAGAGAATTAAGGTAATATAAAAAAATCATTAACCTCAATTTAGAAAATCAAAAATATATTTGTATTACTTAGTTGTTAGTTACTTGATTACTTAGTTATTAGTTTTTTGCAAGTTGGAGATTGATCCGTGATTATAGAATGCTCTGACACATTTTTATGCTACTCTAGATTGTAATATCTAACTATGAATGAATACAGAAAGATTGAGCCCCTATTTTAAATTTTTCTGTATGTTTTGTCTATAGCTCATGGTTAGCAAATCTATAGTGTGTTTATTTTGTTATGGAATATATTTATATGCTTTTGGTTATGGTTGTGAAGTTGATTATTGTTCCCTTTTGGTCATTCTTGTTCCCATGAGTATAACATATGGGATTAATATACCAGTAATAAGTACAAGATCACATCCATCGTATTGCATATTCTTATCCATTTAAAGTCTTGACTATGCTTCGGATGAGACCTTCTTCCCTTTGGGAAGATTGAAAATGCTAGTGCACCTAGACTACATTAGGAGATTTTTTTGGTAACCTACAAGAACTATCGTCTTGATCGAACAATAATGACAATGCCAAAGAACTAAAGGATTTCTTGGAGGAACAAGGGATTCTAGTTCTAAGTGGATGGATGAGAACAATGAAGGATTCAACCAAGACACATGTGCATTCAACCTAGATGGTTAAAATAGGAAAGCAAACCAAGTTGACAAGGAAAATGCTCACCCACCTCAATATATGGGGACCCTGGATGAGGCAGAGTGATCCCTGGGTGGTTTGACAATGACTACCAAGATGACCCATAGATCATTAGATTATTGGTTAAAGGTGATGGAAGTACTTATGAAAACACATCGTTCTTAATAAAGAGATATGGAAATCTCTTGGTTGTCTCATCTAACTTAGGGGACTTTGGATAAGTTGTTGGAGTATTTGAGGCAAGAGGTTATGCTGGCCATCTACCACCCTCTTCTTGACTATATAGCTAAGCATGATCCATTGTTTAGGATTTGGTAGTGGATCCTAAGTGCACCAATAAAAGGTTCCAATTTCATTGAATAAGTTCTAGTGTTGGGTTGCAGGAGATGACTTGACAGTTTGGAGGCAAAGGTGGTGACCTTGCCTCAATCTAATAAAGTTGTATAAAAATATTGAAGTGTGGAAGGAAGTCATCATCCTGGGTATGAGTAAGTGCATTCTTATGGCTTGGGCATGATAGTCAGATTGGACATCTGATTAGTTCATGGAATGGAGAGATCAATGTACAAAAGCATGGCATAATGGGTCAAGAGAACTAATGCAATAGTAGGTTTTGGTGGTGAAACACTTGGATATTTTTTTGATATTATTGATTATGGTTGGATTGTAGTAGAAGTAGGAAATTGCAACAATGTTGGACTTATATTGAAGTCATGACAAGAGGCAACAACATCAACAAAGAAATCCAATATTTTATTATTGGCAGAAGTTGGGTAAAGGAACTTTGTTCAAAAGAAGAATTAGACAATGGGAAATTGCATAGCAATTCTAGCATTAATAGTGCAGAGTATTTGAAGAAGTCAATTACAAATGGATGCATGGATTTGGGAAACATACTTGGAGCGACACATGTTTTTGAGGATGTTGTTGAGTGTGACAATGAATTTTAGTGAGGGGAAATGTAAGGCCCTTTGAATGGCTTTAGACACCTTCATCGCATGATCACCTTAGTGGTCATTGACCAACAAGGATGGACATGAAAAAATGTTGATGGCTAGAAGAGTCAGTTTTGGGTGCCCTTGCACAATGACAAGGCACACCATGAATCAGTCTAGTATCCTTGCTTAGATTGGGTGCATCACAGACCTTGGCAACTCTTAATCTACATTAATCTACAAGAGGGGGAAGTGTCTAGGATAATGGCCAAGAGGGGTCCAAGCGGGAATTTACCCATGTATGTTGATTTAACCCATTTTCCTAAACCTTCTATTTGTATGTGAACCTTCCCATTTTTTATTGAGTGTTCCCAAAGCCAATCATTGAACACATGTAAGAGGGTGGGTGTGAGTGGTCACATCCCAAAGTTATTGGGTACATGTGGGTTGAGTATAATCAGCTTGGGGAAAGTGTGAGTCAAGAAAAGACAAGCCAAAGAGAGGAAATTTGTATGGGTTGGGACAACATATTTTGAGAAGGGAGTTTTTGTGCATGAGAGCAAAAGGGAGAGGAATAAACATAGATTGAAGTGGATGCATCCATGGAGGGTGAATTCTAGAGCAAGATGGAGTGTAATTGGATCGAATTGGAGTTGGAAAACTAAAGAGCCAATTTGTCAAGACTGAAGAGTCAACTCCTGTGTGAGTTGCACTAAAAGAACAAGTGTGTGTTGTTGGTTGTTGATAGTTTTCCTAGCAACAGTTTCCCTTGAGTTCCTAGATGAGATATTCCTAGCTTCGCGTGCCAGAGAGACCCTGATAAACGAATGAGATTCTTGAGGGATTGAGATCAGTGAAGGGGTACATTCCTTGGGTTGAACAAGTCAAGAGGAAGAGAGTTAGTGGAAAATCAGGATAGTTGTAGGAAAATATCAATTGGGTTGAGATTTTATGTGCTGTGAGTGGACTATGTGAGACCACCCTCTCTTGTGGATTACTAGCCTCAGCTCGAGGGTGACTGATTGTTGAGATTTGGAACAATCAGTCTATGGTTGGGTGGAACGTCTATCCCAAGAAGCTAGTTGCACAACTGTTGTGAAAAGATAAGTGTTTGATCTTGCTCTTGTGTTAAATTATGTGTTTAATTGATGTGCATGAACTCTAGGTAATTGGAAGTGATTTATGTGTTGTTGTAATGATTTTTTTAGTTGCATTTCATGTTGATTACTAGCATGTTGTAGATGCTTCTATTTTGTGGTTATAGACAATAGCTAAATATGTTTTAATTGGTAGCTGAAAGCTACAGGAAATGAGTTAACTGTAAATGAATTAAATTGGTTGGAAGAAATTTCATTTTTAAGAGTATTATGCACCGTAATGTCAGTTAGATGGGCTGGGAGACGTTACATTATGGTATCAGAGCTTCTGGTTCAAACATCGATCTTTTATGGGCCAATATGGCTGCAAATTCATGAAATTTGTTGTTGCAGATTTTGTATGTGACCGATTT
>ML782184.1:222424-310520 GCA_009831015.1 Picea engelmannii
TTTAGAGAGAAACCCCCAATTTGGTGAGTGAAATATGAGTTTTAATGACTTCAGACGGTTTGAGAGGGTTAATGGAGTAGAGAGGTGGAATTACAGATTGAAATTCGACCTAGAATTGTCAAAATTCGAGTTTTAATGGCCGCCTGTAGAGTTACAGGTAGTTTGGAGAATCACCGACTGAGATTCATCGTGATAAATTTAAAAATTCCTAAGGATTCAACCATTTGAAAGGTTTATGGGATTGACGACCAGATTAAATCGGGAGTTGTGAAAGGGAGCTAATCCTTTCGGGCTTCAAGACTTCAAATTTATGGGACTTTAGGATGTTAGAACTTCACAACACTCTAATCATGTCGAAGGAAACTTGCTGAAACTGTTACCGGAGATTTTGACCGACAACTCATGGTTTCTTATCCACTATCATGGGATCCAACTTATCGTTAAACCCTGTCCAATTTTTCAATCGCAAAGTGACGTGATTCGTAGACATAGGGATCTTCTGAATCCTTCCTTGTCGTTGGATATATGCTACAGTCAAATTCGACATTGACCGACTCCGGGAGTAAAAAGGTGTTAAACAACCAGAATCCCTAAATGTCGAAGTCACGAAGTGACATGGGCCATAGGTCTAAGGATCCTTTAGGTCCCTTCTCGACTATTCGATCGAGTATAGTGGAAGGATAGGGTAAGCGATACCTTTAACCGACAACAAGCAGTCATCCCTTCTTTATGACCTTTCTGGTAGGTAAACCTTAAAGAATTAAATGGGTCAAGACCTGTAAGGGATGTGAAGTTGCAAAGTAACACAATTCGTAGAGCTAAGGATCCTTCAGGACCCTTCCTGACAATAAGATGCGAGTTACGATCATTCAACGTTGATCCACTCTGGGTGCAAAAGAGTTTGGAACGATCGAAATTCCCGAATGTCGAAATCATGAAACAACATGAGCGATTGATCTAGGGATCCTTTAGGATCTCTCTCAACTATTAGATTGGCTATAGTGGAAGGATAGAGTAAGAAATAATTTTAATCGTCAGATTGAGAGGAGGAATTCAGGAGCATTGTGGACCGTATATCGAGGATCTGTTGGGAATATTTTCTCAATCTTTCGATCAACTAGTGGAAGGACATCGTAAGTACTTCAACAAAGTTATACTCTAGGAAATGTAAGGTAGAAGGAGTGAGAACATCTCGAAGCATCAAAGTCCAAAGTGCGTGGCAAGGAATTTCATAACTCTGGGACTACGAGACTCTGGGAGTTTCAAAGATACAAGAAGATGTGTTAAGCGCCGAAACGTCGAAGGCTGAAGTATGTGGCAGGAGTTCTAGAACTTCTAAACTTCGTGACTCTGAGGGATTTGACATGTTAGTGCACAAGACAAATTATGAAGCATCGAAGGCCGGAATATGTGGCAGGAGTTCTAGAACTTCAGAACTCCCGGACTCCTGGAGGTTTGACATATTGGTGCATAGGCTAAATGTCGAAGCGTCAAAAGCCGAAGGACATAGGTCATGGCAAGGAACTTGGGAATTTCAAAACTTCATAAATATGGGAGATTCAAAGACATAGGAGGATGTGTTATGTGTCGAAGTGCCGAAGCACCAAATTTTCCCCTCTTGAAGTGTCCAACTATGATTTGATGGGACCGCATACGCTTGGTGATGCAGCGTACTTGGATGGTTCCATGTGGAGTCATGGGATTTTTTGCAAGTAAAGTGTGGGACCCCCCCCCCCCCTTGTCAAGTTTAAGCTATGTGTTAAGAACAGGGGAACCTTAGCCGTCAGATCTAAGGGTTGATCGATCTCCATCATAGATTCCAGAGTGGAAGTAGTCCTTCGTACTTTGGAACTCTAGGGAAGTTTTTAGACCTGTACAAGAATATCCAAGGGGTCGAAGGCCTAGTATTCATGAAGACTGGGAGATATTCCCTGCAACCCATAACCATGTCATCGTCAAGGGATGACGACCCAGGTCACGACCATGCCATGTCATATGGTGTGAGAGAAGTGAAGCTACGTGGATGCCATGTGGTGAAGGGGATGGTCATTGGCCAAAGACACCCCAAAAAACTTTGAAAGGCTATAACTTTCAAATGAGAGCTCAATTGTGGGGAAGGTTTCAACTATTGGGAAGTTGTTTCGGGGGAGGAATGCATCAAGAAAATCAAAATTTGAATCGGTGCAATATGTACTTCCTAAATTGATGGAGAATTAACCTATATCCTATATGATGAAATGCTTTATGCTATGCATATTTCTATCAGTAATTATTTTATGCACATCTCTTGCAGAATTAAAGGTATAGAAATAAACTTTAGTTCTTATATGAGGACTAGAGTCATCAATTATGATCAAGGATATTACAACCACGAGGAAGAGATTAGAGGTGTGCATATCATCATGGGGAATGTTGAGAAAAAGTCAAATGGAAGAAGAGATAGGAAAGAGCATGTCACTATGAGAAGTCCGCATAGGGAAGTGCAGACTTAGAGGGATGATAATGAAAGGATTATGAAGGCTCGGGAAGAGATACTTCATAGCTTGAATATGTTGCATAAGCGAGTCAACAAGGATTCTGGAACCAAGCAAGCAGCTAGTGCTAGAAAAGTATCAACATCTAGATCCCATAGCAAAAGGGATGATTATGGAAATGATAGGCAGTCAAGAAGCATGAGAAGACACCATCATTCTCCAAGGCAATCCACTAGAAGAATTTGTGCAACCTCATAGCTAGGGAACATCCCAAGTGTGTCTCATGTTCGGAGACAAAGAAGAAGGCCTTAGGCAGACATATTGTAAGGTAAACTTAGGAAAATCAAGCCACCTACTTTCAATGGTGAGCACAAGAAAGGAAATTAGGTAGAGGCGTGGCTATTGGAAACGAAGACATATTTCAAGCTGCATGATTACCCATCCTATGTAGAAGCCAAAATTTCCACCTACCATCTACAAAGAAATAAATCCATATGGTGGGATCAACTTAAGCAAGCCAAGAACCTCAATGAGAAAAGGATATCATGGAGGCAATTCAAAGGATATTTCCAAGAGAAATATTTGTCCAAGCATTACTATGAGAGAAAGATGGAAGAGTTCTTTGAACTCAAGTTGGGAACCATGACAATGGAGGAATATGAGAAGTAATTCTTTGAATTGCCGAAGTATGTTGATTTCATCAAGGATGAGAAGGTTAAAATCAAAAGGTTTCTAAGTGGGTTACCCTCCTTCTATAGTGAAAAGATTCAATATGATAACCCCAAGACCTTGAAAGAAACCATAAGGAGAGCAAGGCACCTTTATGATCAAAGAAAAGGAGGGCCAGTTTTCCAAAAGGATTGGAATGACAAGATGAAGGGGGAAAATGATCAAAGGTAGAAAGGTTTTAAGCCACCCTTTTTTAGAAATAATTTCCAATCAAATCAATAATGTCGGGAAGCCCAAAATGATCAAAATAATGTAGATTCATTTGGGAAAAGGATAAGGAAAAAACCTGTTCAATGTTAGGGATGTGAGGGGAATCACTTATATAGGGACTGCCCTCACAAAGGAGAAATAATGAGGATTATCCACAACATTCAAGAGGTTGAAACAATGGAAGACATGGGAGGAAGCAGGCCAAGGATTTATGTAGCCTTGGAAAATAAGCAAGTAGAATATCAATCACCCGTGATCGAAGTGGAAGGTAAGATTGATAACCATCCCATAACAATTTTAATTGATTCTGGAGCTAGCCATAGTTACATAAATTCTAACATTGTTGAAAGATTTCACTTGCAAAGAAGTAAGCATAATAAATATTGGTTAGTTCAGTTAGCCATGGGGGCTAAGAGGAAAATCAATGAGTTGGTTAAAGATTGTCAAATAGACATGAATGGACTCAACATGAAGTTAGATGTAAACATCATACCATTGGGTTCATATGACTGTCTAATTGACATGGATTGGTTGGAAAAACATCATGTTGTCCTAGATTGTTACAATAAGACAATAACATGTGTTGATGAGGGAGGGTAGCAAGGAAAGATTCAAGGAATTCCAAGAGTTGTAGTTGTTAGAGAGATTTTAGCTATGCAGTTGAAGAAGAGATTCAAGAAGGGATGTTATATGTTTGCAGCCCATATGGAGGAGATATCCAAAGATAAAGTGGAAATAATTGAAGACCATCTAGTCTTGAGGAATTTTGAAGATGTTTTTAGAGAAATTTCGGGATTGCCACCCAAGAGAGACATTGATTTCTTTATTGATTTAGTGCCAGGAGTTTCCCCAATGTATAAGACACCATACATAATGGGTACACCATAATTGAAGGAGTAACAGATGTAGCTTGAAGAGTTGTTAAAAAAGGGGTATATACACCCAAGTGTATCACATTGGGGATCCCCGATCCTTTTTTTCAAGAAGAAGGGTGGAACCTTAAGGTTGTGTATTGATTTCGAGCAACTTAATAAGGTTAGCATAAAGAATAAGTATTCCTTATCCGAAAATTGATGATTTTTTTTATTGGCTGAAAGGTGCAAGAATCTGTTCAAAGATTTACTTGAGATCAGGATATCATCAAGTAAGGATAAAGGAAGAAGACATCAACAAGAAAACATTCATAATAAGATATGGACATTATGAATTCACAGTAGTGCCATTTGGGCTATCAAATGCCCCAACAATTTTTATGTGTTTGATGAATGGAGTGTTCAGGGAATACCTAGACAAGTTGGTGATTGTGTTCCTAGATGATATCCTCGTCTACTCTAAATCTTAAGAGGAACATGGGCAACATTTAAGAATGGTGTTCCAATTTTTAAGAGAGCACAGATTATATGGTAAGCTAAGTAAGTGCATCTGTTATCAAAATAATATTCACTACTTGGGGCATATAATATCAAAAGAAGGGATAGAAGTTGACCCTGATAAGATAGAGGAAATTAGAGGATGGTCAGCACCAAAGAATGTGATAGATGTCAGATCATTCATGGGTCTTGCCGGTTATTACCGAAGATTCCTAAAAGGGTTCTCAAAGATTGCAAGTCTAATCACTTCTTTGCAAAAGAATCTTGAGAAGTTAGAATAGAATTCCAAGTGTGAAGAGAGTTTTCAATAGTTGAAGGTGGTTATTAACATTGTCACATCGTTAGGAGCGCAATTTTTTGGCTTGGTTTAATTGGTGGTGGATAAATACAAGAAAGTTTATAGGCATTGAACTTGCCCATATATTAAAGTGACATATTTTTCTCTAAAAATCTTTGCATACTCACAAATATCTTTGTTTCATTGCAGTCTTTCTAACTAGGATTTTCAGTCAGAAGTAAATCTTTATCAATCCAGCTAAATTCGTGGGTGTTTAGAATATGTTAATATAAGATTTTATTTTTCCTAATTAATTGTGATTAATATGAAAATGCTTAGTATTTAGACAAGTTGTATCAACATTAATAAAGAGACAAATACATTCTATGTAAAGTAAGTTTGTTTTTTTGAATTGATTGGGATTTGAAAATGTCCACTTATTTGTCTTTTTCATTTTTTCTTAGGAAGATGTTGTATCGTGTTTTTTTTTTTTAATGGATTGTGATATGAAAATGTCTATTTATTTGGCTTTTTTTTGGATTGATACTGACATGAAAATATATATTTATTTGCCTTATTCTTGAATGAGTAAGTTGTATAGTAACAATAAACAACTAAATGGAAAAAATATTGTTTAAAGAATTTGTTATTATGAGATGTATATATTATATAATTTCACTGTAAAAAGTTTCTCTTTTAAGTTGTTAAATTAATTGTGTTATTAAAGTATATAATTTTGAAAAATTTAATAATAAATTAAAAAAATATGACTATTCAATTTAATTTCAATGAGTAAATAAAAAAAATGTTAAAAATTTATCCACTCCAAAATGAAATGCAATAACCTTGTAAATCTAAAGATATTGGAATGGTGTGATTACTGAGAGTATGTTGGTGGAGTTAATTAACAATATTTAAATTCAGCTAGAAATTGGTTAAATTAAATTCAATTAGAAATTGGTTAAATTGTGTGTGAGATATTTTCTTGAAGTTTTATTGTTAATGACATTGAGGATTTGATAATATCAATGTTATAAATTGATTAGACTTATGCTTTAGTTGAAATAGTTGGGAAAATGTTAGTCTCCTAATTTGTTCTCAATTAGTCCATCTATTGAGAAGAAAACATTGGTATCGTCTCAGGTTGTTATCCTCCCCACCAAAATTCAAATCCATTTAGTGACGTTTTTGTTATTTGTGAGACAATTGCATTTTAAACTCTTCCTCAACAATGACTTATTACACCAAGAGTCATGAGGTGCATATATAAAACAATATAGATAAGATGCTTAATGTAAAGCAATGACAATAAATGTAACATCCCCACTATAATCCCCAGTTTAATTAATGCTTATGTAGATATAATGAGTGGCTATGGCCAAAGCGATGTAACATGTGAATTGTGTTTCCTTGTTTTATTAATAAAATGTGATGACAACTGAAAAGGGGACATGGACAAGAGATGTGGGCTAAATTAATCCACAAGAGGGGGGAGTGTCTAGGATAATTTCCAAGAGGGGTCTAAGGGAGAATTTACCCATGTATGTTGATTTAACCCATTTTCCTAAACCTTCTATTTGTATATTAACCTTCCCATCTCTATGTCACTGCAGTGTTTCTCACTACGATTTTCAGTCATAAGTAAAGCTCGATCATTCCAACTCAATCCGTGGGTGTTTGGAATATGTTAATATAAATTGTGATTAATATGAAAAGGCCTAGTATTTAGACCAGTGGTATCAACAATAATAAAGAGCTAAATACATTCTATTAAAGTAAGTTTGTTTTTTTCAATTGATTTTGATATGAAAATGGCCACTTATTTGGATTTTTCTTTTTTCCTTCGGGAGATGCTCTATGGTGCCGGTTTTTTTTTTTTTTAATGAATTATGATATGAAAATATCTATTTATTTGGCTTTTTTTATTATGATATGAAAATGTAGAATGGGTAAATTGCATAGTGATAATAAATAACTAAATGAGTAATTTTTACTAGAAATTGGAAAAAAAAATTGTTTAAAGAATTTTTTATTATGAGATGTATATATTACATAATCTAGATGTAAAACGTTTTTTTAAGTTATTAAATTAATTGTTATTAAAGTATATAATTTTTATGAATTTAATAATAAATTAAAAAATATAACTATTCAAATTTCAATTAGAGTAAATAAAAGAAAAAAAAATGTTAAAAATTTGCCCACTCTAAAATCAAATGCAAGCTAGAAATTGGTTAAATTGTGTGAGACCTTTTTTTGAAGTTTTATTGTTAATGACAATGAGGATTTGATAATATTAATGTTATAAATTGATAAGACTTGTGTTTTAGTTGAAATAGTTGGGTGTAATGTAAATGTTAGACTTCTAATTCGTTCTCAATTAGTCCATCTATTGAGAAGAAAACATTGTTATTCTCTCGGGTTGTTATCCTCCCTACCCAAATTCAAATCTCTTTAGTGAATTTTTTTTTATTTGTGAGACAATTGTATTTTAAACTCTTCCTCAACCATGACTTATTACGCCAAGAATCATGAGGTGCATATACAAAACAATATAGATAAGATGCTTACTGTAAAGCAATGACAGTAAACAACATTGATTTTTTTTTAAGCAATGTAGGGCTTCTCTAAGGATCATATATAAATGTTAATTCTTAACTAAACAATTGAAGAATAGAAATTGAGGTCACTCTAATACCATTAAAAATGTTATCATTTACTAAATTTAAATAAAAAATGTGGTGTAATGAAGAATAGAGAATAAGAGAGAATTAAGGTAGTATAAAAAAATCATTAACCTCAATTTAGAAAATCAAAAATATATTTCTATTACTTAGTTGTTAGTTAGTTGATTACTTAGTTATTAGTTGTTTGCAAGTTGGAGATTGATCCATGATTATAGAATGATCTGACACGTTTTTATGCTTCTTTAGATTGTAATATCTAACTATGAATGAATACGGAAAGATTGAACCCCTATTTTAAATTTTTCTGTATGTTTTGTCTATAGCTCATGGTTATCAAATCTATAGTGTGTTTATTTTTTTATGGAATATATTTATATGCTTTTGATTATGGTTGTGAATTTGATTATTGTTCCCTTTTGGTCATTCTTGTTCCCACGAGTATAACATATGGGATTAATATACCAGTAATAAGTACAAGATCACATCCATCGTATTGCATCTTCTTATCCATTTAAAGTCTTGACTATGCTTCAGCTGAGACCTTCTTCCCTTTGGGAATATTGAAAATGCTAGTGCACCTAGACTACAGTAGGAGATTTTGTTGGTAACCTACAAGAACTAACGTCTTGATCGAAAGCCAACAATGACAATGCCAAAGAACTAAAGGATTTATTGGACGAACACGGGATTCTAGTTCTAAGTGGATGGATGAACACAATGAAGGATTCAACCAAGAAACATGTGCATTCAACCTAGATGTTTAAAATAGGAAAGCAGACCAAGTTGACAAGGAAAATTCTCACCCACCTCAATATATGGGGACCCTGGATGAGGCAGAGTGATCCCTGGGTGGTTTGACAATGACCACCAAGATGACCCAAAGATCCTTAGATCATTGGTTAAAGGTGATGGAAGTACTTATGCAAACACACCATTCTTAATAAAGAGACATGGAAGTCTCTTGGTTGTCTCATCTAACTTAGGGGACTTTGGATAAGCTATTGGAGTAGTTGAGGGAAGAGGCTATGTTGGCCATCTACCACCCTCTTCTTGACTATATAGCTAAGCATGATCCATTGTTTAGGATTTGGTAGTGGATCCTAAGTGCACCAATAAAAGGTTCCAATTTCATTGAATAAGTTTGAGTGTTGGGTTGTAGGAGATGACTTGACAGTTTGGAGGCAGAGGTGGTGACCTTGTCTCGATCTAATAAAGTTGTATAAAAATATTGAAGTGTGGAAGGAAGTCATCATCCTGGGTACGAGTAAGTGCATTCTTATGGCTTGGGCATGATAGTCAGATTGGACATCTGATTAGTTCATGGAATGGAGAGATCAATGTACAAAAGCATGGCATAATGGGTCAAGAGTACTAACGCAATAGTAGGTTTTGGTGGTGAAACACTTGGATATTGTTTTGATATTCTTGATTATGGTTGGATTGTAGTAGAAGTAGGCAATTGAAACAATGTTGGACTTATATTGAAGTCACGGTAAGAGGCAACACCATCAACAAAGAAATCCAATATTGCATTATTAGCAGAAGTTGGGTAAAGGAACTTTGTTCAAAAGAAGAATTAGACAATGGGAAATTGCATAGCAATTCTAGCATTGATAGTGCAGATTATTTGTAGAAGTCAATTACAAATGGATGCATGGATTTGGGAAACATACTTGGAGGGACACATGTTTTTTAGGATGTTGTTGAGTGTGACAATGACTTTTAGTGAGGGGAAATGTAAGGCCCTTTGAATGGATTTAGACACCTTCATCTCATGATCACCTTAGTGGTCATTGACCAACAAGGATGGACATGAAAAAATGTTGATGGCTAGAAGAGTTAGTTTTGGGTGCCCTTGCACAATGACAAGGCACACCATGAATCAGTCTAGTATCCTTGCTTAGATTGGGTGCATCGCAGACCTTGGCAACTCGTAGTAGTTGGACGCACCAAGAGAATCTTGGTAGGGAACTTGGCCAGGGAAGAGGAACTGGGAGTTATGGAAAATTACCTCATCCAATCTTTGAGTATGATGCATGACAAAAAATATTGTCATAGATATGTTGACTGGCTTTTATAGACTTGGGTGCTTGGGATACATGTAAACCTAAGGAGTTGATATGTCCACACTTGGGGGTTATGATGGCTGGTAGAAGTGCCTTTGGGAACATGCATATACAAAGAAGAATCATCGGACTCACATCCATTGGGCACACGTTTATCTCACACACATCAATTTGATGCACATGAATGTAGATGGGTGCACTGGGCATAGATAGGTGCACTAGGTGCAATTGGGCACACAAGGTGTAGTTGGGGAAAATTGGCATAGTTGGCTTTATGACACCTTGGGCACAACAACATTGGACATTGGACGGTTGGAAAAAAAATTCATGAAGGGCGAAGAGGCACCATCAAGCATAGTTGAAGTTGGCTAGGTGGGAACTTGGGTCCACTTAGGCTATGGGGGCTTGCAAGTGAAATATAAGTATTTTATAAATATTGGACACCTCAAAGGTGTAAGGTATCAATCAATCATTCATTATCATTCACAAGGAGTGTAAATGAGATCTGTGTTTTGTGCTTAGGTTAGGGTTGGCACAATAGGTTTAATTTCACTAGCTAAGTGAGAAGAAAAAGAAGACATGACCTACAAGAGGTAGGCCTACGATTGCTTTAGGGGTTGGATTGTGCAATTTTATTAAATAGTAGGCAGAAAGAAATGATGGTGGATAAATACAAGGAAGTTTATAGGCATTGAAGTTGCCCATATATTCAAGCGACATCTTTTTCTCTAAAAAAAATTACATACTGACAAATATCTTTGTGTCACAACAGTGTTTCTAACTAGGATTTTCAATCATAAGTAAAGCTCGATCAGTCTAGCTTAATTTGTGGGTGTTTGGAATATGTTAATATAAGATTTTATTTTTCCTAACTAATTGTGATTAATATTAAAATTCTTAGTATTTAGAAAAGTTGTATCAACAATAATAAAGATCGGAATACATTAGATGTAAAGTAAGTTTGTTTTTTGAATTGATTGGGATATGAAAATCTCCACTTATTTGAATTTTCTTTTTTTTTCCTTAGGTAGATAAGTTTGTTTTTTGAATTGATTAGGATATGAAAATCTCCACTTATTTGAATTTTTCTTTTTTTCCTTAGGGAGATGTTGTGTCGTGTTTTTTTTTTTTTTTTAATGGATTATGATATGAAAATATCTATTATTTATTTGTCCTTTTTTGGGATTGATACTGATATAAAAATGTATATTTATTTGGATTCTTCTAGAATGGATAAGTTGTATAGTAACAATAAAAGACTAAATCAATAATTTTTACTAGAAATTGGAAAATAATTTGTTATTATAAGATGTATATATTATATAATCTCCTTGTAAATTATTTTTTAAAGTTGTATAGCAACAATAAATTGTTTAAAGAATTTGTTATTATGAAATGTATATATTATATAATTTCAATGTAAAAAGGTTCTTTTAAGTTGTTAAATTAATTGTGTTATTAAAGTATATAATTTTGAACAATTTAATAATAAATTTAAAAATATGATTATTCAATTTAATTTCAATATGTAAATAAAAAAAATCAAAATGTTAAAAATTTATCCACTCCAAAATCAAATGCATTAACCTTCTAACTCTAAATAGATTGAAATGGTGTGGTTACTAGAAGTTTGTTGGTGGAGTTAACTAATAATATTTAAATTCAAGTAGAAATTG
Organism: Picea engelmannii; assembly: GCA_009831015.1. Lineage (NCBI taxonomy): Eukaryota > Viridiplantae > Streptophyta > Pinopsida > Pinales > Pinaceae > Picea > Picea engelmannii. The sequence continues at coordinate 233,914 of ML782184.1, forward strand.
GTTAAATTGTGTGTGAGATATTTTCTTGAAGTTTTATTGTTAATGACATTGAGGATTTGATATTATCAATGTTATAAATTGATTCGACTTGTGCTTTAGTTGAAATAGTCGGGTGTAATGTAAATGTTAGACTCCCAATTTGTTCTCAATTAGTCCATCTATTGAGAATAAAACATTGTTATCCTCTCAGGTTGTTATCCTCCCCACCCAAATTCAAATCCCTTTATTGACATTTTTTTTATTTGTGAGACAATTTTTTTTTAAACTCTTCCTCAACTATGACTTATTACACCAAGAGTCATGAGGTGCATATACAAAACAATATAGATAAGATGCTTAATGTAAAGCAAATGCTAATAAATGTAACATCCCCACTATAATCCCTATTTTAATTAATGATTATGTAGATATAATGAGTGGCTATGGCCAAAGAGGGGGGAGTGTCTAGGATAATGGCCAAGAGGGGTCCAAGGGGGAATTTACCCATGTATGTTGATTTAACCCATTTCCCTAAACCTGCTATTTGTATATGAACCTTCCCATTTCTGATTGAGTTTTCCCAAAGCCAATCATTGAATACATGTAAGAGGGTGGGTATGAGTGGCCACATCCCAATGTTATTGTGTGCATGGGGGTTGACTTAGTTGAGTACAATCAGCTTGGGGAAAAGTGTGAGTCAAGAAAAGACAAGCCAAAGAGAGGAAATTCGTATGGGTTGGGACAACATATTTTGAGAAGGGAGATTTTGTGCATGAGAGAAAAAGGGGGAGGAAGAAACAAAGCTTGAAGAATATGTAGCCATGGAGGGTGAATTTTAGGGCAAGATGGAGCGTAATTGGAGCGAATTGGAGCTAGAAAACTAAAGAGCCAGGTTGTCAGGCCTGAAGAGTAAGTAGAAGTTTCACTTGAGTTCCCAGTTGAGACATTCCTAGTTTCCTGTGCTAGAGAGACCATGATAAATTAATGGGACGCCTGAGGGACTAAGATCAGTGAAGGGGCACATTCCTTGGGTTGGACATGTCAAGAGGAAGAGAGTTGGTGGACAATCAGGATAGTTGTAGGAAAATATCAATTGGGTTGAGATTTTATAAGTTGTGAGTGGACTATGTGAGACCACCCTCTCCTGTGGATTAATAGCCTCAGCTTGGGGGTGAATGGTTGTTGAGATTTGGAACAATCAGTCTATGGTTGGGTGGAACGTCTGTCCCAAGAAGCTCGTTGCACAATTGTTGTGAAAAGATAAGTTTTTTATCTTGCTCTTGTGTTAAATTACGTGTTTAATTGATGTGCATGAACTCTGGGTAATTGAAAGTGATTTATGTGCTATTGTAATGAGTTTTTTAGATGCATTTCATGTTGATTTATAGCATGTTCTAGATTCTTCTATTTTGTGGTTATAAAAAATAGCTAAATATTTTTTAATTGGTAGTTGAAAGCTATAGGAAACGAGTTAACTGTAAATGAATTAAATTATTTGGCAGAATTTCATTTTTAAGAGTATTCTACACTGTAATGTCACTTATATGGGTTGGCAGATGTTACATTATGGTATCAGAGCTTCTAGTTCAAATATCGGGCTTGTATGGGCCAATATGGCTGCAAATTCGTGAAATTCGTTGTTGCAGATTTTGTATCTGACTGATTTGGGGGGGAAATGAGATTTTAGAGAGAAATCCCCAATTCCCTGAGTGAAATACGAGTTTTAGTGACTTCAAACAGTTTGAGAAGGTTAATGGAGTAGAGCGATGGAGTTGAAATTCAACTTGGAATGGTAAAAAATGGAGTTTTAATGGTCGTCTGTAGAGTTATAGGTTGTTTGGAGAATCACCGACTAAGATTCATCGTGATAAATTTAAAAATTCCTAAGAATTCAACCATTTGAAAGGTTGATGGGATTGACGACTAGGATTAAATCGAGAGTTGTGAAAGGGATATAAGCCTTCTGGGATTTGGGACTTATGAATGTTAGAACTTCTCAACACTCTAATCTTGTCGAAGGAAACTCAATGACACTATTACTAGAGAGTTTGACCGACAACTAACGATTTCTTATTCTCTATCGTGGGATCCACCTTATCCTTAAACCCTGACCAGTGTTTCAATCGCGAAGTGATGTGATTTGTAGATATAAGGATCTTTGAAATTCTTCTTGGCCATTGGATATATGCTACGGTAAAATTCGACATTGACCCACTCCAGGAGTAAAAAGGCGTTAAATGACCAGAATCCCCAAATGTCGAAGTCATGAAGTGATGTGGTCCATAGATCTAAGGATCCTTCGGGGCCCTTCTCAACTATTCGATTGAGTATAGTGGAAGGATAGGGTAAGCGATACCTTTAACCGACAACAAGCAGTCATCCCTTCTTTATGACCTTTCCGGTAGGTAAACCTTCAGGAATTAAATGGGTTAAGACCTGTAAGGGATGTGAATTCACAAAGTAACACAAGTCGTAGAGTTAAGGATCCTTCAGGACCCTTACCAACCATCAGATGTGAGTTACGATCATTCAACGTTGACCCACCCCGGGCACAAAAGAGTTTGGAATGAATGAAATCCCCAAACATTGAAATCACAATCTCTCTCAATCGTTAGATTGGGTATAATGGAAGGATAGAGTAAGAAATACTTTTAATCGTCAGATTGAGGGGAGGAATTTAGGAGCATTGTGGACCATATATCAAGGATATGTTGGGAATATTTTCTCAACTGTTCGATTAACTAGGGGAAGGACATCGTAAGTACTTCGATCAAGTTCTACTCTAGGAAATGTAAGGCACAAGGGGTGAGAACATCTTGAAGCGTCGAAGGCCAAAGTACGTGGCAAGGAATTTCAGAACTCCAGTACTACGGGACTCTGGGAGTTTCGAAGATACAGGAAGATGTGTTAAGCGTTGAAGCATCAAAGGCCAGAGTATGTGGCGGGAGTTATAGAACTTCTAAAATCTGGGACTCAGAGGGATTTGACATGTTGGTGTACAAGCCAAATTCTGAAGCGTTGAAGGTCGGAGTATGTGGTGGGAGTTATAGAACTTTGGAACTTTAGAACTCCCGGACTCTTGGAGGTTTGACATGTTGGTGCATAGGATAAATGTCGAAGCTTCGAAAGCCGAAGGCCGAAGTACGTGGCGAGGAACTTGGGAATTTCATAACTTCAAAAATCTAGGAGATTCAAAGATATAGGAGGTTGTGTTATGCACCAATGTGTCGAAGTGCCAAAGTTTCCCCTCTTGAATTGTCTAACTCTGATTTAACGGGACCACATACGCTTGGTGATACGACATACTTGGATGGTTCCACTTGGCATCGTGGGATTTGTCGCGAGTAAAGTGTGGGACCCCCTCCTTGTGAAATTTAAGCTATTTGTTAAACACGAGGGAACCTTAGCCATAAGATCTAAGGGTGGATTGATATCCACCATAGATTCCAAAGTGGAAGGAGTCCTTTAGACTTTGGAACTCTAGGGAAGTTTGTGGACTTGTACAAGAATATCGAAGGGGCTGAAGGCCCAGTATTCGTGAAGACTGGGAGATATTCCCTGCAACCCACAACCATGTCATTGTCAGGGGATGATGACCTAGGTCATGATCATGCAATGTCAAATGGTGTGAGAGAAGTGAATCTATGTGGATGCCATGTGGTGAAGAGGATGTTCATTGGCCAAAGACGCCCCAAAAAACTTCAGAAGGATATAACTTTCAAACTAGAGCTCAATGTTGGGGAAGGTTTCAACTATTGGGAAATTTTTTTGGGGGAGGAATGCATCAAGCAAATTAAAATTTGAATTTGTGCAATATGTCCTTCCTAAATTGATGAAGAATTAACCTATATCCTATATTATGAAATTCTTTATGCTATGCGTATTTCTATGAGTAATTATTTTATGCACATCTCTTACAGAATTAGAGGTACAGAAAGAAACTTTAGTTCTTATATGAGGACTAGAGTCATGAAAGATGCTCAAGGATATTACAACCACGAGGAAGAGATAAGAGGTCTGCATATCATCATGGGGAATGTTGAGACAAAGTCAAATGAAAGAAGAGATAGGAAAGATAATTCCACTATGAGAAGTCTACATAGGGAAGTGCAGAGTTAGAAGGCTGATAATGAAAGGATTATGAAGGTTCATGAAGAGATACTTCATAGCTTGAATATGTTGTATAAACAATTAAACAAGGATTTTTACACCAAGAAAGAAACTAGTGCTAGACAAGTATCAACAACTAGATCCCATAGAAAAAGGGATGCTCATGGAAATGATAGGTAGTCAAGAAACATGAGCAGATGCCATCATTCTCTAAGGAAGTTCACTAGAAGAATTTGTGCAAACTCACGGCTAGGGAGAATCCCAAGTGTGTCTCCTATTCAGAGGTAAAGAATAAGGCCTTAGGAATACATATTGCAAGGTAAACTCACGAAAATAAAGTCACCTACTTTCAATGGTGAGCACATGAAAGGAGAATAGGTAGAGGCATGGTAGTTGGAAATGAAGAAATATTTCGAGCTGCATGATTACCCATCCTAGGTAGAATCTAGAATTGCTACCTACCATCTACAAGGAAAGAAATCCATGTGGTGGGACCAACTTAAGAAAGCCAAGAAAATCAATGAGAAAATGATCTCATGGAGGAAATTCAAAGGATATTTCCAAGATAAATATTTGTCGGAGCATTACTATGAGAGAAAGATGAAAGAGTTGTTTGAAATCAAGTTGGGAACCATGAAAATGGAGGAATATGAGAAGCAATTCGTTGAATTGCTGAAGTATGTTGATTTCATCAAGGATGAGAATGTTAAAATCCAAAGGTTTCTAAGTGGGTTACCCTCCTTCTACAGTGACAAGATTCAATATGATAACCCCAAGACCTTGGAAGAGACCATAAGGAGAGCAAGGCACCTTTATGAGAAAAGAAAAGGAAGGCCAGTTTTCCAAAATGATTGGAATGAAACGATGAAGGGGAAAAAGGATCAAAGGCATAAAGGTTTTAAGCCACCCTTTTTCAGAAATAATTTCCAATCAAATCAACAATGCCAGGGAGCCCAAAATGATCAAAATAATGTAGATTCATTTGGGAAAAGGCCAAGGAAAAAACTTGTTCAGTGTTGGGGATGTGAGGGGAATCACTTATATATGGACTGCCCTCACAAAGAAAAAATAATGAGGATTGTCCACAACATTCAGGAGGCTGAAACAATGGAAGACATGGGAGGAAGTAGGCCAAGGGTTTATGCAGCCTTGGAAAACAAGCAGGTAAAATATCAATCACCCGTGATCAAAGTGGAAGGTAAGATTGATAACCATTCTATAACAATTTTATTTCATTCTGGAGCTATCCATAGTTATATAAATGCTAACATTATTGAAAGATTTAACTTGCAAATAAGTAAGCATAAGAAATATCGGTTAGTTCAGTTAGCCATGGGGGCTAAGAGAAAAATCAATGAGTTGGTTAAATATTGTCAAATAGACATGAATGGACTCAACACGAAGGTAGATGTAAACATCATACCATTGGGTTCATATGAATTTCTAATTGGAATAGATTGGTTGGAAAAACATCATGTTGTCCTAGATTGTTACAACAAGACAATAACATGTCTCGATGAGGGAGGGAAGCAAGGAAAGATTCAAGGCATTCCAATACCTGTAGTTGTTACAAAGATTTCAACTATGCATTTGAAGAAGAGATTCAAGAAGGGATGTTATATGTTTGCAGCCCATATGGAGGAGCCATCCAAAGATAAAGTGGAAAGCATTGAAGACCATCCAGTCTTTAGGAATTTTGAATATGTTTTTAGATAAATTCCAGGATTTCCACCCAAGAGAGACATTGATTTCTCTATTGATTTAGTGCTAGGAGTTTCCCCAATGTCTAAGACACCATACAAAATTGGTACACCATAATTGAAAGAGTAACAGATGCAACTTGAAGAGTTGTTAAAAAAGGGGTATATACGCCCTATTGTGTCACCTTGGGGAGCCCCGATCCTTTTTGTCAAGAAGAAGGATGGAACCTTAAGGCTGTGTATTGATTTCAAGAATCTTAATAAGGTTACCATAAAGAATAAGTATCGTTTGCCTAGAATTGATGATTTGTTGGATTAGCTGAAAAGTGCAAGAATATTATCAAATATTTACTTGAGATCAGGCTATCATCAAGTAAGGATACAGGAATAATACATCAACAAGACAACATTCATAACAAGATATGGAGATTATGAATTCACAGTAGTGCCATTTGGGCTATCAAATACCCCAACAGTTTTTATGTGTTTGATGAATGGAGTGTTCAGGGAATATTGTTGGGGTGAGAAAAAGGTATAAATATTCTCCTTGTTACTTTGGTTTATGATATATTCTTTGTTAACTTTTCTATTAGTTTGAAGTAATTAGGGAAGAAAATGGTTAAAAATATCTTAATAAATAATATTAAATGATATTAGATATTTTCTGAACTTTGGTTTGAATTGTTTTGATTTTATGAAGAAATGGACAATTGTTGTTAACTAAAGATAATTAAGAAGATCATGAAGATGCACAGACCATTGAATATCGAAGAAATCAGGCACAAAATGATTCAAAGGAAGATTGAATCTTTATCTTGCAATCTTCATAAATAGTAAAAGAAATCTTGAGGATCTCTCGATCCTTAGGATAGCTTAATTTACTTATCTCATTGTAATATATAAAGAAGAGTGAATGATAGAGAGGGATACCAGAATTCAGATCTCTTAATTGTTGACACTCTGTACAAGAATCCCATTGTAAATGACTTATCAATTATGGAATTAATGGAAGATTCAAGCGTTTTTATCATTTCCGCACACTCAATTTTCTTAACAGTATCTTTTGAAGACCGTGGGCCGAGTCGACATGAGTTACTATATTATCTGTAATCTTATCAATTCTATTATAATTCTGTGATTTTATATTCCCTTCAACAGTTATAATAGACTCGTTAATGTGTTGATTCTTTTACAAATTGGTTGTTTTGTTCCATTTGCAGAGAGTAGATGTTCTATTTGGAGATTATCGATTGTTGTTCCATTCCCATTTGTTGTCAATTTATCGCTTTTGAATTCCTTTCATTTAAAATCACATTTGTTGTTCCTTTCATTAAATTCACATTTGTTGTTCCTTTCATTTAATTCACATTTGTTGTTCCTTCTTAAATATTCGGTAGATCGTTGTTCCTTTCTAATAGATTAATTAATAATTGAGAGATTGATTCATTACGTGTTTTTGTAGATTAAATTGTTGTTTCTTGGATAGATGAATGAATTCAGTAATTGGCTGATGTTTTGATTCATGGTGTGTTATTGCTCAGAATATATTTCTGTTGATTGAGTTATTAGTTTCAGATTTTGTAGTTGATGTGTGAAGGACTTGAATATTGCAGTAATTTACATAGACTCAGATTTGTTGTAACTGGATTATCTACACAGTTTAAACCTCTACGACTATATTCATAGACTTTGTTGACAATCTTGAGAGAAAAGATGAATCCTTGGTTGATAAAATTAATGTCAAACTAAGGTTGTTTTTAGGACATCTTTAGAGCCCAACATTTTGGCGTCGTTGCTGGGGGAGAATTTCAAAGATAGTATATGTAGCGTCTTTGAAAGGATGAGGTTTTGAAAATGGAAGGTAAGAACCTACGCAGGAAACAAGTAAAACGCTTGTGCCAACACCTACCTTCATCTCATGCATAGGGGTTACATAGGTGCATAGAATTTGTGTCGGTGTGTATGACTAAGAATAAAGAACCTGAAAAACAAAAAACCTTACCAAAAAATACAAAATCCCAGGGCTCGGTGCCCCTTGGAGGGAGCACTTTATAGACAAAATTATCTGAAAAGCTTAATCTCAAGCCTCTGTTGGACCTCGAAAAGGTTCTACCCGAGTCCCTCAAGCAACAAATTCACCAACTACAGCTCATGCTGAGGTTCATAGTGGAACTGAAGGAACTGAACATATTTTCTAAAATACACATACTCCACTTCTCAGTCCTTTAGGTGTATGAAATTCTTGTAATTTGAGAGAAGGAGAAGGGGAGACTAGTGGGATTGCTGAGGCAAATCCACAACCACCTGAACCTGGATCTCCTATGATTATGGCAGGAGAAGGAACACCTGAAATACCATACATAGATAGCATGAACAAATATCCTAAGGGACCAAGTAATCAACCACCCCGAGTAGAACACCCAGACCAAGAAATCCATGAAGGTTATTGGCACATTTTCGACCAAATCCACTTTGGAATATCCTATAGTTGATCTGGTTACTAATGCCTCGATGAAATCCATTCCACTAGAGAATATTCCAACCCTCAATGGATTGATCTCAGAGGACCCTGACACGTTTTTATTCGAGCTTGATGTCCTATCTAGAGGCTATGACTATACGTCCAAACCCCAAAAACTAAATTTATTTCCTTCCACTTTGAAAAGAGCATCTTTACGATGGTTTATGGGACTAGGGGGAGGAACTATAAATTCATGGGATGAAATGAAACAAGCCTTCCTTATGAAATATCAAGACTATTGTAGAACCAAGGATTTAAAGGATGAAATCTTTAAAATGATTGCAAAAGAAAATTAAACACTAGAAGAATATGTTGAAAGGTTTCAATATAACCTGAAGAGATTACCTTATGGTACACAACATGTGAGGTACTTAAAGCCACTCTAATAAAAGGTATGAAGGATGAATGGGTAGAGACGTTAAATTTGATGGGAAAAGGAGATATTTATCAAGAAACATATGATGAAATTGTCCAATTGTGTATCAGGTGTTAGCGTGGTAGTACATGAAACAAATCAGGAATACAAGGCCCCATCACCAGAAGTAGCAACATTACTAGTGGGAGTGTCACCCGAGCAGAAATTGGTAATCTTTTGGAAAATTTTAAAACTGACATTTTGGGTACTTTAACTACGCAATTGGATGTTTTGCAGGTCAAACAGAGACAAGAAGAAGCAGAACAATCATTGGTTGTATTTTTTCCATGGTGCAGAAAGAAACACAGTCCAAGGGAGTGTCCCTTGGACATGGTTCGAACCTGTGCTATCTGTGCCAAAGACCATGTGGCAGAGCAATGTCCATCACTTCCAGGACTAAAGGCTATCTTTAAAGAAGTAGAAGAAGAAACAGAACTGGTATATCTGATGGATCAACATTGCCAATAGTAGGCTCGTTCCCTAGGTACGCTACAAGATCCTTCTTTCTTCTTTCCTGGACAATATAATCAGCAACATAATTCTAGAAACAAATGGAAGGGCCAACCATTTGTTAACCCAACCTGATAGTCCCAACAATATCCTACTGCACCCTGGCCAAATCAACCGGTTGCTAATCCTACTTGTCCTAACTTGAAATACTCTACCCCATTTTGGAAGAATTCAAATAATATCCCCTATCCTTCATAGTGGACTAACACAACTACCCAAGCCCCCAATTGGACTCAAAACTAGCAGCGCCCCATGGGACTGACCAATCAACCTATGGGAATGGTTCCTCAAGCTCATCCCACTTTACAGGCTCCACTTCAGTTTCCCCAAAATCCCCAACCTAAAATGTGCCCTCAATTACTAGCTCAACCCAACCTGAATCCTAATAACAAATTAGTCCAGCTCGTGCAAATTGTTGAGAATTTAGAAGGTGGAACAAACTCTATAGGGTGCAATGAACTGTGGATTAGATCAAGGCATGTAATTTATCCTGAGGAAAGTGACATTCATGAAGAAAAGGAGAATGAGAATGATAGACAACCAACAATAAAACCATCGACTATGGTCATAAAAGAAGAAACATAACATGGGGAAAATACAGTCGAACAAAAAAAACATGATAAAGACGTAATTTCTCCTCCCTCATTTCTCAAAAGGATAATTATAGAAAAACCATCTATATATCCCAACTTTGATATCTTCGGGGAACTACAGAAGCTATGTGTTAAAATTCCACTCCTACAGGCTTTATAAGATATCTCTATTTATGCAAAAACAATTAAACAATTATGTGGGAAGAAGATCGAAAGGAAAATTAAGAATCCATCAACTGTTCACATGGTAGGAATTTTGTCCGATCTTATTCTAGGAAAATAGGAGCCATTTAAACACAAAGACCCATGAAATCTAGTGGTAACAGTTCAGATACATGGTTTCTTTTTCCCAAATACACTGGTGGATTTGGGAGAAACCATCAATATCCTGACCACCGAGACCTATAATGTCTTGGGTATCACCTCCTTCGAACCTACTTCAACTCTGTTAGAATTGGCTGATAGATCGGTGGTTAAACCAGTAGGCACATTACAAGACATAGCAGTCTCAGTCAACTCTTGGGAATACCCAACTGATTTCCTAGTTATTAACCCAAGAAGTAGACTAGATGGACACCCGTTAATATTAGGGCAGTCGTGGATGGCAACAACAAATGCATACATAGGGTGTCGCACATGCAACATGAAAATTTCTAGAGGAAGTACTATAAAGAACCTTATCTTGTATCCTCTAGCTAAACCAAGTCTACCCGTCATACATAAGCAGTTACAACCACCTAGATATCTCGAAGAAAACCTACGCCCTCCTTTCACACTAGAAGAAGCTCTTGGGCTCAAAAACCAACTAGAATATGATGTGATCAACAACTTCATTAACAACCCAACTATTATACGAAACCCAACATGTCAAATGCTAAAAGTTGTTTTAGATAATGAAGCACAGGGAGATCCTTTGGAAGAATTGATGGAGAAACAAATTCCCACTATTGTTGTCCATAACAACACTACAGTTGAAATCACACTAGGAATATTTCTGAATATTAACACCAGTTTGAATGCACAACAACAACAAAAATTGATTCAGATCCTTTCTAAATGCAAATAGGCTTTTGCTTGGGAGTATCCTGATATGAAGGGAATTGATCCCCAAATATGTACACATCATATCTATATCGAAAAAGATACCTGACCCATCTGACAACCCCAACAAATATTAAACCCTCATCTCAGGGACATTGTCAAAGAAGAATTACAGAAACTGTTGGATGTAGATTTCATATATCCTATTTTAGACAGCTAGTGGGTCTCCCCACTGGTAATCATCCCTAAAAAAAATGGTAAGTGGAGAATATGTGTAGAATACAGAGAACTCAATAAACCTACCCAGAAGGACCATTTTCCCCTACCTTTTATTGATCAGTTCATTGATACTTTAGCAGGGAAGCAATTTTTTTCCTTCCTAGATGGATTTAGCGGTTATAATCAGATTTAGATTGCTCCGGAAGACCAGGATAAAACTACATTTACATTTCCTTTGGGTACATTCACATATCGAGTACTTCCCTTTGGATTATGTAATGCTCCAACTACATTCCAGAGAGCTATTTTATGCATATTTTTGGATTTAATAAATGAAGGACTTGAAGTTTAAATGGAAGATTTTACCCCTTATGGCACTGACTTTGATCAATCTTTAATAAATATAGAGAAGGTACTGGAACGATGCATTTCTACCAGGTTATGTTTGAGTCATCGAAATGTTATATGATGATGATTGAAGGTGTGGTACTAGAACACTATGTTTCTACAGATGGAATCAAGATAGACCCAGCAAAAATAGAGGTAATCCTTAAATTTCCTACACCTCGTACACAGACCGAGGTACGTAGTTTCCTTGTCTATACATTTATTATCGCAGATTCATAGAATTATTTTCAAGAATCGCTGCACCTTTACATGCTTTAACTTGTAATGTGGAATTTCAGTGGTCTAATAAGTGTGATGTTTCATTTGCAGAGCTTAAAAGGTTAATTTCAACAACACTGATGCTGAGAGGACTAAACTGGAAATTACCATTTCACATCTCTTCAGACACATCAGATATTTTTATAGGTGTTGTCCTTGGACAAGAAGAAGACAAGAAACCTTATGATATTTATTTTATTAGCAAAAATCTTACTCCTGCCGAATTAAATTACACAGTAACAGAAAAATGATTTTTAGCCATTATACATGCTATTAATAAATTTCGACACTATATAATAGGCTATTCAATGGTTATGTATATTGATCACTTTTCTATTAGAAATTTATCCAAAAAACCAATTACTAATGGACGGGTTACTCGGTGATTGTTACTATTGCAGGAATTCAACATCACCATTAAGGATCGACCAGGAAGAGAGAATCTTGTTGCAGATTTCTTGTCTTGTGTACCCAAAACAGATAATTCTTTGACAGTGGAAGACCAATTTCCATACAAACACTTGCTCGTTGTGACTATTAAGACGCCTTGTTACACTGATGTGGAAAATTATCTGGCAGTTGGGAAATTACCAGCATACCTGTCATCAAGAGAAAGGAAATTAATTGTTCAGCGTAGTGCATGGTTCACCTGGATTGGTGGATATATTTTTCACACAGAGTCTAACCTTCAGATCTGAATATGTATCAGAGACGATGGAATTCACGATGTCTTGAAGGCATGTCACGATGAGCCCTGTGGTGGACATTTTGCAGACCACATAACTGGGCATAAGGTTTTACAGATGGGCTATTATTGGCGCTCAATATTCAAATATGCAAAGAAGTATGTCCAGGTGTTACGAGGGAAAAACTCTCTATGGCCAGGGTAAACCACAACAGATGGAAACGACTGTAGAAATCAACTCTATCCCAAAAACATGCTATATAAATCAATATGCAAGTGAGATAAGAAAGAGGCCTACATCGTCTAGATGTTCAATGAAGTTCACCATTGAGAACTTTGACCCAAATCTTTATACCTGGAACTAGTTCTCAACAAACAAGAAAAACAAGCATATGGTGATAATATAAAAGGTTAGCACATTATATAGAATAATCCATTAATATACATGAAAAATACGCCCATGGATAATAACTCATATATTTTCAAGATATCAATTGGACAGGAAGGGAGTATTTCTATTAATAAATGATCAACATAAGTAAAAATATTACAGACTTCCATGTCGGCATGGTTCAGAACTGAGAAACTAAGTTCCTTCCAGCTGGGCCTCCACCACTTCAATCTCCAGAGTAACTTTTCTCTCAAAGTTGAATTCTTTCTCCTCCTTTCCATAGCTCAGAATTGGCCCATTTATAACCTTTAAATGGAACTGAAGGGACAAGTCAGAACGTTTCCAGTGTATGGAAGGCCAAGGATCAAAGATGTCCTATCGTGACATGGAAACACGACATTTAATTTTCATTTTTTGGCACAAAACCTGATGCATGCGGGCTGTAGTGGAGAAAACTGCGTATACCCATGTTGTATAGTAGGCAAGATGCATACATGTGGAAAAATATGTATTTTTAGCTCTGTATTTTACAAACATGGATGATAAGTTTGCATGGGGGAATGGAAAAAGGCCTTCTATTCAAGATTTCATAAGGTGAGGAAAATATTTCTATAACACCAAGCCTGTGACAACTATCAGAGGATGGGCCGGCCAGGCCAAGATGATGAAATTCCCCTACAACCATAGGTGGTGCTGGAACCTTTCGAGAGATGGGCACTATATTTTGTTGGTCCCTTTAACCCAAAATCAAACCAGAAAGATTATATACTAGTTTCAATAGACTATATGACCAAGTGGGTAGAAGCAATAGCCATGCCAAGCACAACTGAGGAAGCAGTCATTAAATTTCTCTTTGAAATATTTGTACACTATGGATTACCCAGGGAAGTAATCACAGACGGAGGGTTGCAATTTATATCACATAAAATCTCGACCACTCTGCGCAATTATCGCATTAAACATAGGGTTACCTCCCCATACCACCCCCAGGAAAATGGACAAGTGGAAAGTACCAATAATGTCTTGGAGGCAATCTTGACAAAAACAATCTCAAAAACCGTCAAAATTGGGCAGTCGAGCTTCCAAATGCCTTATGGGCCTATCGCACAACATGAAGTGACACTACTGGCTACTCTCCTTATCACCTAGTCTTTTGCAAAGATCCTATATTTCCAATTGAATTTGATATCAAGACTCTAAAAATGGCCTAGGAAATTGGACTGGATCTTACGAAAGCACACACACAATGCTTATAACAGCTCAATGAATTAGATGAAGCATGCTTGTTTTCCCTTCAACGCACAACTGTTATTCAGCAGCAAAGATCTAGCTGGAACGACAAGCATATCAAGAAGAAATCCTTCCAGAAAGGTGATTGGGCGCTTCTTTATGATTCCAGATTTTAGGATTTTCATAGGAAATTACAGATAAGGTGGCTGGGATCGTATGAAATCAAGGAATTCCATGATAATGGCATTGCCACTTTATTTACCATCGACGGTTCTAGTTATCCTTTTCTAGTAAATGGACATCGACTACATCTCTACCATCAACCACTTTCAAAAGAATCCTTTTGCCAAGAAGTAAGTAATGATCCTACTGTTAGATTTTAGTTGGTTGGGAAGGTAGGCCAACAACTTCAGCTCCATGAAATTGTTGTTTTTCCAGCACTATACATATTGTATATATTTTTCTTTGAAGATTTGATTGAGTCTTTTTAAGTTTTTTTACTTTCTAGAGAAGTCACGATAAAGAGCTTTGGAGCACATAGACTAGAAAGGATGTAAAATATTACTGTAATGAAATATAATTATCACTCTTTTCTGTTCCTCATTTAAACTCCAAATTTCTCTTGTTTCACTATTCCATCGAATATAGACCTTGTTTTGATAACATGAGATATATATGTCATGTTTTGCAGAAAAAGTCAGACACTGCACTCAAAAGATGCATGGTTGTGACTATAGTAAATAAAAATGAATGCATGAAACTGTAAACCATCCAATATATTGTATTCCTCCGATCATTCAATAAACATACCCATAAAATTAAATGAATTTAGTTGATGACTAATCAATCCTAGATTCGCTAAAACAACAATTTCTATGAGAGGTATCCAATTACTTAATTAGATGGTTAAATTTGAACATCATCGTTATCATCCGAACATAACAGTTGTCATTCCCTTCGTTGCGATTGTTGTTCCCTTTGCGGGCAGTGCTATTCATTTGAACGTAACAATTGTCATTCCCTTTGTTGTGATTGTTGTTCCCTTTGCAGGTAGTTCCGTTCATCCGAACGTAACAATTGTCGTTCCCTTTGTTATGATTGTTGTTCCCTTTTTGGGTATCACTGTTCATTTGAAAGAAACAACTATTGTNAAGATTTTTTTTTTTCAACAACAACATGTGTTGTTTTTATGACTACTCCTGATACGTTTGGATACTCCTTTGGGTATGAACTTCACTAACTAATTTTCAACAACATCACTTCTAATCATCGTGGTAATGATTTTTCATTTTCTTTTTGAGGAATACCTAGCATACCTTATCAATTTTTTTATGGATTGATTTTTCCGAATTATCTTAATATTGTTCATAATCCTTAACCACCATAAATCATTTCTTTCCCCTATATACACATATACTTGAATGATAAATTGTCTTCACATCATAATAAGGATTCTAAGGCACATTTTTACTTGGCATTCTTACACTTCTTACACCATCCCACACTCTTAAGGAGTAGATGAGCTTCCCTTAATAAAGCCTAATTTTTTTTTTTTTTTATAATAATAATAATATATAAAAAAATAATAATAATAAAATAAATAAGATAAGACATGGGGGGGTGGAAATTCCGCATGATTATAGATAAGACATAATGATTATAGATAATGGTAAATTATGTATTTTTATATACCATTGTTGTTCTGTAATTTTTACCATTTCTAGTAACTTTCTTTTACAGGTTGGTCTAACTAGTTTTACAGGTGGGAATGATAGTTGTGTTGATTTTTTTATAGAATATATGGGTGGGAAAAGTATTCGTCATGATCCTACAGTGCTTCAAGTGACTATTCAAGAAAGGGAAATTCTACACCGTTTAGGGCGGACACAATATTTTAACAGATTACAGGGATTTGATATAAATGTTGCACTAGAATTCTTCCAAAATCTACAGGGGGGAGTCTCAGTAATTCGGGGCATACAAATACCAGTCACTGATGCCATCATAGCCGAGGTAACATGCCTTCCAAACAAAGGAACACAATGGATTGGTAAATACACAACACTGAAGTAAGTTGTGGAATCCTTTGCAGAACCAGGAGAGGAATTCAACAAGAAAGGAAAAGGCCTCAACCCCACTGCTCTTAGTGAACCTTGGAGGGATCTAGCAGGCATGGTGCAAATATACATCACATGCGATGGACAATATGACATTGTGAGACCTCTCCACCTCAAGAAATTGGAAATATTAAAACAACGGTTAGTGTTAAATCTACCATTATTTTTTAATATCATGTTGCATGAGGTCGCTGGAAGAACCCAAAAAGATAAATAACCTACTAACGTAATCAGTCATCACTGGTTAGTAAAATTTATAGTAGACAGGGCCTTAAATCATACACAAATAACGTGGGGGGACATAATTGAGCTCGATAGACTCTTGCAAATTGAGCAACCTAAATTCCACCATGAAATTCCTCCACAAGGAATTGAGGTAGCCCAAACAGAGGGAGATAATGCCCAAATAGAAATACCAACCACCGAACCTAAAATGGAAACAAATCTTATTCAGTTGGCAGAAAATCAGAGCATGCAAGTAGGAACATCAAAAAGGAAAATACAAAGAAGAATTTATTTTCGTGAAACCTCCTCTTTCAAAAGAAGAAAGGATAAAGAGACAACACAACCTGAAAGCACTCAGGAAGTTGTGCAAATAGAAGAGCCATCACATGAAATCCCTGTAGAACAATAGGATGATTTCTTTGGAATTTATGAAGAGGAGATGGCCCAAGTGTTGGGAAATTTGGGAATATCACTTATTGGAGATACAGACAGGCCAGAAGAACCCCAAGCTCTAACCTCTCCTCCTTCAAACTCTGTCTTTGATCTTCCTGATATGGAGATGCCATCTTCTCCTATGAGGGAATCTCCTGAGGTAGCAGAACAAACAGAACCTTAGTTCGAGGAGAACGGTCCTTTAGATAAACAAGAGCGCCCATAAGATACAGGGAATGAATTGACAATTGATCAAGGTAGGGAAGACCTTGAAATCCCCTTTGGACAGAGAGAAACAATAGAAAAAGGCAATAACATAATAAAAAATTTGGAACATGAAAACAAGACATTGAGGAAGAGGGTCAAGAAAATAAAGGTATTAAAACAAAAAGTTGGCAGATTGAAAGGAAAAATTAGACAAATTAAGAAGCAGCTGGAACAATATGACAAATCCCATAAAAAGAAGAAATCCAGGAGGGTTAGAATACAGGGAAGAAATCCACTTCCTAGAAGGGAAATTCACACTATTTTTATTGAAACACAAACATATTTTCATGCTCCCTTGGAGTCAGTTGAAACAAAAACTCATACAGATGCTCCAATAACAGTAGAAACAGTTGTTTAGACTGAAGAAGTACTTTTTTCCCCAAAACAGGATGCCACTATTAGAAGGTTGGAAGCATAATTAGAGCAATCCCAACAGACCCTAACCCAATGACGAAATGAAGTGGTGATAATAACAGAGCATCAGAAAGTTGTCAGACAACTTCGAGCCATGTCAGCAACTGAAAATGAAACCTTTGCTAATACCAACAGAGAAAAAGAAAAGGTAAATAAGGTGCAGGGTCAACTTGATGGAGCTTTGGAGCAAATCAAAACTATTTTCTCTATTTATTCTGATATATTAGCTTGCAGGGCCCTTGCTACTATTTATGCCCTATTTTTATTAGAACGTTATCTATTATTAAAGTTGAAATCCATTAGGCCAGGCACACCTTTTGAGTTTACCAGTGTCTCTAATTTTGTTTCGTGTTTTAAATAACAAGAGGATGTAGTACAATACTTTTTGTGTGAAATATATCTTCATAATTTCATTCTAGAAGAAAACAGAGATGAGAACCCCAATCCATTCACTGGTGATATCCAGTTTCAGGCCTTTTTATCTTTTGCCAAAAATCAACTTAGGTGGGCCAAGGCACATAAGGTCTTCATGAAAAGAGAGAATGGGCTAGACCTATGGGTCAGAGGGGAACCTTTTAAACCCTTTGATACCATTATGCAACATAGAGCATTTATGAAGAGGGAGAAGGTTGTGGAATCTTTAGCTCCCATCCATAGACATGTTGTACATTCAGGGCT
Source organism: Picea engelmannii (assembly GCA_009831015.1). Classification (NCBI taxonomy): domain Eukaryota; kingdom Viridiplantae; phylum Streptophyta; class Pinopsida; order Pinales; family Pinaceae; genus Picea; species Picea engelmannii. The sequence goes on from ML782184.1 coordinate 252,107, forward strand.
GCAGTATTTTGGAGAAATTAATGAAGAATCCCTTTTTGCTGCCAAATTAAGATGGAGTGTCTCTTCAAATGAAGTCAAGAACAGAGAACCGTTTGGTTTTAGGAATTTTCAAGCAGCTACTCTCATATTAGAAAGGTATGCCAAAATGATCATGGAAGAAGGGCCTTCCTGGATTGGATGCAAGTACAACCCCCCCATTATTTGGTATCCTCTAGAGGGTTATCAGAGTGTTTATGAAATCCGTAAGAAAAGGGAAGTTGTTGTTTTTGAAGAGCTTAAAGGTAAGCATGGGTTCTGGAGGCCTAGAGAAGAGACCTCTCCACCCTTCAATATCATTGTTTTGCATATAAAATTTCTTGTTGCACGAGGACATGGAAAAAGATAAGCTGGGGGGTATGTTGGGGTGAGAAAAAGGTATAAATATTCTCCTTGTTACTTTGGTTTATGATATATTCTTTGTTGAATTTTCTATTAGTTTGAAATAATTAGAGAAAAAAATGGTTAAAAATCTCTTAGGAAATAATATTAAATGATATTATATATTTTCTAAACTTTGGTTTGAATTGTTTTGATTTTATGCAGAAATGGGCAATTGTTGTTAACTGAAGATAATTAAGAAGATCATGAAGATGCACAAACCATTGAAGATTGAAGAAATAAGGCACAAAATGGTTCAAAGGAAGATTGACTCTTTATCTTGCAATCTTCATAAATAGTAAAAACAATCCTGAGGATCTCTCGATCCTCGGGATAGCTTAATTTACTTATCTCATTGTAATATATAAAGAAGAGTGAACGATAGAGAGGGATACCATAATTCATATCTCTTAATTATTGACACTTTGTACAACAATCCCATTGTAAATGACCTATCAATTATGGAATTAATGGAAGCTTCAAGCGTTTTGATCATTTCTGCGTATTGAGTTTTCTTAACAATATCTTCTAAAGACCATGGGCCCAGTCGACAGGAGCTAATGTATTATCTATAATGTTATCAATTATGTTAAAATTATGTGATTTGATATTCCCTTCAACAGTTAATGTGTTGACTCTTTTACGAATTGGTTGTGTTGTTCCATTCGTAGAGAGTAGATGTTTTATTTGGAGATTATCGATTATTGTTCCATTCCCATTTTCTGTTAGTTTATCACTTGTGATTTCCTTTCATTTAAAATCACATTTGTTGTTCCTTTCATTAAATTCGCATTTGTTTTTGCTTTAGTTTAATTCACATTTGTTGTTCCTTCTTAAATATTCAGTAGATCGTTGTTCCTTTCCAATAGATTAATTAATCATTGAGAGATTGATTCATTAAGTGTTTTTGTAGATTTAATTGTTGTTTCTTTAATAGATGCATGAATTCAATAATTGATTGATGTTTTGATTCATGGTGTGTTATTGCCTAGAATGAATTTCTGTTGATTGAGTTATTAGTTTCAGAGTTTGTAGTTAATGTGTGAAGAACTTGACTATTGCGGTAATTTAGATAGACTCATATTTTTTGTAACTGAACTATCTACACAATTTAAACCTCTATGACCATCTGCATAGATTTTGTTGAAAATCTTGAGAGAAAAGACAAATCCTTGGTTGATAAAATTAATGTCATACTGAGTTTGTTTTTAGGACATCTTTAGAGCCCAACAAATACCTAGACAAGTTGGTGATTGTGTTCCTAGATGATATCCTCTTCTACTCTAAATCATAAGAGGAACATGGGAAAAATTTAAGAATGGTGTTCCAATTTTTAAGAGAGAAAAAATTATATGATAATCTAATTAAGTGCATCTTTTATCAAAATAATATTCACTACTTGGGCCATATAATATCAATAGAAGGGATAGAAGTTGACCCTGAGAAGATAGAGGCAATTAGAGTATGGTCAGCACCAAATAATGTGACAGATGTCAGATCATTCATGGATATTGCCGGTTATTACCGAAGATTCCTAAAAGGGTTCTCAAAGATTACAAGTCCAATCACTTCTTTGCAAAAGAAGGGAGATAAGTTTGAATGGAATTCCAAGTGTGAAGAGAGTTTTCAACAGTTGAAGGTGATTATCTGCATTGTCGCATCGTTAGGAACACAATGGTTTGGCTTGGTTTAATTGGTGGTGGATAAATACAAGAAAGTTTATAGGCATTGAACTTGCCCATATATTAAAGTGACATCTTTTTCTCTAAAAATATTTGCATACTCACAAATATCTTTATGTCAGTGTAGTGTTTCTAACTAGGATTTTCAGTCATAAGTAAAGCTCGATCAATCTAGCTAAATCCGTGGGTGTTTGGAATATGTTAATATAAGATTTTATTTTTCCTAATTAATTGTGATTAATATGAAAATGATTAGTATTTATACAAGTTGTATCAACAATAATAAAGAGCCAAATATATTCTATGTAAAGTAAGTTAGTTTTTTTTAATTGATTGGGATATGAAAATATAAACAACTAAATGAGTAATTGGGAAAAAAATTGTTTAAAGAATTTGTTATTATGAGATGTATATATTATATAATTTCATTGTAAAAAGTTTTTTTTGTAAGTTGTTAAATTACTTGTGTTATTAAAGTATATAATTTTGGCGAATTTAATAATAAATTAAAAAAAAATGACTATTCAATTTCATTTCAATGAGTAAATAAAAAAAAAGTTAAAAGTTTATCCACTCCAAAATCAAATCTAATAACCTTCTAAATATAAAGAGTTTGGAATGGTGTGATTACTAGGAGTATGTTGGTGGAGTTTACTGACAATATTTAAATTTAGCTAGAAATTGGTTAAATTGTGTGTGGGATCTTTTCTTGAAGTTTTACTGTTAATGACATTGAAGATTTGATAATATCAATGTTATAATTTGATTAGAATTATGATTTAGTTGAAATAGCTGGGTGTCATGTAAATGTTAGTCTCCCAATTTGTTCTCAATTAGTTCATCTATTGAGAAGAAAAAACTGTTATCCTCTCGGGTTGTTATCCTTCCCACCCAAATTCAAATCCCTTTAGTGACATTTTTGTTATTTGTGAGACAATTGCGTTTTAAACTCTTCCTCAACCATGACTTATTACACCAAGAGTCATGAGGTGCATATACAAAACAATATAGATAAGATGCTTAATGTAAAGCAATGACAATAAATGTAACATCCCCACTATAATCCCCAGTTTAATCAATGCTTATGTAGATATAATGAGTGGCTACGAACAAAGCGATGTAATAAGTGAATTGTATTTCCTTGTTTTATTAATAAAATGTGATGACAACTGATAAGGGGACATGGACAAGAGATGGGGGTTGAATTAATCCACAAGAGGGGGGAGTGTTTAGGATAATAGCCAAGAGGGGTCCAAGGGAGAATTTGCCCATGTATTTTGATTTAACCCATTTTCCTAAACCTACTATTTGTATATGAACCTTCCCATCTCTATGTCACTCTAGTGTTTCTCACTAGGATTTTCAGTCATAAGTAAAGCTCGATCAATCCAATTCAATCTGTGAGTGTTTGGAATATGTTAATATAAATTCTGATTAATATGAAAAGACCTAGTATTTAGACAAGTGGTATCAACAATAATAAAGATCTAGATACATTATATGTGAAGTAAGTTTTTTTTTTCAATTGATTCTGATATGAAAATGGCCACTTATTTGGATTTTTCTTTTTTTTCTTCATGGGGAGATGCTCTATCGTGTCGGTTTTTATGTTTTTTTATGAATTATGATATGAAAATCTCTATTTATCTATCTTTTTTTTTTTTATTGATTATGATATGAAAATGTATATTTATTTGGCTTATTCTAGAATGGGTAAGTTGCATAGTAATGATAAATAACTAAATGAGTAATTTTTACTAGAAATTGGAAAAAAAATTGTTTAAAGATTTTTTATTACGAGATGTATATATTGTTTAAAGAGTTTTTTTAGTATGAGATGTATATATTATATAATCTAGATGTAAAAAAAATTTAAAGTTATTAAATTGATTGTTATTAAAGTATATAATTTTTATGAATTTAATAATAAATTAAAAAATATAACTATTCAAATTTCAATGAGAGTAAATAAAAAAAAATGTTAAAAATTTATCCACTCTAAAATCAAATGCAACAACCTTCTAACTCTAAATATATTGGAATGGTGTGACTACTCGGAGTATGTTGTTGGTGGAGTTAACTAATAATATTTAAATTCAACTAGAAATTGGTTAAATTGTGTGAGACCTTTTGTTGAAGTTGGATTTGATAATATCAATGTTATAAATTGAGAAGACTTGTGTTTTAGTTGAAATAGTTGGGTGTAATGTAAATGTTAGACTCCTAATTTGTTCTCAATTAGTCCATCTATTGAGAATAAAAAAATGTTATCCTCTCGAGTTTTTATTCTCCCCACCCAAATTCAAATCCCTTTAGTGACATTTTTGTTATTTGTGAGACAATTGTGTTTTAAACTCTTCCTCAACCATGACTTATTACACCAAGAATCATGAGGTGCATATACAAAACAATATATATAAGATGCTTAATGTAAAGCAATGACAATAAACAATATTGAAACAACATTGAATTTTTTTAAGTCATGTAGGGATTCTCTAAGGATCATATATAAATGTTAATTCTTAACTAAATAATTAAAGAATAGAAGATTAGGTCACTCTAATACCATTAAAAATGTTATCATTTACTAAGTTTAAAGAGAAATTGTGGTTTAAGGAAGAATATAGAATAAGAGAGAATTAAGGTATTATGAAAAAATCATTAACCTCAATTTAGAAAATCAAAAGTATATTTTTATTACTTAGTTGTTAGTTAGATGATTACTTAGTTATTAGTTGTTTGCAAGTTGGATATTGATCCATGATTAGAGAATTCTATGACACTTTTTTATACTACGTTATTGTAATACTTAATTATGAATGAATAAGGAAAGATTAAGCCCCTATTTTAAATTTTTGTGTATGTTTTTTCTATAGATCATGGTTAGCAAATCTATACTGTGTTTATTTTGTTATGGAATATATTTATATGATTTTGGTTATGGCTGTGAATTTGATTATTGTTCCCTTTTGGTCATTCTTGTTCCAACGAGTATAACGTATGGGGTTAATATACCAATAATAAGTAGAAGATCACATCTATCCTATTGTGTCTTCTTATCCATTTAAAGTCTTGACTATGTTTTGGGTGAGACCTTCTTCCCTTTGGGAAGATTGAAAATGCTAGTGCACCTAGACCACAGTGGAAGATTTTGTTGGTAACCTACAAGAAATCTAGTCTCGATCAAAATCCAAAAATGACAGTGCCAAAGAACTATAGGATTTCTTGGAGGAACAATGCATTCTAGTTCTAATTGGATGGATGAACACAATGAAGGATTCAACCAAGAAACATTTGCATTCAACCTGGATGGTTCAAATAGGAAAGCAGACCAAGCTGACAAGGAAGATGCTCACCCACCTAAATATATGAGGACCTTGGATGAGGTAGATTGATCCATGGGTGGTTTTGAGAATGACTACCAAGATGACCCAAAGATCATTAGATCATTGGTTGAATGTTATGGAAGTACTTATGAAAACATACCTTTCTTAAGAAAGAGATATGGAAGTCTCTTGGTTGGCTCATCTAACTTAGGGGACTTTGGATAGGTTGTTGGAGTATTTGAGGGAAGAAGATATGATGGCCATCTACCACCCTCTTCTTGACTATAGATCTAAGAATTATCCATTGTTTAGGAGTTGGTAGTGGATCCTAAGTGCACCAATAAAAGGTTCCAAGTTCATTGAGTAAGTTCAAGTGTTGGGTTGCAAGAGATGACTTAAGAGTTTGGAGGTGAAGGTGGTGACCTTGCCTCAATCTAATAGAGTTTTATAGAAATATTTAAGTGTGTAAGGAAGTCATCATCTTGGGTATGAAAACGTGCATTCTTATGGCTTGGGAATGATAGTCAGATTGAACATATGATTAGTTCAAGGAATGGAGAGTTCAGTGTACAAAAACATGGCAGAATGGGTCAAGAGTACTAATGAAATAATAGGTTTGGTGGTGAAACACATGGATGTTTTTTTTATCTTCTTGACGAAGGTTGGATGATAGTAGAAGTAGGAAATTGCAACAATGTTGGAGTTATATTGAAGTCATAGCAGGAGGCAACAACATCAATAAAGACATCCAATATTGCATTATTGGCAGAAGTTGGGAAAAGGCACTTTGTTCAAAAGAAGAATAGACAATGGGAAATTGCATAACAATTCTAGAATTGATAGTGTAGAGTAGTTGAAGAAGTCAATTACAAATGGATGCATGGCTCTGGGAAACATACTTAGAGGGACACAATTTTTTGAGGATATTGTTGGGGGTGACAATGAATTTTATTGAGGGGAAATGTAAGGCCCTTTGAATGGCTTCGGGCACCTTCATCGCATGATCACCTTAGTGGTCATTCACCAACAAGGATGGACATGAAAAACTGTTGATGGCTAGAGGAGTTAGTTTTGGGGGTCCTTGCACAATGGCAAGGCACACCATGAATATGTCGATCATCCTTCCTTAGAGTTGGTGCTCCGTAGACCTTGGTAGCTCACACTAGTTGGACGCATTGAGAGAATCTTGGTAGGGAACTTGGCTAGGGAAGAGGAAGTGGGGGTTATGGAAAATTACCTCATCCAATATTCAATTATGATGCATGAAAAAAAATATTATCATAGAAATCTTGATTGGATTTTATAGACTTGGGTGCTTGGGATACATGTAAACATAAGGAGTTGAGATGTACACACTTCAGAGTTATTATGGATGGTAGAAGTTCCTTTGGGAACAAGCATATACAAAGCACAATCATGGGATTCACATCCACTGGGCACACATTTTTCTCACACACATCCATTGGATGCACATGAATGTACATGGGCACACTAGGCATATATATGTGCACTATCAGGTGCACTAGGTGCAATTGGGCACACAGAGTGTAGCTAGGAAAAATGGGAATAGTTGGTTGCATGACACCTTGGGCATAAAAACATTGGTCGATGGATGGTCGAAAAAAAATTCATGAAGGGGGTAGAGGCACGATCATGCATAGTTGAAGTTGGCTAGGTGGGAACTTAGGTCAGGAGGGGCTTGGAAGTGAAATACAAGTCTTTTATAAATATTGGACACCTAAAAGGTTTAAGGTGTCAATCAATCATTCGTTATCATTCACAAGGAGCGTAAAGGAGATCCGTGTTTTGTGCTAAGTTGAGGGTTGGCACAATAGGGTGAATTTCACTAGCTAAGTGAGAAGAAGAAGAAGACATGACCTGTACGAGGTATGCCTATGATTGGTTCATGGGTTGGATTGTGCAATTTTATTAGATAGTAGGCAAAAGGAAATGGTGGTGAATAAATACAAGGAAGTTTATAGGAATTGAAGTTGCCCATATATTCAAGTGGCATCTTTTTCTCTAAAAATCTTTGCATACTGAAAAATATCTCTATGTCAATGTAGTGTTTTTAACTAAGATTTCCAGTCGTAAGTAAAGCTCGATGAGTCCATCTCAATCTATGGGTGTTTGGAATATGTTTATATAAGACTTTATTTTTCCTAATTAATTGTGATTAATATGAAAATGCTTAGTATTTAGATATTTTGTATCAACAATAATAAAGAGAGAAATACATTAAATGTAAACTAAGTTTCTTTTTTGAATTGATTGGGATATGAAAATGTCCACTTATTTGTCATTTTCTTTTTTTTCTTAGGGAGAGGTTGTGTCGTTGTTTTTTAATGGATTATGATATGAAAATGTCTATTATTTATTTGGCCTTTTTTGGGATTTATACTGATATTAAAATGTATATCTATTTGGCTTCTTCTAGATTGGATAAGTTGTATAGTAACAATAAACAACTAAATGAGTAATTTTTACTGGAAATTGGAAAAACAATTGTTTAAAGAATTTGTTATTATAAGATGTATATATTATATAATCTCTTTGTAAAAAGTTTTTTTTTAAGTTGTTAAATTAATTGTGTTATTAAAGTACATAATTTTGACGAATTTAATAAGAAATTAAAAAAATATCACTATTCAATTTCAATGAGTAAATAAAAAAACAAAATGTTAAAAAATTATCCACTCCGAAATCAAATGCAATAACCTTCTAACTCTAAAGATGGTTTGATTAATGGGAGTATGTTGGTGGAGTTAACTAACAATATTTAAATTCAGCTAGAAATTAGTTAAATTGTGTGTGGGATCTTTTCTTGAAGTTTTATTGTTAATGACATTGAGGATTTGATAATATCAATGATATAAATTGATTAGATTTGTGCTTTGATTGAAATAGTTGCGTGTAATGTAAATGGTAGACTCCCAATTTGTTCTCAATTAGTCCATCTATTGAGAAGAAAACATTGTTAAATCCTCTCGGGTTGTTATCCTCCCGACCCAAATTCAAATCCCTTTAGTGACATTTTTGGTATTTGTGAGACAATTGTGTTTTAAACTCTTCCTCAACCATGAATTATTACACCAAGATTCATGAGGTGCATATACAAAACAATATAGATAATATGCTTAATGTAAATCGATGACAATAAACAACATTGAAGTTTTTTTTTATGTACGGTTCATCTAAGGATCATATATAGATGTTAATTATTAACTAAATAATTGAAGAATAGAAAATGAGGTCACTCTAATACCATTAAAAATGTTATCATTTACTAAATTTAAAGAGAAATTGTGGTGTAATGAAGAATAGAGAATAAGAGAGAATTAAGGTATTATAAAAAAATCATTAACCTCAATTTAGAAAATCAAAAGTATATTTTTATTACTTAGTTGTTAGTTAGTTGATTACTTAGTTATTAGTTGTTCTTTCAAGTTGGAGATTGATCCATGATTAGAGAATGCCCTCACACTTTTTTATTCTACTCTAGATTGTAATATCTAACTATGAATGAATAAGGAAAGATTGAGCCCCTATTTTAAATTTTTGTGTATGTTTTGTCTATAGCTCATGGTTAGCAAATCTATAGTGTGTTTATTTTGTTATGGAATATATTTATATGCTTTTGGTTATGGTTGTGAATTTGATTATTGTTCCCTTTTGGTCATTCTTGTTCCCACGAGTATAACATATGGGATTAATATACCAGTAATAAGTACATGGTCACATCCATCCTATTGTGTCTTATTATCCATTTAAAGTCTTGATTATGCTTCGGGTGAGACCTTCTTCCCCTTGGGAGGATTGAAAATGCTAGTGCACCTAGCCTATAGTAGGATATTTTGTTGGTAACCTACAAGAAATCCGGTCTCGATCAAAAGACAATAATGACAGTGCCAAAGAACTAAAGGCTTTCTTGGAGGAACAAGGCATTCTAGTTCTAAGTGGATGGATGAACACAATGAAGGATTCAACCAAAAAACATGTGCATTCAACCTGGATGGTTCAAATAGGAAAGAAGACCAAGTTGGCAAGGAAACTCCTGACCCACCTCAATATATGGAGACCTTGGATGGGGTAGAGTGATCCTTGGGTGGTGTGAGAATGAATACCAAGATGACCCAGAGACCATTAGATCATTGGTTGAAGGTGATGAAAGTATTGATGCAAACACACCTTTCTTAAGAAAGAGATATGGAAGTCTCTTGGTTGGCTCATCTAACTTAGGGGACTTTGGATAGGATGTTGGAGTATTTGAGGGAAGAGGATATGATGGCCATCTACCACCCTCTTCTTGACTATATAGATAAGAAGGATCCATTGTTTATGAGTTGGTAGTGGATCCTAAGTGCAGCAATAAAAGGTTCCATGTTCATTGAATAAGTTCGAGTGTTGGGTTGCAGGAGATGACTTGACAGTTTGGAGGAAAAGGTGGTGACCTTGCCTTGATCTAATAAAGTTGTATAGAAATGTTGAATTATGGAAGGAAGTCATCATCCTGGGTATGAATAAGTACATTCTTATCGCTTGGGCATGATATTCATATTGGACATTTGATTAGTTCATGGAATGGAGAGATCAGTGTACAAAAGCATGGCATAATGTGTCAAGAGTACTAATGCAATAGTAGGTTTTGGTTGTGAAACACTTCGATATTTTTTTGATCTTATTGATTAAGGTTGGAGTGAAGTAGAAGTAGGCAATTGCAACAATGTTGGACTTATATTGAAGTCACGACAGGAGGCAACAATATCAACAAAGAAATCCAATATTGCATTATTAGCAGAAGTTGGGTAAAGGCACTTTGTTCAAAAGAAGAATTAGACAATGGGAAATTACAAAGCAATTCTAGCATTGATAGTGAGAAGTAGTTGAACAAGTCAATTACAAATGGATGCATGGATTTGGGAAACATACTTGGAGGGACACAATTTTTTGAGGATGTTGTTGGGGGTGACAATGAATTTTAGTGAGGGGAAATGTAAGGCCCTTTGAATGGCTTCCAACACCTTCATCGCATGATAACCTTAGTGGTCATTGACCACCTGGGATGGATATGAAAAACTGTTGATGGCTAGAAGAGTTAGTTTTGGGTGCCCTTGCACAATGAAAAGGCACACCATGAATCTGTCAAGTATCCTTGCTTAGACTGGGTGCACTGCAGAGCTTGGCAACTCGTAGTAGTTGGACGCACCAAGAGAAGCTTGGTAGGGAAATTGGCCAGGGAAGAGTAAGTGGGGGTTATGGAAAATTACCTCATCCAATCTTCAAGTATGATGCATGAAATACAATATTATCATAGAGATGTTGATTGGATTTTATAGACTGTGGTGCTTGGGATACATGTAAACCTAAGGAGTTGATATGTCCACACTTGGGAGTTATGATGGATGGTAGAAGTGCCTTTGGGCACAAGAATATACAAATCACAATCATGGGATTCACATCTACTGGGCACACATTTACCTCACATACATCCATTGGATGCACATGAATGTACATGGGTCCACTGGGCATAGATAGGTGCACTAGGTGCAATTGGGCACGCATAGTGTAGTTGGGAAAAAATGGCATAGTTGGTTTTATGACACCTTGGGCACAACAACTTTGGATGTTGGATGGTTGAAAAACAATTCATGAAGGGAGAAGAGGCACCATCAAGCATAGTTGAAGTTGGCTAAGTGGGAACTTGGGTCCACTTAGGCTAGGGGGGCTTGCAAGTGAAATATAAGTCTTTTATAAATATTGGACACCTCAAAGGTGTAAGGTATCAATCAATCATTCATTATCATTCACAAGGAGTGTGAATGAGATTTGTTTTTTGTGCTTAGTTCAGGGTTAGCACAATAGGTTTAATTTCACTAGCTAAGTGAGAAGAAGAATAAGACATGACTTGCAAGATGTAGGCTTATGATTGCTTCAGGGAGTGGAATGCGCAATTTTATTAGATAGTAGGAATAAATAAATGGTGGTGGATAAATAAAAGGCAATTTATAGGAAATGAAGTTGCCCATATATTCAAGTGACATCTTTTTCTCTAAAAACCTTTGCATACTGACAAATATCTCTATGTCACTGCAGTGTTTCTAACTAGGATTTTCAATCATAACTAAAGCTCGATCATTCTAGCTCAATCTATGGGTGTTTGGAATATGTTAATATAATATTTTATTTTTCCTAATTAATTGTGATTAATATTAAAATTCTTAGTATTTAGAAAAGTTCCATCAACAATAATAAAGAGCGGAATACATTAGATGTAAAGTAAGTTTGTTTTTTGAATTGATTGGGATATGAAAATGTCCACTTATTTGTCTTTTTCTTTTTATCCTTAGGGAGATGTTGTGTCGTGTTGTTGTGTTTTTTAATGGATTATGACATGAAAATATAGATTATTTATTTGTCCTTTTTTGGGATTGATACTGATATAAAAATGTATATTTATTTGGATTCTTCTAGAATGGATAAGTTGTATAGTAACAATAAACGACTAAATAGTATTTTTTATGGAATTTGGAAAAAATTGTTTAAATAATTTGTTATTATAAGATGTATATATTATATAATCTCCTTGTAAAAAGTTTTTTAAGTTGTTAAATTAATTGTGTTATTAAAGTGTATAATTTTGATGAATTTAATAATAAATTAAAAAAAATACGACTATTCAATTTTAATGAGCAAATAAAAAAACAAAATGTTAAAACTTTATCCACTCCAAAATCAAATGTAATAATATTCTAACCCTAAAGAGATTGGAATGGTGTGATTAATGGGAGTATGTTGGTGGAGTTAATTAACAATATTTAAATTTAGCTAGAAATTGGTTAAATTGTGTGTGAGGTCTTTTCTTGAAGTTTTATTGTTAATGACATTGAGGATTTGGTAATATCAATGATATAAATTGATTAGACTTGTGCTTTAGTTGAAATAGTTGGGTGTAATGTAAATGTTGGACCCCCAATTGTTTCTCAATTAGTCCATCTATTGAGAAGAAAACATTGTTATCCTCTTGGGTTCTTATCCTTCCCACCCAAATTAAAATTCCTTTAGTGACATTTTTTTTTTATTTGTGAGACAATTGTTTTTTAAACCTTCCTCAACCATGACTTATTACACCAATAGTCACGAGGTGCATATACAGAAAAATATAGGTAAGATGCTTAATGTAAAGCAATGATAAAATTTGTTTAAGTCATGTAGGGCTTATCTAAGGATCATATATAGATGTTAGTTCTTAACTAAACAATTGAAGAATAGAAAATGAGGTTACTCTAATACCATTAAAAATGTTATCATTTACTAAATATAAAGAGAAATTATTGTGTAATGAATAATAGAGAATAAGAGAGAATTAAGGTATTATAAAAAGGTCATTAACCTCAATTTAGAAAATCAAAAGTATATTTTTATTATTAGTTGTTAGTTAGTTGATTACTTAGTTATTAGTTGTTCTTGCAAGTTTGATATTGATCCATGATTAGAGAATTCTCTGATACTTTTTATGCCACTCTATTGTAATATCTAACTATGAATGAATAAGGAAAGATTGAGCCTCTATTTTAAATTTTTGTGTATGTCTTGTCTATAAGTCTATAACTCATGGTTAGCAAATATATAGTGTGTTTATTTTGTTATGGAATATATTTATATGCTTTTGGTTATGGTTGTGAATTTGAATATTGTTCCCTTTTGGTCATTCTTGTTCCCACGAGTATAACATATGGGATTAATATACCAGTAATAAGTACAATAACACATCCATCCTATTGTATCTTCTTATCCATTTAAAGTCTTGACTATGCTTCAGGTTAGACCTTCTTCCCTCTGGGAAGATTGAAAATGCTAGTGCACCTAGACTACAATGGGATATTTTGTTGGTAACCTACAAGAAATCTGGTCTCGATCAAAATCCAACAATGGAAGTGCTAAAGCATTAACAACTTTCTTGGAGGAACAATGCATTACAGTTCTAAGTGGATGGATGAACATAGTGAATGATTCAACCAAGAAACATGTGCATTCAACCTGGATGGTTCAAATAGGAAAGCAGGCCAAGTTGAAAAGGAAGATGCTCACCCACCTCAATATATGGGAACCTTGGATGAGGCTGAGTGAACCCTGGGTGGTTTGAGAATGATTACCAAGATGACCCATAAATCATTATATCATTGGTTGAAGGTGATGGAAGTATTGATGCAAACATACCTTTCTTAAGAAAGAGATATGGAAGTCTCTTAGTTGGCTAATCTAACTTAGGGGACTTTGGGCAGGTTGTTGGAGTATTTGAGGGAGGAGGCTATGATGGCCATATACCACCCTCTTCTTGACTATAGAGATAATCACGATCCATTGTTTAGGAGTTGGTAGTGGATCCTAAGTGCACCAATAAAAGGTTCCAATTTCATTGAATAAGTTCGAGTGTGGGGTTGCAGGAGATGACTTGACAATTTGGAGGTGAAGGTGGTGACCTTGCCTTGATCTAATGTAGTTGTATAGAAATATTGAGCTGTGGAAGGAAGTAATCATCCTAGGTATGAATAAGTGAATTTTTATGGCTTGGGAATGATAGTGGGAGTGGACATCTAGATTTTTCAAGGAATGGAGAGTTTAGTGTATAAAAGCATGGAAGAATGGTTCAAGAGTACTAATGCAATAGTAGTTTTCGGTGGTGAAACATGTTGGCCCTCGACCAAGTTTTTTGGATACATGGTCAAGATTGGCCTATTTTGGGACTTTGACAGTCTGTCGAAGATGGAGCACAAGGTGAAGCAGAGATTATGGAATATAGACCCCTTTGTGGGTCCTTTTTCGGTTGTTGGGATTATGTAATGGGATTGGGATGTCGGCCCATGGGTTCACCTATGTTTAGGCCTATTTTGTAAAGTATAAATAGAAGATCAGTGATGTAAGAAGGAGTCAGTCGGTGATATAATCTATGTGATTGTATCCGAGGGCTTAGTACTAGTCAGATGCTAAGTGCAATTGTGGTTAGTGAGTGCTTTGTGCATGACTGTAAGAATCTTCCAGAGCTAAGTGCAAGTGGTTGTAACAGATATTGGAAGGCTTCGTGCTGTAACGTAAGGAAGAATGTTCTAACGAGTTGCGCAGATCTTCTGTCCTATGCGAAGAGGGATTTTGGTGGCTCTATGCTTGTAACCTATTGGCGAATATAATAAAGAAGAAGAGTCAGTGGACGTAGCACCAGGGTGGGGGTGAACCACGTAAACATTGTTTGTCTTGCTTTGTGCTTTGTCTTAATGTGTTTATATCTTCTTTGGCTAAGTGCTTTGAGATGATTAAATGGATCTATTTATGCTCAGTGATAATGATGTGTAGGATATCAGATCTGATATATAAGAATATGATTAGTGCTTGATATATGAGATATGATCTGTCCTTTATACCAAGTGCTTGAATACTGCTATGTTATGTAATTAGGGTTTCATCTGCGAAGTATATACTGGTTTGATATTCATGAACTGTAATTGCTAAGTGCTTTGATAAGTGTTATAATCACAGATCTTTGTCCTAGCTAAGGTTGCAGACACCTGAGTCTTGCAACCACCCCTACCTCAACCTCAGGTGAGACTTCATCTGCTTTACAGGTGTTGCCAAAAGGGTCTGTAGTTATGGCTTTGTTGGTGCGCTCTTGAGTGTTGAACCCTGGGTCTACCCCTATGCCAACAAATGGTTCCACTACCAAGACCTAAAACTGTGATTTCTGGGAACTGAGGAAAAGAAAAGAAAAGGTTTTGTGCAAAGAATTGCTGCTATAGTGCGAAGCTCCCTGTTTGATTTACAAAGCTCTATTCTAAGAACTAAGAAAGAAGCTTTGTGAAGAAACAGAGCATGAGACTGTGAAAGCTCTGTGCATAGATCTGTTGGCCTAGCACCCAACAATCTACTTGACATGTGAAGCTTTGTGCTGAGAAAAGTGGTCAGATCTGAAGAAAAGAGGTAAGATCTGAAAGATTTGTGCTTAATAAAGGTAAGAATAGTGAAAATTTTGTTTAGATCTGAAAGCTTTGTGCTCTGCAAAGGTAAGATAAGTGGAAATTTTTTGTTTCGAAAGTATTGATCTACGTATGTTTGATAGATTCTATCCTAGCTTGAAAATTAGGGCACTAATAGATGAAAGAAGGTTTGATATGAATAGATCTAATAACAATAGTGAAAGATATGTTATACCTATGCATAAAAAGAATGTTTGGACTAACAAATGGATGCAAGATCCTAGAAATAATTTGTTGCAGGTCAGCTCCTATAATCCTAGTGTGCAGTATGGAAAAGGCTGGGGATCATTTAAAAGAAAGAGAAGATTGACCCTCTGTTACAGTTGCAGAAGACCGAGACATATTTCTAAGGAATGCCCTGAGAGAAGACCTAGTTGTCTTTGTTGCAAAGCTATGGACCATGAAGTATTAGATTGCCCTAGAATGATTTCTAGGCTTGAAAAAATGAATATGGGACAGGAAGACCATGGGAAAGGTCAAGAAACTGAGATCATGAAAGAATCCTAGAAAGAATCAGAGAAAACACTAACACATATGAAAGAAACCCTGAATGGACATAAAGATGATAGCTTATCATATATCTTCATGGAAAAAGAGAAAATAGAAGTAAGAATCTAAGACTTTGACATTGACTGTGTTCTGGATGATGAGACACAGGTGAATATCATGATAGAAAGAACTTGGGAAGCTATAGGAAGGCCTGCTATGATTCCTTCACCAGGAGGGATAGGTCTATTCAGAGGAAACTGGTAAACCTATGTGGAAGGCTCACCTTGATACCTATGAATTCCAATGGAAATTCGCCAGATGAAGATTTTGAGATTATTAAATTTATTGAGGATAGTGCCTCGTTTACCATGTTACTAGGAAAACCTTGGATTGATAGAGATCAAGCTAGACGAAAGGGAGAAGAAGAAGTTTTGGAACATAAGAAACAAGAGTTAAAAGATTTCATGACCAGAAGGATTGCACAGTTGATTGAAGAATAGAAGAGAAGATCGATTCTATTTAACACAAAGTGCCCAAATGTCAAAGCTCCAAGAGAATTAGAGTACTCACAGAAGATCAAAGTACCTATTCCAGATAAAGAAAAAGTGTTACCTTTGAAAGAATCTCAACAATGCGAAGTGACTATGTCCAAAGAAGGTCAGAATCATAATGAAAAAAGACATACCAAGACGAAGCTCACTAGAAATAAGCCTAGGAACCTAAGTAAGAAGAGGGATAAGACTGAGAAATTACAAAAATTTCTAGAGTAAACTTCATAGATATAAAATCTGATGAATCAAAGCTTCGCTGGGATATCATAACAACGACATATGGCACTTCACTATGGCAAAGCAATATAGTCATTGGAGGATATTATAACCATTCAACCGATGCTCAAACGGGTAGAAAGGTATTCATGGCTCGCCACCAGACCATTAGACCACGCCACAACGGAAATAATGGAGTTAATAAAGGATTCATGCGGTTTCCCCTCTGAAGCCCTCGTCCTGGAAGAAAATGAAAGCAACCAAGACCAAGTTCCAGACTACTCTTACCACAGATGATTTCAACTTCATCATAGCATCCCTAAAGGATGCTTCATTGGAGATAGTAGATAAGAAAGAAGAAAAACAAGAGGAGGTGTACACTCGAGTTAAAGTTGAAATCTAAGGAGTGCAGCAGGCACTACAGTCCATCCACACAGTCTCCACTGTGCCACTGTCAGAAGGAACACCAGAAGTGAGAGATGAGTCAGCTCAACTCCACCGGATCATTGATACAGTCGAAGCTCACCTTCGACGAGTGTAAGAGGAAACAACGCAAGGCACCCAGGCTTTGGCACATGTACAGAGAGACCTTTTTGAACAATGTAGTGCTACAGAAAGAGAGAAGCTTACTCTCCAAAATAAGTGGGATGACGAAAGAGCACAATTACATCAAAGCAAGGAACAATTTCTTGCAGAGCAACTCAAAGTTAAGGAAACGGTCAACAAAATACTTCCCTCTGTGACAGTTGTAGAGATAAAAGATGAAGAAAGAGTCCCACAGCAGGTGGTGCAACTCGAAGAAGTAATCCAATAGCTCTAGCAACGCCTTGCAGACTTAGAGCTCCACGCAGTACCCGAGACTCCACAGGAGATAAGGGACCAAAGAGAAGTAACTTCCCGCAGCGCAATTGACAGATTAAAAGCTCTTTCCATGGAGTGCATGTAGCGGAGTAACCGCAGTGCCCAGACACATATGAGAACATCACTGAGAACCCATATTTATAGACATTAGAGTTGCAGCTCCAGAAAGAGAAGCAGCACGCAAATACACTACAAGCACAGCTGAAGGCCCTATCACCCATGGAAAGAATGAAGCGGTCGCAAGAGCAATGCACTGCCCAACAGCAGATCCATATGATCCAAAGAAAACTAATGGAACTCAACGACTCCAACTGGTGCACTATAAGGCATGTAAGCTATTCATAGAGGTTTTGATCCAAGGAATAGAGATGGAACAGGTCGTGAATGCAACAGAACAATGCCTAGAAGGGTCGGTGATTGACGCAGTGATCCAGGTGTTCACCGAGCAAGAGGCTGTATCACAACAATAGGTCGAAGCAGCTCGAGTCAAGCTCGAGGAATTCGAGGCATAAATCGTCAGACCAGAGTGACTCGGGACGAGTCACATGTTAGTGTTGGGAACCTATTGACCCTCGAGCAATTTTTGTGGATACTTGGTCAAGATTGGCCTATTTTGGGACTTCGACAACCTGTCGAAGATGGAGCACAAGGAGAAATGGAGATTGCAGAATATAGACCATCTTTTGGGTCCTTTTTGGGTTTTTGGGATTATGTAATGGGATTGGGATGTCAGCCCATGGGTTCACCCATGTTTAGGCCTATTTTGTAAAGTATAAATAAAATATAGGCGATGTAAGAAGGAGTTAGTGGGTGATATAATCTATGTGATTGTAGTCGAGGGCTTAGTGCTAGTCAGATGTTAAGTGCAATTGTGGTTAGTGAGTGCTTTATGCATGAATGTAAGAATATTGCAGAGCTAAGTGCAAGTGGTTGTAATAGATATTGGAAGGCTTTGTGCTATAACGGAAGGAAGAAGGATCTAGCGAGCTACGCAGATCTTCTGTCCTATGCGAAGCGGGATTTTGGTGGCTCTGTGCTTGTAACATATTGGAAAAGATAATAAAGAAGAAGAGTTGGTGGATGTAGCACTAGGGTGTGGGTGAACCACATAAACACTGTGTGTCTTTCTTTGTGCTTTGCATTAATATGTTTTTATCTTCTTTGGCTAAGTTGTCACACACCCACTATGGCATAGTAAAATTTTCTCTTTTCCTCAAGGGACAGAATCCCCGAAGTCCTACGGGGCCTAGCGCAGGCTAGTTCTTCCTTGTTCACCTCCCTATGATCGTGGGTTAGGACCACAGGCCAAGAAAACCAGACACCTTTTCGTGTTTCGTGACTCAGTGATACAAGTGAGTTCAATCTTAAAGGTAGAATGGCGAGGGGGCTCCGGAATGAAACCCTAGCCGTAGATCTGGGCACGCAGATTTTGGCTGTCCAGATCCACCCGCCACTTAATGACAAAAAAATAGCTCCCTTTCTTTAGTCCCTGTCTCGATAGGACCACATATGCGCCTAAATGCAAGCGCCTTTCACAACTCACGACCTCGCGAGTCATGAGTCGAAGACCCTCGAATTTTCTTCACCAATCGTCGATACCCAAGATTCCAATATGGTATGGCCCCTCCTTATTAGCACTCTCCACACGTGACCACCGGCTAGGGATAACTACTAGCCTTTCTCACAACTTGCAAGTTTGCGAGTTGAAGGTTGAACCTCTGGGCCCCTCTTTTACAAAACCCCGAGACGCGAAAGTAAGAGAAGGTTTGACTCCTTCTGGGCTTCTCAGAACTCACAACTTCGTGACTCGAGTTGTTGGGCCTTTGTGCTCCTTTCTTACGAGAACCCGAAGTACGAGAAGTCAATAGGATGTTGACTCCCGTTTCAAATGACATGTGTCCACCACCTGTCACCACTTCTCCCTCTCTCTGGGCATCTTATTTTCACGCCACCTATCAACCACGTGGGTCCCACCAAGCAGATGTGACACATGTTGCACAAGCTCTCACAACTCACAAGCTCGGGACTTCTACAGTCAAAACGGATTCCCCTCAACCTCCGAGACCCCGATATGCGATATGGCGAGGAGGTCCTGACTCAATGGTTTCTCCTACTTCTCGCTATTCGGAACTTCACGACTCCAAGGGTTTTGTCTTCCACCTCCAAACTCATGAACCCCGATAAGCGATATATCGAGACATCAGATCCCATGATTGTTCTTCCTCCTTAATCAATGGCCCAGATCACATCATGATCTCGCGACTCGGGACTTCATGACTCCAAGAGCCTAGTCTTCCACCTCCAAACTCACGAATCCCCAGTAAGTGATATATCGAGACGTCATATCCCATGGCTGTCCTTCCTCTTTAATCAACGACCTATATCACATCACGATCTCGCGACTTAGGACTTTGTGACTCCAAGAGCCTGGTCTTCCACCTATAAACTCACGATTCCTCGATAAGTGATATATCGAGACGTCAGATCCCATGACTGTCCTTCCTCTTTAATAAACGGCCCAGATCACATCATGATCTCGTGACTTAGAACTTCATGACTCTAAGAGCCTAGTCTTCCACCTCCAAACGAACGAATCCCCGATACGTGAAATGGTCAGATCTCTACCACCTGTCCACCAACATGGACGGTCCCGATGTCTTCGAGACTTTTGGGACGTAGTCGAGTTCACTCTCCTGCCTAAGCAAAGGTTAAGATCGACGGATTAAAGAGATTCGATGGGTCCCTGGGATCTACAGTCCAGGATCCCATCGCTATTTGTGAAGGCTGAAAGGGCGAGGTCTAAACGCCTACACTCCTTCTCTAGATCCGTTGGTGTTGATAGGCTTGGGGTATTCTTGAAAGGATTCTGACCATTCATTTACCAAGCGATAGGGTATTTTCTTTCTATATTTAAATCTTGCTATCCTTTCTGAGCTTGAATCACGAAGTTCAAACTCTCGAAGCTTCAGGCTCCCATGACCCCGAGACCTTAGAAAGCTACTCTTTCTTGCATAAGGATTCCAGACCTGGATTGCATGAACCCTCAAACGGTTCTTGGGAAATTATCCCTGATCTTAATCGTGTCTCTGGTAAGGTTCAGTACGGTTACAAGGTTTATGGGGTAATTCTCGGAAAAGAGTACTCTCAAGGGGCCTTCCCAGAGAAACTAAGCAAATAAGACGATTCTTGGTGAAGCGAACTCATGTCCCAGACTTAATCATTTGTGCAGAAAACAACTATGGCATGTAAGCATACACAGGCATCCATTCTATCAAATCAAACATTAGGTAAACACTTCTATTCAGAACTATTTACAAGCACATAAAACTAAACATGCGATTATGGCATTAACTTCAAATAACACTTATCAGAAATAAGACCAGAGGTGATGCAACTGCTGAGAGGGGTGCTTGTTTCCACCCAACCGTAGGCTTAGTGACTCCCAATGGATTTACCACTAGCCACCCCCGAGCTGAGACCACAATGTTGCGAGACTGCGTCTCAGTTTTCCAGTGACTGAGAATGAGGGTTACTCTCCCCCTTCTCTGTTATCACTCACTCTGCATATTTCCAGAGTTCTTCCTCCTTCCCTCGCGTCTGCCCCTCTGCGCTTCTTCCTCATGCCTTTCCCTCTGGCGAGGTTGCGTGTGGCATGATTTCCCTCGCAGTGGTTAGGCCCGAGGCTCCTACGGATGGGCGGTTCACTTCCCCCATCCCTCATTAATTCTTGAGGAGCCATCTGCCTACCAACCTGCGAGTAATTTATTTTGGGCCAACAAGCTGCTCTTGGTTCTCCGGGCCAGTGAAGTCCAAATACGGTATTGGTTTTGGTGGAAGTTAACACCACCTTTCCAGGTGCCTTCCACCACTTTTGTTCAGCCATCGTGGTCTCTTTTTCAACATATCCCCTCTCAGCAGTCCTGCAATATATATTCATAATATTATTCACATTCATCGACCTTTTTCACGAGGTCCATTTACATCACACATTCACATTTTTGAGTTTGCCACAGTTCTTGGCCAGTATAGTTATTTTACAAACTGGGGGAAACAGGGTGTTACAATTCCCTCCCCCTTAAAGGAACATTGTCCTTGATGTTCTTATCTATCAACGTGACATGCATGTACAGAAGAAAACAAAATCGGATATGCCTATCTCATGGCATCCTCCATTTCCCATGTAGCCTCATCTAGGCCAAAATGTCTCCACTGCACCTTGACCTGTGCAATGGTTCGGTTCTGGAGCGGGTTTTCCTTTATGTCTAGTATGCACTGAGGTTCTGGTAGAAATTCTCCCTCCGGTTCCACCTGGATCACAAACCAGTCAATTATATGATTAGCATCATGTACATATTTCTTCAATAATGAAACATGGAAAACATTATGTGCTTTTTATTGTGGGAGGAAGTGCTAGCCTATAGGCTACAGGTCCCACTCTTTATAAAACCTCAAATGGTCCACAATACCGAGGTGCCAACTTGGCACAAGCTCCCATTTTTAGAGAACTCTTCTGGGGTCTAACTCTGAGATATACATGGTCTCCCGTTTTGAACTTTCTTGGAGTTCTCTTTTGGTCGGCATAACTTTTCTGTTGGTTCTGGGCGACCTTCAGGTTTTGTTTTATCTGAGTCACTTGTTGTTCCATTTCTTTAAACATGTTGGGTCCAAAAGAAACCCTGTTTACGGGATTACTCCAACTGACAGGAGTGTTGCACGTCTACCATAGAGGACTTCAAAGGGACTCCTCTTTAAGGATGCTTGGTAGCCATTGTTGTAGGAGAATTCTACCAATGGCAGGTAGTCTTCCCACTTCTTGGGTTGATGCATTACATGCATTCTTAGCATGTCTTCAAGTATTTGGTTCACTCTTTCTGTCTGTCCGTCGGTTTGAGGGTGATAGGCATTGCTAAACAACAATTTGGTTTCTAAGCCATCCATCAGTGATTTCCAAAAGTTAGAAGTAAATTTCGTGTCTCTATCGGACACGATCTCTTTCAGCATACCATGCAGTCTTAATATCTCCTTCATGAATACCTAGGCGATATCGATTGCTTTGCAAGTGGACTTGACAGGGATAAAATGGGCAGACTTGCTCAATTTATCCACCACTACCATGATGGCATCATTCTATTTGGTCAATGTTGGTAATCCAATGATGAAATCCATGGAGATGATTTCCCATTTCCATTATGGGATTGGTAGAGGTTGTAATAATCCCCATGGGTGTCGGTGTTCTACTTTAACCTGTTGGCACTCTATTCATTTGGCCAAGTACTTGGCTGTGTCTTTCTTCATTCCAGGCCAATAGAATTGTCTCCTAGTGGTTGTGATCATCTTCTGGTATCCTAGATGACCAGAATAGGGTCTTTTATGTAGTTCATCCAATATGAACCTCTTCAAGTCGTCACAGTTTGGAATATAAAATCTTCTTCTATAAGTGAGCAAACCTCCTTCGGTCATCTGGTAGCCTTCATATTTTACTCCAGCGGTTTCTTGTTGTAGGTACATGGTCACAGTCTGGACGAAGGGATCTGTTTCTTGTGCATTTTTTATTCTTTCCTTGAAATCTCTCTCGCAGGTTCTCACTGCTGCCAGGTGAATTGTTTTCATACTTCTGCTGAGGGCATCGGCCACCCTATTTTCCTTTCCTTTAATGTGTTTGATTTCGAAATCAAATTCGCTAAGGAGGGACATCCACCTAGCTTTCCTGGCATTGAGATTTGGTTGATCAAATAGGTATCGCAATCCACAGTGATCTGTCATAAGTACAAACTTTCTTCCCAGGAGGTAATGCCTCCACATTTTCAAGGCATGCACTATGGCAGCCAGTTCTAGATCATGGGTCACATAGTTGACTTCATGCTATTTCAGTTTTCAGGACTCATAGCAGATCACACTTCCTTTCTGCATAAGGACTCCTCTGAGCCCTTCCTTACAGACATCTGTGCACATGAGGAAGTCAGCTTTTGGGTCGGCGATTTTCAACATGGGTGCATGGGTTAGTATATGTTTCAGTGTTTGAAATCTTTCTTCACATTTCTGTGTCCACGGGAATTTTGTCCCCTTCTTCTGGAGGGCAGTGATTGGACAACCAATCTTGGAGAATCCTTTTATAAATCTCCTATAGTATCCTGCTAATCCCATAAAGGATCTGATGTCTGAAACATCCTTCGGGGTAGGCCATTCCATGATAGACCTAATTTTGTCAGGGTCTACTGCTACTCTTTCTTTAGAGAGAACATGGCCTAAGTAATGTATTTGCTTCTAGAAGAATTCACATTTTCTGAATTTGGCATAGAGATGATGTTCTCTTAGCACTTGTAGTACAAGTCTAAGATGCTCTTCATGCTCTTTTCTATTCTTGGAGTAAATTAATAGATCATCAATAAAAACAAGCACAAATTTGTATAGGAACTTGTTGAGTACATTGTTCATCAAGCACATAAAAGTGGCAGGAGCATTGGTCAACCCAAATGGAACTACCACGAACTCATAGTGACCATACCTCGTCCAGAAGGTAGTTTTATGGATGTCTTCACCCTTGATTTGGACTTGATGATATCCCGACCTCAAATCAATCTTTGCGAAAATAGACGCACCCCCCAATTGATCGAACAGGTCATTGATCCTGGGAAAGGGGTACTTTTTCTTTATGGTTACCTTATTGATTTGTCTATAATATATACACAATCTAAGGGTACTGTCCTTCTTTTTCACGAATAGGACTGGTGCTCCCCATGGAGACACACTGGGCCGAATATAGCCCTTATCCATAATTTCTTTTAATTGCAACATGAGTTCAACTAACTCAGGTGTGCTCATCCGGTAGGGTGTCCTAGACACCGACACCACTCCCAGTGAAAGTTCTATCGAGAAGTCTATGTCCCTTCTCGGAGGTAGACCTGGTACCTCTTCCGGAAACACATCTTTGTATTCTCTAAGGATAGGGTGATTGTCAAGGCTTAGTTTGTCATCTTCGAATGTTTTCAACACCTGTATTGCATATAGGGTACATCCCTTCCGGCAATACTTTCTCATTTGCAGAGCCGATAGTCTCACCGAGACTAGTTTTCGGATCCCTTGAAGGGTTATCCTCTTTCCTTCCTTACTTACACATTCTAAGGTCTTATGGTAACAGTCCAATCTGGATTTATGGGTAGCTAGCCAATCCATACCAATTAACAGATCATATGATCCCAGGGGTAGTATGTTAAGGGTTGCTTGGGTGGGGAATTCACCCAACATTAATTGGCTGGCTGGTATGACTTCTACTATCCTCCTTTTGGTGCCAGTGGCTAACTGTACCAACCATGGCTTGGTATGTTTTTGTGGCTGTAGTTTACACTTATCAACAACTTTAGGGGCTATATAACTCAAATTTTAACCAGGGTCAATCAAAACAGACACTAGATGGTTGGAAATCATACCTTCTATTTCCACTACTGAAGCTTGGTGGTCGGCTTGGTTATCATCCAAGGCTACATAAATTTTTGGCACACTCCTGGCCACATCATTGACGATAGTAGCTTCTTGGATGTTATAAATCCTTCGACTATTCTGTTGTCAGTGTGGATAGTCTCTCAATAGATGTTCTTCCCTGAAATCCCAACATTTCAAAGGCTCTCTCTTCAAGTTACCTGTCTTCATTGATATGGGTCCAGAAGTTTTATTTCTGCTCAAGGAGGCAAAATTTTGTTGATGCATACTCCGGGCTAGGAAGCTCATTCTTGGGTTCTTCTTATAGTTCTTAAATCCTGGGGATTTAATTCCCTTTTCCTGAAATCTTGAACTATTCCTCTGTTTCCATCCTTCGCGAGGTTCTGCTCAATGTCCAAACTGTTCATGACAATAGGTTGCCTTTCGAATAGTGCCTTCTAGGGTCTTTGGCTCATCAAATTCGATTTTGTTCTGGTACTCCTTGGGTAGTCGACTGATGAAGCGTTGTACCTTTGCCTTTTCCTCTTTTATGTAGAGTACATACCTCAACAAATCGAGGAATTTGTTGACATATTCTTCTATAGTGAGTTGTCCTAGTTTGAGTTCATAAAACTCTTTAGTCTTTTTGTCGAAATATTTTTCCGACAGATACTTCTTTCAGAAGTATTTCTCAAACTGTTCCCAAGACAAGTCCTCTTCATGAACCCCTTTCACATTCTTAAGGTCTTCCCACCAAATGGAAGCCTTTCCATTCAAGTTGAAGGTGGCCACTCGGGCCTTCATATTTTCTAAAAAGTCATGGACTCTGAAATACTTCTTTAGTCCAAGTATCCAGGCCTCTACTTCCTCTCCCTTATTTATTTCACCGTCGAAGGAGGGTGGTTTGGCCTTTCTGAATTCTTTGAATTTTCGACCTTTGGAAGGCTTTTGCTTCTTCTGTTTCTTTCGGGAATAGGAACTGGTTCTGCTGCTAGAAGAGCCTTCTGAGTCACCAGCTTCCTTCTCAGAGGAATCACTCAGCACTGGTCCTTTACCTCTGGGGTGGACCCTTTTCGAGGTGCTCCTCTCAGTGTGGCCATTGATATGACCATGTTTCTAAGTTTCAGGTTCATGCTGCATTTGTCTTTGTAGATCGGATAAACTCTGCAGTAAAACTACGTTAATTTCTGTTTGCTTTTCTTGTTCTTTCATCATCCTTTCATTGTCAGCCTTGCAGCTTTGTAATTCGACCATGAGACTCCTCACAGTATCGGCTAGATCTGGAGGGGTCCCTATTTCCCTCCTTTCGTCAGACTCTTCCTCTCTATTGTGGGATCCTTCTCCCACTTCTTGGTGAGTCACCATACTATGCGTTGATAATTTCCTACGGTTGATCTTCCGCTTGTGTACAAAAGGAAAAACGCTGGTTGTTAGTCAATATTTATATTTATTTATAACCAGTACATAATTTATATTTTCACATGTACACACACACAATAGGATTTTTTCATTCTTAACGTCGTCTTTTGATTAAGAAGGTTAAGACAGAGGGTTACTCTTTTTAAGAGTGTTCCAAATGGAGCTTCTGTGCAACTTGTTCATGAGCCCAAGTAGGCCAAGTGTTGTAACCATGCTCTGATACCAATTTTTCACACACCCACTACGACATAATAAAATTTTAGATTTTCCTCAAGGGACAGAATCCCCAAAGTCCTATGGGGCCTAGCGCAGACTAGTTCTTCCCTATTCACCTCCCTGTGATCATGGGTTAGGACCACAGTCCAAGCAAACCAGGTGCCTTTTCATGTTTCACGACTCAGTGATACAAGTGAGTCCAATCTTAAAGGTAGAATGGTGAGGGGGCTCCGGAATGAAACCCTCGCCATAGATATGGGCGCATAGATTCTGGCTGTTCAGATCTACCCGTCGCTTAACGACAAAGCACTAGCTCCATTTCTTTAGTCCCTATCTCGATAGGACCACATATGCGCCTAAATGCAAGCACCTTTCACAACTCGCGACCTTGCGAGTCATGAGTCGAAGACCCTCGAATTTTCTTCACTGATCGTCGATACACAAGATTTCGATATGGTATGGCCCCTCCTTATTATCTCTCTCCACGCGTGACCACCAGCTAGGGATAACTACTAGCCTTGCTCACAACTTGCAAGTTCACGAGTTGAAAGGTTGAACCTCTGGGCCCCTCTTTTACAAAACCCTGAGACGCGAAAGTCAGAGAAGGTTTGACTCCTTCTGGGCTTCTCGGAACTCGCAACTTCACGACTTGAGTTGTTGGGCCTTTGTGCTCCTTTCTTACGAGAACCTGAAGTACGAGAAGTCAACAGGATGTTGAATCCCATTTCAAATGACACATGTCCACCACCTGTCACCACTTCTCCCTCTCTCTGGGCATCTTATCGTCACGCCACCTGTCAACCACGTGGGTCCCACCAAGTGGACGTGCCACGTGTTGCACAAGCTCTCGCAACTCGCAAGCTCGGTACTTCTATAGTCAAAACTGATTCCGCTTAACCTCCGAGACCCCGATATGCAATATGGCGAGGAGGTCCTGACTCAATGGTTTCTCCTACTTCTCGCTATTCAAAACTTCGTGACTCCAAGGGTTTGGTCTTCCACCTCCAAACTCATGAACCTCCATAAGTGATATATCGAGACGTCAAATCCCATGGCTGTCCTTTCTCTTTAATCAATGGCCTAGATCACATCGCGATCTCGCGACTCGGGACTTCGTGACTCCAAGAGCCTGGTCTTCCACCTCCAAACTCACGAATCCTCGATAATCGATATATCAAGACGTTAGATCCCACGGTTGTCCTTCCTCTTTAATCAACGGCCCAGATCACATCGCGATCTCGCGACTCGGGACTTCGTGACTCCAAGAGCCTGGTCTTCCACCTCCAAACTCATGAATCCCCGATAAGCGATATATCGAGACGTCAGATCCCACAGCTGTCCTTCCTCTTTGATCAACGACCCAGATCACATCACGATCTCACGACTCGGGACTTCGTGACTCCAAGAGCCTATTCTTCCACCTCCAAACTCACGAATACTCAATACGCGAAATGGTCAGATCTCTGCCACCTGTCCTCCAACATGGACGGTCCCAATGTCTTCGGGACTTTTGGGACGTAGTCGAGTTCACTCTCCTGCCTAAGTAAAGTTTAAGATCGATGGATTAAAGAGCTCCGATGGGTCCCTGGGATCTACAGTCCAGGATCCCATCGCTATTTGCAAAGGATGAAAGGGCGCGGTGTTAACGCCTACGCTCCTTCTCTAGATCTGTCAGTGTTGACAGGCTTGGGGTATTCTTGAAAGGATTTCGACTGTTCATTTACCAAGCGATAGGGTATTTTATTTCTATATTTGAATCTTGTTATCCCTTATGAGCTTGAATCATGAAGTTCAAACTCTCGGAGCTTTAGGCTCCCATGACCCCGAGAAATCAGAAAGCTACTCTTTCTTGCATAAGGGTTCCAGACCTGGATTGCAAGAACCCTCAGATGGTTCTCAGACAATTATCCCTAATCTTAATCGTGTCTCTGGTAAGGTTCAGTACAGTTACAAGGTTTATGGGGTAATTCTCGGAAAAGAGTACTCTCAAGGGGCCTTCCCAGAGAAACTAAGCAAATAAGACGATTCTTGGTGGAGTGAACTCATGTCCTAGACTTAATCATTTGTGCAGAAAACAACTATGGCATGTAAGCATACACAGGCATCCATTCTATCAAATCAAACGTTAGGTAAACACTTCTATTCAGAACTATTTACAAGCACATAAAACTGAACATGCGATTATGGCATTAACTTCAAATAACACTTATCAGAAATAACACCAGAGGTGATGCAACTACTGAGAGGGGTTCTCGTTTCCACCCAACCGTAGGCTCAACGACTCCCAATGGATTTACCACTAGGCACCCCCGAGCTGAGACCACGATGCTACGAGACTGCGTCTCGGTTTGCGAGTGACTGAGAACGAGGGTTACTCTCCCCCTTCTCTACTATCACTCACTCTATATATCTCCAGAGTTCTTCCTCCTTCCCTCGCATCTGCCCCTCTGCGCTTCTCCCTCACGCCTTTCCCTCTGGCGAGGTTGCGTGTGGCGTGATTTCTCTCGCGGTGGTCAGGCCTGAGTCTCCTACGGATGGGTGGTTCACTTCCCCCATCCCTCATTAATTCTTGAGGAGCCATCTGCCTACCAACCTGGGAGTAATTTATTTCGGGCCAGGGAGCCGCTCTTGGTTCTCCGGGCCAGTGAAGTCCAGATATGGTATTGGTTTCGATGGAAGTTAATGCCACCTTTCCAGGTGCCTTCCACCACCTTTCTTTAGCCATTGTGGTCTCTTTTTCAGCATTTCCCTCTTAGCAATCCTGCAATATATATTCATAATATTATTCACATTCATCGACCTTTTTCACAAGGTCCATTTACATCACACATTCACATTTTTGAGTTTTCCACAGTTCTTGGCCAGTATAGTTATTTTTACAAACTGGGGGAAACAAGGTGTTACATAAGTTCTTTGAGATGATTAGATGGATCTGTTTATGCTCAGTGATATTCATGTGTAGGATATTAGATCTAATATATATGAATATGCTTAGTGCTTGATCTATGAGATCTGATCTGTCCTTTATTCTAAGTGCTTTAATACTATGGTACTCTATAATTAGATTTTCATCTGTGAAGTATATACCGGTTTGATATTCATGAACTGTAATTGCTAAGTTCTTTGATAAGTGTTATAATCACATTTATGTGTCCTAGCTAAGGTTGCAGACACCTGAGTCTTGCAACCACCCCTGCCTCTACCTCGAGTGATACTTCATCTGCTTCGCAGGTGTTGCTGAAAGGGCCGATAGCTAGGGCTTTGTTGGTGCGCTCTTGAGCATTGAACCATGGGTCTGCCCCTATTCCAACAAATGGTTTCATTGTCAGGATGTGAAACTGTGATTGCTGGGAACTGAGGAAAATAAAAGAAAAGGATCTGTTTGAAGAATTATTGCTATAGTGCGAAGCTCCCTGTTTGATTTTTAAAGCTCTGTGTTAAGAACTAAGAAAGAAGCTTTGTGCAAAAAAAGACCCTAAGACTATGAAAGATCCATGCATAGATCTGTTGGCCTAGCGCACAAAAATCTATTTGACCTGTGAAGCTTTGTGCCAAGAAAAGTGGTCAGTTGTTAAAAAAAGAGGTAAGATCTGAAAGCTTTGTGCTTAATAAAGGTAAGAATAGTGAAAATTTTGTTTAGATCTGAAATATTTGTGCTTTGTAAAGGTAATATAAGTGGAAATGTTTTGTTTCGAAAGTATAAATCTACGTATGTTTGATAGATTCTATCCTAACTTGAAAACTAGGGCACTAACACATGAAAGAAGGTTTGATATGAATAGATCTAATAAGAATGGTGAAAGATATGTTATACCTATGCATAGAAAGAATGTTTGGACTAACAAATGGATGCAAGATCCTAGAAAGAATTTGTTGTAGGTTAGCTCCTATAATCCTAGTGCACAGTATGGAAAAGGCTGGGGATCATTTAAAATAAAGAGAATATTGACCCTCTGTTACAGTCGCAGAAGACCAGGACATCTTGTTAAGGAATGCCTTGAGAGACGACCTAGTTGTCTTTGTTGCAAAGCTATGGACCATGAAGTATTGGATTTCCCTAGAATGATTGCTAGGCTTGAAAAAATGAATATGGGACAGGAAGACCATGAAAAAGGTCAAGAAACTGAGATCATGACAGAACCCCAAAAATAATCAGAGAAAGTACTAACATGCATGAAAGAAACCCTAAATGGACATAAAGATGATAGCTTATCAGAGATCTTCTTAGAAAAAGAGAAAATAGAAGTAAGAATCGAAGACTTCGACATTGACTACATTCTGGATGAGGAGACACGGGTGAATATCATGATAGAAAGAAATTGGGAAGGTATATGAAGACCTTCTATGATTCCTTTACTAGGAGGGATAGGTCTATTCAGAGGAAAATCGGTAAACCTATGTGGAAGGCTCGCCCCGATACCTATGAATTCCAATGGAACTTCGACAGAATAAGAATTTGAGATTATTAAATTTATTGAGGACAACGCCTCGTTTACCATGTTACTGGGAAAACCTTGGATTGATAAATATCAAGCCAGACGAAAGGAAGAAGAGGAATTTTTGGAACAAAATAAACAAGAGTTAAAAGATTTCATGACCAAAAAGATTGCACAGCTGATTGAAGAACAAGAGAGCATATTGAATATATTTAACACTAAGGGCCTGGATGTCGAAGCTCCAAGAGCATTAGAGGACTCACAGAAGATCGAAGTACCTATTCCAATTAAATAAGAAGTGTTACCTTTGAAAGAATCTCAACAGCGCAAAGTGACTATGTCCAAAGAAGGTAAGAATCAGAATGGAAAAAGACATATCGAGATGAATCTCACTGAAAAGAAGGCTAGGAAGCTAAGTAAGAAGAGGGATAAGACTGAGCAATTACAGAAAGTTCCAAAGGAAACTTCACAGATAGAAAATATGATGAATCTGAGCATTGCTGGGATATTAGAACAACAACATATGGCACTTCGTCGTGGTGAAGAAATATAGCCATTGGAGGATTTTATAACCATTCGAGTGATGCTCGAATGAGTAGAAAGGTGTTTATGGCTTGCCACCAGATAGTTAGACCATGCCACAATGGAAGGAATAGAGTTAATAAAGGATTCATGCAGGTTCCCCTCTGAAACCTTCCTCTCGGAAGAAAGTGAAAGCAAGCAAAACCAAGTTCCAGACTACTCTTACCACAGATGATTTAAAATTCATCATAGCAGCCCTAAACAATGCTTCATTGGAAATAATAGATAAGAAAGAAGCAAAAAAAGAGGAGGTGTACACTCGAATTAAATTTGAACTCCAAGGAGTGCAACAGGTACTACAGTGCAACTGCACAGTCTCCATTGTGCCACGGTTAGAAGGAACACCAGAAGTGGGAGATGAGCCATCTCAACTCCACTGGATCATTGATACAGTCGAAGCTCACCTTCGACGAGCACAAGAGGAAACAACACAAGCCACCCAGGCTTTGGCACAAGCACAAAGACACCTTCTAGAACAACGTAGTGCTGCAGAAAGAGAGAAGTCTACTCTCCAAAATAAGTGAGATGACAAAATATCACAGCTACAACAAAGAAAGGAACAATTTCTTGTAGAGCAACGTGAAGTTAAGGAAATGGTCAACAGAGCACTCTGCTCTGTGACAACTGTAGAGATAAAAGACGAAGAAAGAGTCCCACAGTAGGTGGTGCAACTCGAAGAAGTAATCCAACAACTCCAGCAGAGCATTGCAGACTTAGAGCTCCGCGTAATACTCGAGACTCCACAAGAGATAAGGGACCAAAGAGAAGTAACTTCCCACAGCATAGTTCATAGATTAAAATCTCTTGCCCTGGAGTGAAAGCAGCTAAGTAACCGCAACGCCCAAACATATGAGAACCTCACTGAGAACCCAGAATTATAAACATTGGATTTGCATCTCTAGAAAGTGAAGTAGCACGCAGATACACTATAGGCGTAGCTGAAGGCCCTGTCACTCGTGGAAATAATGAAGTGGTTGCAAGAGAAATGCATTTCCCAACATCAGATCCATACGAACCAGAGAAAACTAATGGAAATAACTCAATGACTCCAACCGGTGCAAGATAAGGCATGTCAGCTATTCACAGAGGTCAAGATCCAAGGAACAAAGCTGGAACAGGTCGTGAATGCAACAAAGCAATGCCTAGAAGGGTCTGTGAATGACGTAGTGATCCAAGAGTTCGTCGAGCAAGAGGTCATAGTACAACAACAGGTTGAAGCAGCTCAAGCCAAGATCGAGGCATTCGAGGTAGAACTCGTCAGACCAGAGTGACTCGGGACAAGTCACAGGTTAGTATTAGGGGACTGTTGGTCCTCGACCAAGTTTTATGGATACTTGGTCAAGATTGGCCTATTTTGGGACTTCGACAACCCGTCGAAGATGGAGCGCAAGGCAAAGCAGATATTGCGGAATCTAGACCCCCTTTTGGGTCCTTTTTGGGTTGTTGAGATTATGTAATGGGATTGGGATCTTGACCCATGGGTTCACCCATGTATAGGCCTATTTTTTAAAGTATACATAGAAGATAAGAGATGTAAGAAGGAGTCAGTCGGTGATATAATATATGTTATTGTAGCCAAGGGCTCAGTACTATTTAGATGCTAAGTGAAATTGTGGTTAGTGAGTGCTTTTTGCATGACTGTAAGAAGCTTGTAGAGCTAAGTGCAAGTGGTTGTAACAGATATTGGAAGGCTTTGTGATGTAATGCAAGGAACAAGGATCTAGCGAGTTGCGCAGATCTTCTGTCCTATGCAAAGAGGGATTTTGGTGTCTCCTTTCTTGTAACCTATTGGCAAAGATAATAAAGAAGAAGAGTTGGTGGACGTAGCCCTAGGGTGCGGGTGAACCACATAAACACTATTGGTCTTTCTTTGTGCTTTTTCTTAATGTGTTTATATCTTCTTTGTCTAAGTGCTTTGAGATGATTAGATGGATCTGTTTAGATGACGTGTAGGATGTTAGATATGATATATATGAATATGCTTAGTGCTTGATCTATGAGATCTGATCTGTCCTTTATGCTAAGTGATTGAATACTGCGATGCTCCGTAATTAGGGTTTCATCTGCGAAGTATATACTGGTTTGATATTCATGAACTGTAATTGCTAAGTTCTTTGATAAGTGTTATAATCACAGATCTGTGTCCCAACTAAGGTTGTAGACACCTAAGTCTTGCATCCACCCCTGCCTCTACCTCGGGTGAGACTTCATCTGCTTCACAGGTGTTTCTGAAAGGGCTGGTAGTTACAACTTTGTTGGTGTGCTCTTGAGCGTTGAACCCTGGGTCTTCCCTTGTGCCAACAAATGGTTCTATTGCTGGGACCTAAAACTGTGGTTGTTGGGAACTGAGGAAAAGAAAAGAAAAGGCTCTGTGTGAAGAATTGTTGCTATAGTGCGAAGCTCCCTGTTTGATTTACAAAGCTCTGTGCTAAGAACTAAGAAAGAAGCTTTGTGTAGAAACAGAGCCTGAGACTGTGAAAGCTCCGTGCATAGATCTGTTGGCCTAGAGCGCAACAATCTACTTGACTTGTGAAGATTTGTGCCATGAAAAGTGGTCATATTTGAATAAAAGAGGTAAGATCTGAAAGCTTTGTGCTCAATAAAGGTAAGAATAGTGAAAATTTTGTTTAAATTTGAAATCTTTGTTCTCTGTAAAGGTAAGATAATTGGAAATTTTTTGTTTCGAAAGTATGGATCTACGTATGTTTGATAGATTTTATCCTATCTTGAAAACTAGGGCACTAACAGATGAAAGAAGGTTTGATATGAATAGATCTAATAAGAATAGTGAAAGATATGTTATACCTATGCATAGAAAGAATGTTTGGACTAACAAATGGATGAAGGATCCTAGAAAGAATTTGTTGCAGGTTAGATCCTATAATCCTAGTGCATAGTATGGAAAAGGCTGAGGATCATTTAAAAGAAAGAGAAAATTGACCCTCTGTTACAGTTGCAGAAGACCAGGACATCTTGCTAAGGAATGCCCTGAGAAAAGACCTAGTTGTATTTGTTGCAAAGCTATGGACCATGAAGTATTGGATTTCCCTAGAATGATTTCTAGGATTGAAAAAATGAATATGGGACAGGAAGACCATGAGAAAGGTCAAAAAACTGATATCATGACAGAACCCCAGAAAGAATCAGAAAAAGTGCTAACAGAGATGAAGGAAACCCTGAATGGACAAAAAGATGATAGCTTATCAGAGATCTTCATGGAAAAAGAGAATTAGAATTAAGAATCGAAGAATTTGACATTGACTATGTTTTGGATGAGGAGACACAGGAGAATATCATGACAGAAATAACTTGGGAAGCTATAGGAAGGCCTGCTATGATTCCTTCACTAGGAGGGATAGGTCTGTTCAGAGGAAAAATGATAAACCTATGTGGAAGGTTGGCCCCGATACCTATGAATGCCAATGGAACTTAGATAGAAGAAGATTTTGAGATTATTAAATTTATTGAGGACAACGCCTCGTTTACCATGTTACTAGGAAAACCTTGGATTGATAGAGATCAAGCCAAATGAAAGGAAGAAGAAGAATTTTTGGAATAGAAGAAACAAGAGTTAAAAGATTTCATGACCAGAAGGATTGCACAGTTGATTGAAGAACAAGAGAGCAGATCAAAGATATTTAACATTAAGGGATTGGATGTTGAAGCTCCAAGAGAATTAGAGGACTCACAGAAGATCGAAGTACCTATTCTAGATAAAGAAGAAGTGTTACCTTTGAAAGAATCTCAACAATGCGAAGTGACTATATCCAAAGAAGGTAAGAATCAGAATGGAAAAATACATACCAAGACGATGTTCACTGGAAAGTAGGCTAGGAAGCTAAGTAAGAAGAGGGCTAAGGCTGAGAAATTACAGAAATTTCCAGAGGAAACTTCACAGACAGAAAATATGATGAATCAGAGCTTCGCTGGGATATAAGAACAACGACATATGGCACTTCTCAGTGGTGAAGCAATATAGTCGTTGGAGGATATTATAGCCATTCGACCAATGCTCGAATGGGTAGAAAGGTATTTATGGCTCACCACCAGATCGTTAGACCGTTCCACAACAAAAATAATGAAGTTAATAAAGGCTTCATGCAGGTTCCCCTCCTAATCCCTCCTCCCGGAAGAAAATGAAAGCAACCAATACCAAGTTCTAGGCTACTCTTACCACAGATGATTTCAACTTCATCATAGCAGACCTAAACGATGTTTCAATGGAGATAGTAGATAAGCAAGAATAAAAATAAGAGGAGGTGTACAATCGAATTAAAGTTGAAATACAAGGAGGGCAACAGGCACTACAGTCTAGCCGTGCAGTCTCCACTGCGCCACTGTCATAAGGAACACCAAAAGTGGGACATGAGCCAACTCAACTCCACTGGATCGCTAATACATTCGAAGCTCAACTTCGATGAGCAAAAGAGGAAACAACACAAGCCACCCAGGCTTTGGCACAAGCATAGAGAGACCTTGTAGAACAATGCAGTTCTATAGAAAGAGAGAAGCTTACTCTCCAAAATAAGTGGGACGAGAAAAGAGAATAGCTACAATAAAGCAAGGAACAATTTCTTGCAGAGAAACTCGAAGTTAAGGAAATGGTCAACAGAGAACTTCACTCTGTGACAACTGTAGAGATAAAAGCCAAAGAAAGAGTCCCACAACAAGTGGAACAACTCGAAGAAGTAATACAATAACTCCAGCAGTCCATTGCAGACTTACAGCTCCATGTAGTACCGGAGACTCCACAACAGATAAGGGACTAAAGAGAAGTAACTGTCCACAATGCAGTGGATAGATTAAAATCTCTTGCCCTGGAGTGAAAGAAGATGAGTAACCGCAACACCTAGACATATGAGAACCTCACTGAGAACCCAAAGTTACAAACATTGGAGTTGCAGCTCCAGAAAGAGAATCAACACATAGATACACAATAGGTGCAACTGAAGGCCTTGTTACCCATGGAAAGAATGAAGCAGTCACAAGAGAAACGCACTTCCCAACAAAAGATCCATAAGATCCATAGAAAACTAATGGAAGTAACTCAATGAATCCAACCGGTGCAAGATAAGGCATGTCATCTATTCACAGGGTTTGAGAGCCAAGGAACAGAACTAGAACAGGTCGTGAATGCAATAGAACAACGCCTAGAAGGGTCAATGAATGACGCAGTGATCTAGAAGTTCATCGAGCAAGAGGTCGTAGCACAACAACAGGTCGAAGCAGCTCGATCCAAGCTCGAGGCATTCGAGGAAGAACTCGTTAGACCAGAGTGACTCGAGACGAGTCATAGGTTAGTGTTGGGGGCCTGTTGGCCATCAACTAAGTTTTGTGGATACTTGGTCAAGATTGGCCTATTTTGGGACTTCGACAGCCTGTCGAAGATGGAGCGCAAGGTGAAGCAAAGATTGCAGAATATAGACCCCCTTTTGGGTCCTTTTTGGGTTGTTTGGATTATGTAATGGGATTGGGATGTCGGCCCATGGGTTCACCCATGTTTAGGCCTATTTTGTAAAGTATAAATAGAAGATAGGCGATGTAAGAAGGAGTTAGTCGGTGATATAATGTATGTGATTGTAGCCGAGGGCTTAGTTCTATTCAGATGCTAAGTGAAATTGTGGTTAGTGAGTTCTTTGTGCATGATTGTAAGAAGCTTGCAGAGATAAGTGCAAGTGGTTGTAACAGATACTGCAAGGCTTCATGCTGTAATGCAGGGAAGAAGGATCTAGCGAGCTGCGCATATATTTTTTCCTATGCGAAGAGGGATTTTGGTGGCTCTGTGCTTGTAACCTATTGGAAAAGATAATAAAGAATAAGAGTTGGTGGACGTACCCCCAGGGTGGGGGTGAACCACGTAAACAATATGTGTCTTGCTTTGTGCTTTGTCTTAATGTGTTTATATCTTCTTTGGCTAAGTGCTTTGAGATGATTAGATGGATCTGTTTATGCTCAGTGATAATGATGTGTAGGATGTTAGATATGATATATATGAATATGCTTAGTGCTTGATCTATGATATCTGATCTGTCCTTTATGATAAGTGCTTGAATACTGGGATGCTCTGTAATTAGGGTTTCATCTGCGAAGTATATACTGCTTTGATATTCATGGAATTTAATTGCTAAGTCCTTTGATAAGTGTTATAATCATAGATCTGTGTCCCAGCTAAGGTTACAGACACCTGAATCTTGCAAACACCCCTGCCTCTACCTCGAGTGAGACTTCATCTGCTTCGCATGTGTTGTCGAAAGGGCCAGTAGTTAGGGCTTTGTTGGTGCACTCTTGAGCGTTGAACCCTGGGTCTGCCCCTATGCCAACAAAACACTTGGATATTTTTTTGATCTTCTTGATGAAGGTTGGATCATAGTAGAAGTAGGAAATTGCAACAATGTTGGACTTATATTAAAGTCATAGCAGGAGTCAAGAGCATCAACAAAGGCATCCAATATTTCATTATTGGTGGAATTTGGGCAAAGGAAATTTGTTCAAAAGAATAATTAGACAATGTGAAATTGCATAACAATTCTAGCATTGATAGTGTGTAGTAGTTGAAGAATTCAATTAGAAATGGATGCATGGATTTGGGAAACATAATTGGAGGGACAAAAGTTTTTGAGGATGTTTTTGGGGGTTACAAGGACTTTTAGTGAGGGGAAATGTAAAGCCCTTTGAATGGCTCCAGGCACCTTCATATCATGATCACCTTAGTGGTCATTGACCAACAAGGATGGACATGAAAAAATGTTGATGGATAGAAGAGTTAGTTTTGGGGGGCCTTTCACAATGACAAGGCACACTATGAATATGTCTAGTATCCTTGCTTAGACTGGGTGCACCAGTGACCTTGGATTCTCACATTAGTTGGACGCTCTGAGAGAATCTTGGTAGGGAAGTTGGTCAGGGAAGAGGAAGTAGGGGTTATGGAAAATGACCTCATCCAATCTTCAAGTATGATGCATGGCATACAATATTATCATAGAGATATTGACTATATTTTATAGACTTGGGTGCTTGGGATACATGTAAACCTAATGAGTTGAGATTTTCACACTTAGGGGTTATGATGGATGGTAGAAGTTCCTTTGGGCACAAGAATATACAAAGCAAAATCATGGGATTCACATCCACTAGGCACACATTTATCTCAAACACATCCATTAACTATACATGAATGTACATGGGTGCACTGGGCATAGATAGGTGCACTATCAAGTGCACTAGGTGAAATTGGGCACACCGGGTGTAGTTGAGAAAAATGGGCATATTTGGTTACATGAAAACTTAGGCACAACAACATTGGACGTTGGATGGTTGAAAAACAATTCATGAAGAGGGAAGAGGCACCATCAAGCATAGTTGAAGTTGGCTAGGTGGGAACTTGGGTCCACTTAGTCTAGGAGGGGATTGCAAGTGAAATATAAGTATTTTATAAATAATGGAAACTTCAAAGGTGTAAGGTATCAATCAATCATTCATTATCATTCACAAGGAGTGTAAAGGAGATCCGTTTTTTGTGCTAAGATCAGGGTTGGAACAATAGGGTGAATTTCACTAGCTAAGTGAGAAAAAGAAGAAGACATGACCTGCAAGAGGTAGACCTATGATTTCTTTAGGGGTTTTACTGTGCAATTTTATTATATGGTAGGAAAAAGAAAATGTTTCCTTATATGCATTGTACATTTGTATAGAGTTGGAGGAAAGAGGTTGCTACTCCCTTGTTTTATATTTGTCACATTATTCATATGATAAAGTTAATGCATACACATTGGGTGCCACCTATAGATGTCTATTGTGTGATATTTATGTGTTGGATGGTATTTTTCCTTGCTTTTATTTGTGTTGGCTAAGTATTGAAATACTCGCTAAGTGTTAAACTATTACTGAGATGTTTTAAAATCCATAATTGGATGTGTTCCTATTGTTGAATAAGCTTGGTTGAGTAGGACTTAGTTGCATTTAGTCGATTGTAGCTTAAGGAAAATGTATCGATAGACCTTAATAGAAGAGTTATAGTTTGTTTTTAGTGGGAATAGGCTATCCAATCCCCTATAGTTGAGGCAAAGAAGTGTTTCACAACCTTCGATGCTGAAATAGACTTAAGAGAAACTCAAGTTTGCAAAGAAAAATTTGAGCAAACTATAGGTATGTGACACACACCATTTACAATTGGAGCATCTACCTATGGGTATTGTGGATTACTTTGATGTACAAATAATAACCAAAAGGCCATACAAAAAACTCAATTTCCCAAGGACAAGTGCGTCACCTAAATGTGAGTTGAGTACAAACTATGTTGGAACTTTAAATGATGAATATTTCATTAAATGCATGCACACTACTTGTTCTAAAATTATAGTATTTATAAAATATCCATGAAGTCGATTATTCAAGGTAATAATAAGGTGTCTCATGAATGAAAACTAAAGAAGAAATTTTTTTCTAAATTCTTTGGCATCAAATGCCACTATTTCTAGAGAAGGAGAGAAAAATAAGAGATATTTTCTTGCAATGAAGTTTGACACCTTTGATGTCTATCAAAATGAATAGTAACAAGATTATGGAATAAAATGAAGCACTTTATACCACTATAAGGATAGGATATAAATGGTGACTTCAAGGAAATGAATAATAATGGTGGGTTAAAAAAATTCATATC
The DNA here is from genome assembly GCA_009831015.1 of Picea engelmannii. Taxonomy (NCBI): domain Eukaryota; kingdom Viridiplantae; phylum Streptophyta; class Pinopsida; order Pinales; family Pinaceae; genus Picea; species Picea engelmannii. Next base: position 292,402 of record ML782184.1, read on the forward strand.
AAATAATATTATAATAGTGGCTAATGTTATTAATTGGACCAAAATTTAATAAGCCTCCACATCTAACACATCCAATACATCAAGACGGAACCAAGGTGACTATTATATTATTTCCTTAAAATATGACCCAATAAAAACTACTCAAAATGGTTAATTAAGACATGGTAGATTGAAACTCCCTTTAGTGTTGAAATCCCATTTAGTGCAGTGATGAAAAAACAATTTCATGTAGTTGTGATAAAAAAGAAATACTTATTTGCAAGGTGTAATCACTGTGTCTCAATCATGAATAGAGTTAGAGCCACCACTGATCTAGTTGAAGTAGAAAAACTATGGGAAATTCAAACATGCCATAACAACTATATACAAGTTATCATATTGTGTAATATGCCCACAAATTGAATTCAAAGAAACATCTTTGCATTACTTAAGCATTGTACATGACAAAATGGACAAGGAAAAGACTTTTATACCTGGGATGGGTAAGAACGAAGAGGTTATTGTGTCATGAATATCCTAATTTCTTTGACCGTCATGCTTACATGTGGACACAAGGTTGGGGATTTTTCCTAGTTTATTCTTTCCTTTCTAGAGATGAGTACAAACTTCACTATGATTTAATTATACAAATTCCACAAGGAGCTCAAAGATTTAATGGTGGATTGACATGGAGATTTGTTGTACAAGAAGGTAAAATCAAACCACCTGTTGCATGATGATATATTGTGAACTAAATCTTATGAGAAATGCTTGGTTTATAACCAAGATGATATGCAAACTTTTGAGGTAAGTGACGATACTAGATGATGCTCAAAAATAAAATTACCACCAATTTTGTTATTGCAAATGGATAATTGTGTGAGTGATAACAAAATGGTTGTTTTTTCATTTGCATCCCTTTTAAAAACAAGGAGTGTTTTTGACATTTTTGAAGTTGATTTCCTCCTAGTGGGGCATGTGCATGAAGATACAGATGGAACTTATGGGAGTTGGTTATCAACTCAAATAAAGAGGAAATACATATTTTCACTACCTAAGATGATGGAAACTTATAGAAAATGTGAGTACCAAAGTAGGCTTTGTCCTATATCCAATTGATGAATTATTTAACTTCAAGAGTTATGTGGATTCACACCTAATGGATTGTAACTACAAGATAATGGTATCAAATGATTCCAATATTTCAAATTCTAACTTGTTGATGACACACTAGATATGCAATATAATGCTTCAATTTGGGATGAAAAGTGGTTTCCTCTCATTAATGTGTGGTAGCCATTGCTTGATGGTCATCCAAACTTACCTAGATGGAAACCTGGAATATTAAACCTACATGTCAAGAGAGAAATTGAGATGTAAGAAATAAATAAATAAATTGAAACACATGTTTCATTATGGTAACCCAAAGGGCTATCTAAATTGGTTGAACCATTCGTAAAAGGCATGCTGCTAATGAGGAGGCACTAGATCACATGTTCAAATTAGGTAGAGTCCAGCGAGGTTATGTAGCTATAGGTTCACATTGTCCTCCATCCAAATATTCCAAGGAAGAGGGAGGGATCCCATGAAGTGTTCTTCGGAAAAAAATAAAAATATTAGTGGGTTATCCCAATCAATTTAAATGGTTTGTTTCAAGGTGGATTTCATCATTAGGTCCTCAATTCTAGTTTGGTTGAGATTCATGTCTGATTGAGTCTTATTGGGTTATCAACTATTATTATTGTTGGTAGTGTAGCCACCCTCCATCTGTATATTCCAAGCAAGATGGAATTATATTAGGTTTTCTTTGAAAAACAAAAAGAATCAATTATGGAGGAAAGGGATTGACAAGGGAGGAGAAAAATATTGGCATCCAAGGATAGCTTATTAGGAAAATATGTTAAATGATTTGGACAAGTCCTTTGTGAACATTGAGTACTCAATAAATAAATTATTTCCATCGTAGCATAGTACATAGGCATTAATCTTGATATAAAATCCATACATGATTTCATGGAATCAGACTTGAGGGGAAATGTCCACACTATTGAGGATATTTATGTTACACCTCTATGTAAAAATCCTAGAGATACATTCTTTCTATGGGATGATGTCATAAAGGGACAAATGCTCATAGTACAATCACTAGATCTATATTTTGTAATATGGTTGGGTAGTGAAAAGGGTAATTTCTATCAAGATTTAGATGCAGCTATTGATTCTTACAAGGTAGAGGTGGAATGATGTAAACCCGCAGAAGCATCAAAGGTAAAAATTTCTTTGTACAAAAATTGTTTGAGAAAACTTAACAATGGGTCATGAGATATTCCAATTCATGAAAAGATCATGAGTTTTTACAATTCTCTTGAATATGGACCTACTTTATGGTTCAAAATGTCAATATATTCTCACCTCTAACATCGATTCTCCACTCAAAAATTGCATCTATGTAAATCATGAACAAATAAATCACTTCCCTTCATGGAAGGGAAATGCTTCGTAAAATTCATCTCTTTGAAAGAATGAGGATCAAGATTGTTCATCGATCAACAAATTTATATTTTATGAAAATATGTCATGACAATCGAGTGATTCCAATTTTTTCAACGTTAAACCATTGTTTGAGAGATAGGAACATTCATGCATTCGTTGAGTTGAGTCTTCCTCTAATAAAAGGAGAGATAAAACATACAAGACATGAACTAGATTACTTCTCCAGTAATTCATTCGACCTACACATGTCTATATAGAACTCTACGCATGTATTTATGGTTCATGGTAGATGTTTTCACAACAATTAAAGTTGAACAAACCTTTTCCATGACCACATAGAAGCAAGACACTAAATAGGAGCGCCTTGCAAAGAGAGAATTCCCTATAATTAATAACAAAAAGAGGAATGTAGTTAATCTAGTAGATATAAACTTGGACAAAACCACTTTAGGGTTACTAGAAAAAGGACTAAAATTTGTTGTGGCTCCAAGAAAATCCCTATAGAAGACATTATATGTAGCATTGAAAACACAATCAAGGATCTTCCTGAAGATAGAGCACCAAGAATGTGCCATCATGCACAACAATACCAAGTCTCTAATAAGAAATATTTGTAATGAAGAAACGACTACTCTACTCTTATAAACTTAAGATAAAATGGAGATATAATAATATTGAACGAAGATAAAGTTATTAACACAACCATGATTCTAAAACCTGTAGACTATAACTAGAAAATGAATGAACACTTAACCAACGATAGTTACAAGGTGGAAGGAAATCCAATGAACAAAGTTATAAGGAAGGTTTACATGGCAATACAAATTTCTTCTCTAGATGACAACTTGAAAAAGAATCTTATCCCTAATAGTTCAATAATATCATGAATTTACAATGCACGTAAAGTCCATAAAATTGACATTCCTTTGATACCTATTGTTAACACAATAGACTCTCCCACTTACAAGTTAGCAAAATAGCTAGTAGGAAATCTCAAACCTCTCATAGGAGGAACTTATTCATTTATAAAACACTCAACACATCTAGTTAATATGATGAAGGGATGAAAGGATGATGAGGATGATATGCTTGTCATTTTTTATGTGGTCTCCCTCTTCACTAAAATTTCCATTAATGAAGCCATTGATGTCACTAAAAATGTCTTTGATAATGAAACTGTGAACCGCATGGGGAAAGTAGATTGGAAGAATTCACAAACCATATCAACAACCAATATAATAACATCAAGTTCACCTTGGAAAAAGAAGAAAAATTGATGCATAGTTTTCTTATATGTGCTCACCAAATAAAAAAAAAATGGATCCTTAGCACATCAAGTGTAATGTCCCCAACCACCCCAGGCTGGGCCATGTCACACAAGCACAACTTTAGGAGCACTAAGTCAACCAAACTGTAACATTCCCAACATACTACTGACCAATGTTACTCTAAAAGTACACTACGCATAATCTACTTTAAACATAATCTGTGTAGTATCTCTTGAAGTAACGTGCTCAACCCAAGCTTTAGTCATGCCACACAACTTATAACAGTGAAAACAACATTATATTTTAATAAAACCTTAAGCAGTGGAAGTAAATCACTAATTGTGCACACCAACATAATGATCACACAACATAACTACGTGCACATCCATCTAGGTGTCCTACACCACTTCTAATTCTACTATGCATTGGGTCTAATTCTCTATGTACACACACAAATTACAACCTCTTGGTGTACACATGCTACCATCATGTGCACTCGACCACTCAATCCTCTTCTTGATGACTCATAACCAAAATTATAGAGTTAAATTAATAGGAAAGACTAACCACATTGGTCATATCCATGCACAACTACAAATATAGACTACATGCATCATACTTACAGGTGTAAGCATCATTAAACAAAATATTAACAATTACTTATATGCGACTACATATAATAATTAACCCATATCCAACATAGACAAATATGTACATAGTAAACAAGACAAGCACATAAATAACACTTATCTTTAATAAAGTCACCAACTACGGCCTTGACTCAGACGTTCCTCTCATCCATAGACGTTGTTTCTCATAATGTTTCAACAATAGGTCACCCCTAAGATGGGGCTCAACTCCACCAGGGAAAAATAGTTCTAGCAACACACTAAGGTATGACTCTCAGGATAATTTCTCATTCCTAGATTCCCACTTCTATAACTAGTCCGCAGTCCCTCATTCCCCACACACATTTCATACCCAAGGAAGTGTGCCCCTTCTCTTCTCAACAGTCCTTTGGTTGCCCCACTTCCCTTGCCATGGTTACCAGCAACAAGCCATATAAGAAGTCTGTGAGCCCTGTGACTAATGCTCAAGGAACTAGGGAACAATTCTCAACAATCCTCTCACCTGGAGAGTATGCTCACAAGTTTGAAAGCCACTTCACAACAACCAATCTCTCACCTAGAGATACTGCTCATGATTTATCAACCCATCTCCTCGACAGTAACTCAAATTATATTCCACAACTCCTTACAAGATTCTCTGTGTAGATAAGGTAATAATTGGATTTTCCATACAGTTCTACGCCCTTCTGCTCACGAGAGCCTACAACACCAATAATAATGGAATCCCCTCAATAATTCTTTGAATCCTGCCCAAAAATACACTAAGGAAAGAAATATATATTACATTCCTTCAACTTGACACTTGTCACCTTCAGAAGTAGCTTTAAGCCACTTGGTGACCCATTCCCTACCCTTGGGAACTTAGGATAAAAACATATCCACATTACACTTTTACGGAAATATTATTAAAATATTCCCCCTTTTTTCCCTTTTTTGGTGGATTCATCCCCCCATCTCTTTTTGTTTGAGTCTGCCTACGCGTAGTGATGCAATATTATATTAATAATCATGATTATATTTACATGGATAGGCACACTAGCATGTCTGCATCCAAGCTCACCAGCCTCATAATCACACAGGTTCTCTGGCCTCATATATATCCAATTATATATATGTGCATATATATCTTATCCCTATGCACTTCCAGTCATTACCATGCACTTACCCAAGTGCACACAAGATAGTGAAATGTGCACAGTTACCCAGGTGTGCACACCACATAAAATGTGTGCACCTCGTCTTTATAAAAATTCTCCGTGCACTTGCTCAGATGCACGCAACACCAAAAACCATGTGTCAATGGATCACCAACCTATATATACATTACATTTACACTTGTCACCAATCGACTCACCAAACTATATGTACAATTACAAAGGATTCCAGATCAGGGACATTACAATCCCATCCCCCTTATTTATGCACTTTCCTCAGTACATCTTATACACATGTACATGCAAAATTTTCAAAAATCTTCAAAACAATGAGGATAATATGCTCGCATAGTATCCTCGTGCTCCTAGGTTGCATCCTTAGAACCATACCAGGTCCATTGGACCTTTACCATCTCCATGAATCGATTCTAGAGCTGCTTGGTTTTTTGATCCAATATGCAAACTAGTCGCACTTGAAATATTCCTTCTGGCTCCATATGAATCACATTCGAATCAATAATATGATTAGCAATAGGTTCATACTTATTAAGTAATCACACATGGAAAACATTATGAATACACAAGGGTGCATGCAATGAAAGCATATAAACGACAGGACCAATCCTTTCAAGGATTTCAAATGGCCTAGAATAGCACACTTCTAACTTAGAACACTTCCCCAACTTCAAGGAACTATGTATGGCTTTCACTTTCAGAAACACGTGATAACCCACTCTAAATTATTTGTGGGTCCTCCCTTTATCTGCACAAGTTTTCTGCCTATCCTAGGTAGCCTTTAGATTCTTCCTTCAACTACTGTGTGGTTTATTGGGTTGCCCCATCTCACTGGTGTGTTTCACTTTCTACCATAAAGTGCCTCAAATGGGCTCATCTTTAAAGATGCTTGATACCCATTGTCATAAGAAAACTCTACCAAATGAAGCTAGTCTTCCGAATTTTTATGGCATATCCATTACATACATCCTCAACATGTCTTCAATCACCTGATTTACCCTCTCAATTTGACATTCTGACTCATGGTGATATGTTGTGATGAAATTCATACTTGTTCCAAATCCTTTGAATAGCCATTTCCAAAAGTTCAAGGTGAACTTGGAATCTCTGTCAGACACAATAGTCTTAGGTACACCATTCAACTTAGAAACTTCTCCCATGTATATCTCAACAACGTTGCGTTCCTTGTAAGTTGACTTCACTAGAACAAAATGGGCAAGTTTAGTAAGATTTTCCACCACCACCATAATAGAATCATGTTGCTTAGCCATCCTAGGAAACTTAGTTATGAAGTCCATCATTATAATTTCTCACTTCCACTAAGGAATGGGCAAAGGTTGCAACAACCTAGATGGATGTTTGTGCTAATCCTTGACCTTCTGAAATTCAATACATCTCGCAATAAAATCCGCAACTTCCTTTTTCATACCTAGCTAAAAGTGTTTCTTCTTGACCATGACAATGGTCTTTTGGTAACCTGGATGTCTAGCATAAAGAACCTTATGCATGTTTGACAAAATCAGGTTCTTCAAATCTGGATCATTCGACACATAGACTTTGCATCTATACATGAGGATCCCATCCTCTCTTAGCTCATAACCTTCCAAATTATGCTACGACATACCTTGATGCAAAGTTGCACTTATATCCATATAGTGGAGATCCGATTTGGAAACTTCCAAAATTATGTCGCACAAATCTGTCTGGTACATGCTAATTGATGTAGCATGAATTTCATGCATCCTCCTATTGAGTGCGTCAACCACCTTATTCTCTTTTCCTTTGATATGCTTTATGTCGAATTCATACTCACTGAGGAACTCTAACCATATACTTTGTCTGGAATTTAGACTTGGTTTTCTAAACAAATATTTTAGACCGCTATGGTCTTTTCTCAACTCAAATATTTTACCCATGAGATAATGTTGCCACATGTTCAAAGCATGCACTATGGCTGCCAATTCCAAGTCATGCATAGCATAGAGCCTTTCATTCTCTTTCAATTTCCCTGATTCATAGCACACCACATGTCCATTCTGAATCAGGACTCTAACGAGTCCTTCCTTCCATGCATTTATGCACACAACGAAGTCTACATCAAGATACAAATTCTCAAAATTGGTGCCCTCATTAATAGTTCTTCAAGCATTGAAAACTCCTTTCATAATCCAGAGTCCACTCAAATCGTGCACCTTTCTTCTGCAGGGATGTGATTGGATGCACAATCTTCGAGAATCCTTCAATAAACCTTCTGTATTACCCTTCTAGTCCCATAAAGGATCTTACCTCTGTGACATTTCTTGGTGTCGACCATTCATCAATGGATTTTATCTTCGCTAGGTCCGCAACTATTCCTTCCTATGAAATGATATGACCCAAGTAATGAATTTGTTGCTAAGAAAATGAACACTTTCTCAACTTTGCGTAAAGTTGATCCTCCTTCAACATCTGTAATGCCATCGTCAACTTTTGTTCATGTTCTTCTTCATATTTTGAGTAAATAAGAATGTCATCCAAAAATGCAATGACAAACTTATCCAAGTAATTTCTAAAAACTCCATTCATTAAACACATGAACACAGTTGGTGCATTTGACAACCCAAATGTCACCACTGTGAACTTGTAATGACTATACCTTGTTATGAAGACACTCTTACTAATATCTTCTTCATTAATTCTCACTTATTGATAACCATATTTGATATCTATCTTTGACAATATCCATTCAACTCTCAGCCTATCAAATAGTTCATCTATCCTTGGAAAAGCATACTTTTTCTTCATTGTTACCTTGTTCAACTGCCTGAAGTCGATACAAAGTATTAGCGTACCATCTTTCTTCTCCACAAAAAAAAACCAGCGCACCCCAAGGCGACACACTTGGATGTATATACCCCTTCTTTAGTATCTCTTCAAGTTGCATTTGCAGCTCCTTCAGTTATGGCGTAGTCATTCTATAAGGAGTCTTGGATACAAGTGCTTCTCTCGACATCATATTTATAGAGAAGTCAATATCTCTTTTAGGAGGCAGTCCTGGTATCTCTTTAAAGACATCCTCAAACTTTATCAACACTATGAAAACTTCCAGACTTGGCACTTTATCCTTAGGTTCCTCTTCCATGTGTGTTGTGAATACTTGACATCCTTTCCTATAGCTTTTCTTCAACTCCAAGGATGAAATTTCTCTGATAGTCACATCCCTTGGAATTCCTTGAAATAATCTCAAATTTCATTTCTCATCCAAGAAAGTAAATTCCTTATTGTAACAGTCTAGGATAACATGGTTCTCATCCAACCAATCCATACCAATGAGGAAATCGTACAAACGCAAAGGTATAATATTCAAATCAACCTTTATGTGCAGTCCATTCATATCTATTTGACATGCCTTAACCATCTCATTGATTTTCCTTTTTGCTCTTGTAGTTAACTGCACCAACCACGATTTTCCAAGATTTCTTCTGAATAGATGTAATCTTTCCACCAACTTAGGATCTAAATAAATATGATTAGCTCATGAGTCAATTAAAATAGAAACAGGTTGGTCATTAATCTTACCTTCAACCTTGATCATGTGTGACTGAAAATCAACCTGCTTGTTATCCAATGCTGCATAAATCCTTAGCACATTTCTACCCATGTCTTCCACTATCGCATATTGTTGTACAATGTGCACAATCCTCCCTTTATCACCTCTTTGAGGGAAATATCTGTGCATATGATTTCCGCCACAACCCCAACACTGCATGGGTTGTTTCCATGACTTTTGTTCCATTTCTTCCTGCACTGCTTAGAAGAAATTGTGGTAGGGGGAGCTACCTTTGGTATTGTGTGCAATTGTTTACCCATAGTAACAATGATACTATGAGGTATAGACTCATATACAACATGATGTTTCCACATATATGGTTGGCCTAAAAGAACATCACAAACTTCAAGTGGGGCAACATCACACAATACCTGATCCTTGAATGGCTTGATTCCATAGGGTAAGCGACATTGTTGGCTGACGCGGAGATCACATCCTTGGATGAGCCACCCGATGTTGTATGGATGTAGATGTGGTGTTGTTGGAAAATCTAACAATTTGATGACCTCTATTGAGATGAGGCTCTTTTGGCTTCTACTATCAATAATAAAATGTAACAGAGCACCCTTCACCTACATCTGCAAGTGAAAAATATGTTCACCTTCCTCTGAATCTTCTGGTTCATTTGGTTGGATCTTGGTGGTAGAAACTATGGCACTAAGTTTTACATTAATGATCCACTTTCCCTTGTCTAGCTATGGATCAAATTCAAAGCCTTGATCTGACTTTGATCCTTTCAGCTGGACCCCCAATGAGTGCTTCGAGCGACATTCATCGGTGTTGTGCCAGGGGATTTTATGGAACTCACACCACTTACAGTGTATTTATTTGACTTCCCATTATCCTTCTCTATTTGTTTCTTAGACCGGTTATCTTGAGGTTTTCCATCCTTGTTTTATCCTTTTTTTTTTGTGTTAGGGATGCCTTTTCCCTGCTTCTGCTGTGATGTATTCACAGATCCAAAATCCTGCTTATTCATCTACTTATTTTTTTTTATCTTGACAAAATATCGATAAGTAGCTCCCAACGACAAGATATCCAAAAACTCCATTTCTGTTTGGATGTATCTATGCATACCCCCGCAGTATTTTAGAACCATATGTTACTCGGAGTCTCTAATACCCAACTTGGTGCGCAAGGTATGGAAGGTATTTGTGAACTTTGGTATTATTTGGTCCCTCTCTTGACATAGTGTGGTCCATCTCATGTACTATTGATATTATGGTAGCTGCAGGAGGTATTAACCTCCACGTGTAACCCTGACAATAATAGATATATTCTGGGAAGCAAGAAGAAACCATAAAGCATTGGAAATAACCCTAGAAGACAAGTCGACTAAAGGAAATATTTAATATTGGGTTTTTAGCCTCTAGATTGAGAATTTAGCCCAGAAAGATAAGGAGGAGCAGTATAAATATAGGGCACCAGAGCTCATTTGATACACACTCACTCCCAACTGCAAAAATTTAGTTGTGCGCAAGTCTGGAGAGTAGTTGCAACTGCAGCTACTGCAACTTGTATTTTCGTTTTTAGGCTTGGACTCTCTCTTGGTTGTGGTTTGTAAATTCTTCCTTGTATTCTAACTATGGATATTGATACACTACCTTGATTGGCTATTAGGCCTAGGGTTTTCTTCCAAAATTATTCTTTGTCAAGGTTAAGGTGCTCAGGGGTGGCTTCGGCCTATGGTTGGGTGACAATATTGCTATATTGTCTATGGTTAAATGAGCGCACCTATTATTTTCTAAAAGGTTATGGGCCCACACTATCTTCGGCCAGTCTAACCACTGGAAGATAGATTGGGAGGTTTTTTCTCAGTTACAATTGCATTTGCAGTCAATTTTTTTTACTGCAGCAACAAAACCCTAACCTTCTTGTTAAGACACCTTAAGTGAAGAGATTGACCTAATTTTTGGATAGCCTAGTGCACCATAACCCGACGCTCCTCCCGGTACTCTCAGCAAGCTAAGACATCAAGTTTGATTTTTTGGTCAAAGTCAAAGGTTGATCAAGTCAAAGAAGTCATGACCTACTCTATGAAGTTAGAAAACAAGTTAGAAGGGGATTCTAACTTCAGAGCATGGAATACAAGGATTGATATCATCCTTGCTAAGAATAAAGTGTTGGATATCGTGAAAGGAAAAATCGTGGAGCCAAGTTTGAAGAAGGAAAAGAGAAGGAACCTTAGAACGTTGCAGTTATGGAAAAGTTCAAAGACAATGACATCAATGCCATGAGTATCATAGTGGACTCTGTAAAAGACCACTTGATACCCTACATCTCTCATCTTGACTCATCTAGGAAGATGTACGATGCCCTAACTAACCTCTTCTCAGTCAGAAACATTGAACAAGTAATGAGTATGAAGAATGAGCTCCGTGACATGAAAATGAATGATGATGACAACATAACATCATACCTTGTGAGAATATCTCATGTAAGAGATCAACTACAAGCTATTGAAGAAATCATTTCAGAGAAGGAACCAGTAAATATAGTACTCAATGGTCTTCCCAAGACATGGGATGCATTTTCCGCACACATGAACACAAGAAAGGAGTAACCCACATTTGAATAACTTTGGACTTGTTGTGCACAAGAAGAATCAAGGATTAACGCAAAATAGAAATCCCAAAAGAAATATGATGATCAAGCTTGTTGGCACAGGTGTAGACCCAGGGTTCAATGCTTCAACAATGCAAAAATAAAACCCTAACTATCGACCCTTTCGACAACACCTGCGAAGCAGGCGAAGTCTCACCCAAGGTAGAGGCAGGGGGGGTTAGAGGACTCAAGTGTCTGTAACCAAGCTGGGACATAGATATGTGATTATAACACTTCTACAAAGTACTTAGTAGCAACATGCATCAACTTGTTAGTCTTATGCCCATCGCATATCAAACCCTAAGTACAGATCAGTGCAGTAACAATGACAGCATACACATCACACTTAGCATCATAAGTTAGATCTAGCGTATTCAAGATAAATAAAGCACTAAGCATTCATAGATCTATCTATCATACATAAAAATCAATGCAATAAGCAAACCCACAACATAAACATCATATCACAAAGAAAACCATCAACGCATGATATACGTGGTTCACACCAGTGTGGGGCTACATCCACCAACTGCTTCTTCTTCTTTATTAGGCTTCAATCCCTTACATTCATCTCCTCCTGTGCACTAAGCTACAGAGCCAAGATTTGCACCAGACAGGTGATCTACGCACTAAGCACCAGATACACCTTCCCAAAATCAGGTCAAGTCACAGAGCCAACTCCTTTATCAAGCACAGAGCCTTACATACACAGTCTGTTGCACTAAACAATCCAAAACTACTTGCACTTGGCCTTACAAGCTATCGACTCCTCTCCTACATTACATTCTTACTTATTTATACTTTTACATTTACAAAAAGGCCTAATCATGGGTAAACCCATGGGCCGACATCCCATAACCCGTTACAAAACCCTAATAACTCCATGTTGGGTTCACAAATCCCACAAAACAAGTGAGATCTGCAATCTCAGATCCGCTTGGGCCCTCCTTCCTCAATCACTGCATCGAAGTCCAAAAAGTGGTCAAACATGACCAAGATTTCCTCAAAACTTGGTCGAAGGCCAACAGGCCCCCAACACTCACTTGTGACTCATCCCAAGTCACTCAGAACTGGGCAGTGCCGATTCAAAGGCCTCAAGATTATCTTGAGATTCCTCGACTTTCTACTTCGCCTAAGCCTCCTGCTCACCGAAAATCATCTTTATCGTTTTCATAAGCGGTTACATAGTACCGAGCAACTCGTAGTTTCTCTAAGACTTCCTCTTTCTCTTGTTTCAAGGCTCCTATAGCCTTCTCCTTTTCTTTTTGAAATTTTTTAAGCCGAGCCTCTGTTGCATCTGCTAATCTTCTTAATTAGGTAGGCTCATCCCCCAATTCTATAATCTCTGACGAGGAAGGCATAGTAGGTACTGCGTGGATAACTTGAATAGCTCGTTGTATCTCCTTCAACTCCTTCTCAACCCTTACATACATCTCTTCCTTCTTTTCTCCATATCTCTATAAGAGATCTTCGGACCCATCCTCCATCGCTCCGCAGACTAGACCGATATCATCCTTTGTGAGCGTAGCCTCTAGCTAGGGCTTACTAGCACGGGTCTTCTTTCTTGTTGAGGGTTTTTGTGGAGAAACCTTCCTCTTCTTCGGTGTTTCTATCATAGTAGGGGGATCCTTTGGTGGTGTAGATTCACCTTCTTGTTACTTTTCTCCTTCATCCCCTCCTCCTTCAATTACTTTGTCTCCTCCTCCTGTGGGAGAGCCAGATCCATTTTCTTCAGAGGCACTATCTTCCTCATCAGTCTGTACATCCTGGACTTCCTCCTTTTTCTTTTTCTTCTTCGCAATGGTTTGTCCGACATGTTTGACCTGAGTGACCAAGGGGCTTCCTATGATATCAACGTCGGAGAGTTCTGCATCGACAACTGATAGAAGGAACTCCTCCGGCCATTCCTTAGTGATATGATCCATATCTTCGTCGGTCATCTTATAATAAGACTGTAACTCTTCTTTTCTCTCATCCTTGTGCACAGCAATATAAATAAAATGCAAATCTGCACGAAACTTGGATACCGGTCTATACTGGTGCAAGGTGCATGGTGTCATGCACGGAAATGAATCTATGGAAACTTCAATTGCTGATAGTATGCATGGAACACTGTGTTCGACTGCCATTTCTTCGACATGTCATTTGTGTACCATAATGTAGAAAATCTAGTTGCTAATGGCTTCGATGCTTCAATTTTTGGAAAATCTTCTCCCTCAGGTATTTTCCAAGAGACAAATGCAATCATCACAAGTAGCGAGCTGAAGTGGAACTCGTATCCTTGATCCTGCGCTTCGCAGTAGTCTTTCTCAAGCTCATTGACGAGGCAACTCACCCAATTCATCTGCATTCCCTCCACTCATTTCCCTACGAGGTCCACCACGAACCTGGTGACCTACGTGGGGTGATTCTTTCTTACGATATTTCCAACTATGATTTGGAAAGAGAGGTGCACTCTGCCATCCTGGATAGAGGCTACCTTGTATCCTCGCTTTCCCTTCTCAACTTCATCGTATGCATCCTTGATGTGTCATGCTAGGGAGTTATTTGAGGTCTTCCCTAGGTAGAACTGGTGAGGGTCGAGTCCTTGCATTGTCAATCCTGTGATCAAGTGGATCAACATCAGATCCACAGTAATCCTCCTATAGAGCCATAGGTATCCACCATGATATCAAGACAAGAGGCATTTAACGCAAGTGTTAACCTCCTGATGTCGACCAAAATGAAGGATCTTCATCATGTTAAGTATCATGGACTGCACAAGCTCCTTTATCCACGACTGGGAAATGATGCAAGGCTTCTTCCCAATGGTCTTCATTAAGTATCGATGAGGCGTGAGCATGGCATAGTTATTTATGTCTCCAAGGTTAAAGTCATTGTTCTTCAGGGATGGGATTTGTCCCAAATAGCTTCCAACTACGCGTATCCCCTTCGGGATGTATGCAGTGATCAAAGTGTATTCAAAGTCTCGTGGGATGTTGTCGTGGTTAACCGTGCCAGCCAAAGACGAGATATAATTAGGTAAGATCAACGGGATCTGCTTCACATTAGCCAGATCGTCGCGATGCTTATTTTGTTTCTCAGTCGCGGGGTTAGTACGACCCAAACGTCGTCTAGTCGAAGGGGAAGCCTGGAGTCCCCTAGTCGACAATGCATGAACACCTTTAGACATAGCTCTATCAACGATAAAATTCTTAAGAACCTCTTCGATGGACTTCTCTAACTAAGTCTGTTCGCCCGACATTCTCTCTTTTTTATGGACAGGTCAGGGTAGGCGAATGAATAGATGGAGTAAACAACGAATGGTGAGGTATAGGTTATGAAATCACAGTTCGACACACAATCATTTCTCAGCTAATCACGAGAGGCAAAAAGTGGTCCCGATGTAGTGTCAGATGTGTTAAATAAGCGAGCGTCGTAACAGATTCTTCCAATGGGCATAACTACTTCCATAAATGCGAATTTGTTCGTTATGGCGCAGTCTCAACATCCAATGATGGTCTATCTTCCCATAAATGTGTTTCCTATATGTTCCATAGCGTCGTTATAATGGTCAGGGCACCTCCAACGGTCATATAGATTTTCCAGGGCGGAGTCCCATTCTACGCGGTTCTTCTGTTCTGAAGAGGTTCAAATCCTACAAACCTACCTCTTATGAAGTCTTCCATTTGGTCTTTGTAACTTCCTGTATTTTTTCCAACTTGGATTTCTTCTTACTGAGCTTCCTTGCCTTCTTTCCTATGCTCTGAGTCTCTATTTATGGAATTCTCTTTCCATTCTTGTTCTTATCTTCTCCTAGCGTAGTGACTTCGCGTTGTTGATGTGCTCTCAAAGGGTTCAAAGTTAATACCTCTTCTCTTATCACTTCCTAGGTGGATATAATTTATTCTTGCATGGATAGGTCCTTCAAACCTTCTTGTGTTCTTTCAACCTCAACAACTAATTCTCTTGCCTTCTGTTTCTTCAACTCAACTTCTCGTTTTTCTATTAGTCGATCTATTTTTCTAGCTATGAAATCCCTTAGTTCTTTCTTTTTATTTTCTTTAGTTGCTTCCTATGCTTTCATTTTGATCTGATCTTTCTCAATCCAAGTCTTAACTAGAAAAAAGAGGAAATGGGCGTTGTTCTCAACAAACTTAATAACTTGAAATTCTTCTTTAGTCGATGTTCCATGAATAATAACAGGTACATTAATAACTCTTACACATAGGGTTATCATCTTTCCTTTGAACAAGCCTATCCTTCCCAATGAAGGTACCACAGTAGGCTTCCCCAAAATTTCCCAAGTGCCTTATGTCATAATATTCACTTGTGTCTCTTCATCCAAGACACATTCTATGTCGAAGTCTCCTATTCTTGCACTTATGTGCTAGTTTTCATTCAAGATCTCTGGTAAACTGACATCTTTGTGATCATCCATCATTTCTTTCAATTGTTCTAATGTAGTATGAACTTTCTCTAGTTCTTTCCCTTGATAATTATTTAACATGCTCTTATTCTCTTGACTTCCTTCATGGTTTTTTTGTCTCATGTTCATTTTTTCAACTTTAGCAATCATTCTTGGACAATTCTCAACCTCATGACCAACAATTTTACAACAAAGACAAATAGGTCCTGTACCAGGGAATTCCTTAGCAACATGTCCTAGTCTTCTGCAGTTATAACATAGTGTCAATCCTCTCTTTCTTTTAAACATTCCCCAACCTCTCCTGTACTGTGCACTAGGATCACAGTGTTGGACCTGCAAAATGAAAAAATTGTTTCTAGGTTCCTGTGTCCAATTATTAGTCCAACAATTCTTTCTATGCATAGGAATAACATATCTTTCTTTATTTCTATCAAATTTATTCAGATCAACTCTTTCTTCCAACTGCACCCTATCTTTCAGACATAATCTATTAAACATACTTAAATTCATGCTTTTGAAACAAATTTTTTTGCCTTACCTTACACTTATCAAAGAACAAAGCTTTACCTCTTTCAAGATCCTACCTCTTTTCTTGAGATCGGGTTTCTTTCTTAGCATAGAGATTTGCAAGTCAAGTAGAGTACTTCTCACTACAACAACATATCTATGCACATAACTTCTCTTTTCTTTACTTCAGTTCCCAACATTCACAGTTTTAGTCTCGGCAACAAAACCATTTGTTGGCGTAGGGGCAGACTCAAGGTTCAACGCTTCAACAATGCACCAAAAAAACCCTAACTACCAGCCCTTTCGGAAACACCTGCGAAGCAGGAAAAGTCTCACCCGAGGTAGAGGTTGGGGGGGTTCAAGGACTCAAGTGTCTATAACCAAGCTAGGACACAGATCTATGATTATAACACTTCTACAGAGTACTTAGGAGCAACATGCATCAACCTGTTAGTCATATTCCCATCGCAAATCAAACCCTAAGTACAGATCGACGCAGTAACAATGACAACATACACATTGCACTTAGCATCATAAGTTAGATCTAGCATATTCAAGATAAATAAAGCACTAAGCATTCATATATCTATCTATCATACATAACAATCAATGCACTAAGAAGACCCACAACATAAACATCATAGCACAAAGAAAACCATCAACACATGATATATGTGGTTCACCCCAGTGTGGGGCTACGTCCACCAACTATGTCTTCTTCTTTATTAGGCTTCAATCCATTACATTTATCTGGTCTTGTGCACTAAGCCACAGAGCTAAGCTTCACACCAGATAGGTGATCTGCACACTAAGCACCAGATCCACCTTCCCAAAATCAGGTCAAGGCATAGAGCCAACTCCTCTATCAAGCATAGAGCCTTACATACATAGCTTGTTGCACTAAGCAATCCAAAACTACTTGCACTTAGCCTTGAAAGATATCGGCTCTTCACCTACATTACATTCTTACTTATTTATACTTTTACATTTACAAAAATTCCTAATCATGGGTAAACCCATGGGTCGACATCCCATAACCCATTAGAAAACCCTAATAACCCCATGTTGGGTTCACAAAGACTGAAAAACAAGTGATATCTGCGATCTCAGCTCCACCTAGGCACTCCTTCCTTGATCATTGCGTCGAAGTCCAAAAAGTGTTCAAACCTGACCAAGATTTCCTCAAAACTTGGTCGAGAGCCAACAAAGCTTTCACGACAAAGTTCAAGAATTTCAGGAATGAGAAGAAGTTTGGCTCAAGGAAGAAACCAAATCAAGAAAAGGATATGTCAAATATACAATGCTTCAACTGTTGAAAATATGGTCACTATAGATGAGGCAACAGTTTTCGAAGAAAGGGAAACCTAAAAGAAAGTCAAGAAGGATAAAACACACTTCTTCTTCTAATTCAAGGTAACAATATTATTCAAATCTCTTGTATATACCATGTTTACATATTTTTTGTACATATCA